>OY757927.1:12089003-12179003 GCA_963585895.1 Sepioteuthis lessoniana | reverse complement strand
TATATATATATATATTATATTGTAAGAATCATAGTAATCTTTCTGAAACTAATGAACAAGTTCACCTACCTCTACCAAAAATGTCATCAATATGCAACTAGTAAAGACGTAGACTGTTATCAATTGGATATCGATCATATAAAAGTCAAACTTATCCGAAAAAATAACTTTACATCTTTATATGTCAAAACTCAAAGGCTTCATTTTTCATAGTTTTACTAAGAGTATATATATATATATATATATATATATATATATATATATATATACATTGGAAACTTTAAACACAATTGATGCAATTTTGAAAATATAAACAATTATTATTAAGAAAAATTTATGCAATTTTTAAGAAAATTCAAGCCATAAGAAGTTATTCGCATCCACGGAAAATTACATCAATATGCAACTAGCAAAGGCATGGACTGCTATCAAGAGGTTATCGATCATATGGAATTCAAACTTATCTTTTAAAATAAAATGTAATTTTTTCCATTTAATTCTACTATATGGATGCACCACATGGATGTTGGCCGTAGAGGAAAAGCTAGATGGGAATTGCATAAGAATGCTACATGCTATATCGGATAAATCCTGAAAACAGCATCCCACAAAAAACAGCTGCATGGCCACCTACCTCCCATCTCTAAAACCATTCAAATAAGATCGACAAGATATGTGGGACACTACTGGAGAAGTAAGGATGAACTCATAAGCAATGTTTTCCTATAGACCCCCTTCTCACAGACGTGCAAGTGTAGGACGACCAGCTAGAACTTATCGACAACAGCTCTGTATGGACACTAGAAGACCTGCCAGAAGTGATGCATGATAGATACGAATGGCTAGAGAGAGTCAGGGAAATCTGTGCTAGCAGCATGACATGATGACGAGGATATATATATATATATATATATATATATATATATATATTCATTTAAATGTGTGTATATGTGTGTATATATAACAGTATTGGTTTGTGGCAGACCAAATGCGGTATAATCTGGAGAGTGCTCAATATCTATGAGAGATCTATTATATAAAAGTAGGTGACCTGAGTCAATGGTGACCCGAAGGCTTACTTTTCAATAGCTACTACACCGAGGTGTAGGGGAGGGCGCTACTCCATTCCCTGGATTGCTCCACTTTACCCTTGATCCTTACCTTATTATATATAGTGTTAAGCAAGGCCGTATCAAGAACAATTTTTTAGTCTTTGGTATGACTCGACCTGGGATTGATCCTGGTCTCCTGGACCTTTGGCGAACACTCTACTTATTAGGCCAATAGCCTAGCTAAATATATATTAGTTTTTATATATATATTCAATGGCATGGAAGCTGATCTGCGACCACAGGTTTCATGCCGTCTTATAACGACTATCATCAGGCAGAGAAAGAAAGATATTGGAAAAATTGAAAAAATCGAAAAATGCAGTCAAATGAATTTTAGGATTGTGTATAACTCTTTAAGTGTGTGTGTGTGTGTGTGTGTGAATGGATTATATTTGCGTATTATTGTGTGTGGTTGTATAAGTGATATTTTGTATGTGTGTGTATAAAGATACAAGCTCCTCGCGACAGTTTGACCAAGTGAAAAATTTTTTTGTTGTATTTGTGTGTGTGTGTGTGTGTGTGTGGTGATTTTAACTAAGGAACAAATCATCATCATCATTGCATTACGAAGAAAATAAAGTTTTGATTTGTTAGTATCAGAGACGGATTACGGTGGGTCAGAACGCAACAAAAATCTTTCTTGCTCTTCCTGATGATTGTCGTTTATAAGACGGCATGAAACCTGTGGTTGCAGACAAACTTCCATGCTATTAAATATATAAAAACTAATTTATATTTACTTTATATATATACATATGTATATATGAATATGCAAACTCTCTCACACACACACACACACACATATATATATATATATATATATACATGTATGAATGTATATTTGATTAAACATAATAGACATTTTTGTCTACATATTTTAAAAAAAATTAATCCTTTCGAATTGCCGTCACGATCTTATGATATTCGGCAGGAATTGATTGATAAACCTTCCATAATTTGTTATTTCCCAAGTACTTTCTACCCAACTTTGGGCCATCATCAGGGGAGGATGTATTACAAAAGTGATGTAACTTTTGTATGTACATTACTACTATGTAAGAATGAGCGTTTGTACTGTTTTATTGTGTAGCGTTTATTTTTCGAATTTGTTTACAGAAATAGCGTCAGTACCTAAAGACATTTCAGTACATTAGCACTGGTTTCAAAATTAATTCTAAGTTTAGGTTTTATATTCCTAATATGTAGTGCCTCGGGAATCTGTAGTTTTTGCTAATTATTTTGTTGTTCTAATATTTTAAATAAATAATTTTCATACTGAAAAATTGTGAATTTTTGTGCAAAAAATAAGTTCAAGAAGCTGTAATTTTTGCATCTGCATTTTTATATTTATTAACCAATCGATACTTCCATGGTCTTTTGGCTGGGCCGTTTGGCATTTGTGTCGGATGGGGTATCGAAATCATTGGCAGATTCGAGGCCGAAAGGCCCCCAACTTCGGTTGGGCCACCTTCGAGTGGGCGAGCTGCTTTTTTTGTCCCCTATGCACCCCTTGTATAGCACTAGACCTCACGGTCTAGTTCAAGCTATATTCTGGCATACGTGCCCGGATTTAGATTTAGGTTCGTGATACTGCTTGACTCATTAGACCCACATTGCACTTAGTGAGTCAATGACTAGCAGGGTTCGAGTCTCGGCTCGTTCCCGACCTTCCCATCACCTTTATCCCCACTTTAATCAGCCTTCGGGCTTTTGACCTTGAGTCAAATCCTGTCTGGTGGGAGGCAGCGACAAATACAATATTTCCCTGCTAGTTTTAGAATTGTAATATAATAGCAGAGGGGTGTCGGTTCATGCCTTTGAGTTTAGTTAGGCTGAGAACCTTTCGGCTCAGCACGTGGGTTAGTCGGGTGCAACATTGAGGCAGGTGTTAACGCGGGCGCGCACGGGCGGATGGAGGTGTCACTCAGATGTCATAATAGTCCGAGACGAAACGGGGTGACAGGGTGCTGGTGACGTCACGCACCGGAAGCGCGCGGAGGTTTGTGGGAGAATCTGAAGAAAGTTAGAGAGTTGAGAATTAGACGCCAAACGAGGAGGTTCGACTTTTGGAGCTCGCAGACGCGAAGCGAACTTGCGCCCTACGGGGGCCGCTCGAATGAATAAGACAGCATAAAAGATTGTGTCTCTCCTCCTTACGTCGAAAACTTTAACTCAAAGTTAATAAAAAGGTTTCGTACCTGAACAAGAAGTCGTTACGTGTTTTCGAATTTCGAGATTCCTGTGTTCTATCGTTATGAACATTATAAGTCCATTTCGCACATAGCGTTAATTGTCGCAATGTAACAGAATGTTGAGATACTACCAAGGCAACAATATTTGACTTGTCGAAAAAAATTTGAAGGATCAGAACTTAAAATGATTTTAAGAAATCTTTTCCCTCGTAGATTGTTTAAAATGAATTTTTTAAACAATTAGATTCATAGACGAATGATCAACATTTTAATCTAATCACAAAAACACCTCAATCATTTTAATAAGCTAAGAAATAAATATTTCTTGAATAAGTGTTGAATTATTCTCAACTTACTCAACAACTTTTTGTTTTATTTCTTTGGAGTGAAAAATCAACATTCTTTTTTTTTTTCTAAAATTCGTTTAATTTCAACATTGTTTAATTTTTTAGATTGTACAAATGTTTGTTTACACTTTTATTGTGTTAAAAATGATAAAAATGTCAGCAGCAGCCACGTATAGTTTTAAAGCATAAATACATTTTTCTCTTGAAATAGTGACACTCTTACACAAGATCTATCTCACACATAAAATTTATCAACCCAGACTTACACCACACATTGAAGCCACCATTTTATTTTCATAATGCAAATATTGGCTGATATTTATAACTAATATTATATTTTCCGGCAAGAAAAGGTTGTGTAACTTCAGTTTTTTCAGCAAACTTCTCACCCAATTTAAAGAAATGAAATATATAAATTTGTAGATCACAGTTTTATTCCATCATTTACACCTTTGTCCAGTATATATATATATATATATATATATATTCACACACACACACACACATATATATATATATATATATATATATATAAGAGAAAAAATAAAATGAATCGGGCAAATATGTTATAAAGATAAGCAGAAGACAAATATAGACTTAGGTGTGGATGAAAATTTATTGCATCGTGCAAGCTGAAAAGTCGTCTTCAGGGCGAGTGTTTTTGGATTTTAGAAAAACGAGTAATACAAGAGAAACATATTCTAAATTGATTACGTCATAAAATGGAATTTTTTCTAAAAAAAAGTAACATTGTTTTTCTGTGTGAGAAATTTTTAACGGTTTACAACTATAAAAATCTAGAAAACAGTCCAGTATTATTAATGGATGTTAAAATCTTTTAGCATTTTTTGGCTAAAAAAAGCGTGATATATTATAGGATCCAGGTCTTTAGAAAATTATTTTAAAAGAGGATATTGAACAGGCTTCGATTATTCTACGTTTATCCCGGTCGTGAATGAATGCAATTATGGTTGAGTTTTTTAAATCAAATAAATGGTTAGTTGAAATATTATGTGAAATTAAAGAATTGGATATGTTTCCGGATTAATTTTTTTTTTTTTTTTCATATATTCTCTTCTTTTTCTCAAGATTCTGGAGGTCTGCCCTATTATTGTTTGTTCGATTCCTGTTAACAAATTTAAATATACTTGTGTTAGAGAAAGAATTTTTTTTAGTTATTTCTTAGTAATTATTATATTGTTTGTGATGTACGAGTAACGTTTTTTTTTTCTACCAGACTCAAATATTAATCCTATAAAAGGACATAATATTACCTCAAAATCTCACAACTTCCCTCATACCACAGGTATATACAAAAATTATTGTCGAGAAAGTAACAAAATATACATTGGGGAGATATCACATTTTTGTAGACAAATTTTAGTCAAAACACGTGTCGACAAAGTAAATACTATAAATTTCCATCCTCACCAAAGTATATATTTTTCTTCTGTTTATTTTTTCAACATATACATATATGTATATATGAATATATATGCATATATGTATTCATATCTAAATGAATATGTACACACATTCATATATAATCCTCAGTTAAATTCTTTCTCATTCTGATTGGTTCGGTTCCCTTGTAGTGGGTACATGTAATTGTTTAGTGGATATGTTACTCTCCAATTTGTAGTGAGTGAGTTCCCGTCCGTATTTTACGGGTATTACTTTCAGGTTTAGTTCCACCACAAATACAACACAAATTTTACAAGCACGTAAACAAATGGAATATGACAACAACGAACATTAAGAAACAAACAATTTTATGATCATAATAAACAAGATAGAAATAATTAGAAATACAATGTTCATGTTATGTACGAGCGGCCCTTGTAGAAAATACAGTTGTGACCAGTTGAATGAAAATAGGATTGTTCACCCGTGTGTGTGTTTACATGTTAATAAAGTCTATCAAATAAATGGGTCCATAGTTAGCCGAAGTAAGGAGGATAAACATTTTTGGCTTTACTTACATACATGGGTATGTGCGTGTGTATATAAGTGATGGACCCTAAGTATGGGTCTTTGTTTTTTTACGTCCGCATATGCGTTTTCTTGGGATCTTGGCGATAACGAGACGCATTAGTAAAAGAAGGTTTCATGCCTTTTCCCTTTGTGTCATATGGCGTGGCTCTCTGCTGTCCGTTTATGACCTCTCGTAGTGGAAGGAATATATGACTGCTCTGGTTGATTAAATTCTTCGTTATTTATACTTTTTGGGGTCACTTAAGTGGATCAAAAATAGTTTTATTGCGGGTCCTAAAATTCAAGCGCGCAGACATTTCTTGACCAATCAGATTCGTATATTTACTTATTTGTTTTAGAGCCTAAAAAAATTATGTTAATTAGTTTCTGATCCGGATTTTCTTGAATGTTCTTATTCTGTGTTTTTAGCTGATTGGTTGAAAAATATAAAAATGTAACTTTAATGTTAATGCGATTTTGATCTAAAATTTCTAGAATGTTCTTACATATGAGAATTAATTTTTTATTTATTACAGACATTTTGTCCTCATCTTGGTAGTTTTTTGTGTTGTTTCTTCTTCACTACGTTTCTGCCAAGTTTCACCTCTGGCCTTCTTCAGGTGATTAACCGTGACCTCGGATAGGAATGCTGAGTCTTGTAAACGTATCCCCAGTAATTACTGCCTTCCATAGTTGTTGTCTATCGCACCACATTTTTGACCAAGTAAACCTCTGGCCGGCTTGGGTCGGAATTGAAACCACTATCTTCTGACAATGCTCACCGGGAACCGTGGAGACTCAACGCCTCTATCTGCTGTTCTTATGTATGTTTTGGGGGTTGGTTATTTTAAGGTTAAAAAAAATGTGTATTCTATACCCTGAATGATTTTCTTACATTTTTTTTATTTTCTCCCTTCCTTCCTTCTTTTTTTTTTCTTTTTTTTCTTTGTGTCATTTTTTTCCATATCATTTCTCATGCTTTCACTTCATTTCAGCTTTTTAACGAATTATCTCAGTTCAACTATCTCTGATGATCTGTCTGACCAAAATCATTATGTTTGCAATTACTTCTGATACTGCTCTTCATTCAACATTCTCCTATTTACTTCCTTCATAATGATATCCTTTTCTTTATGTGTACATACTGTTAGGCTATCATTTTAGACATTTCATCGCTGTACCTCAAAACCCTAAAACACAACCACCCTGGGTACTTGTTTCAAATTGGTCCCTGTTCAGGAATTCAAAGCAATGTTCACAACAAAATGTAGCAATACACAAATGATTATGTAGAATGGTCAGTAGTCAAGTATCTGCTGTGCAAACCTGTACAAAGACAGAGATTTGATGAATTGCATGTAGAGAAGGTATTATTGAATGTTAAAATTCTTCTTGTATTCTAAATTATATATATATAGAGAAAAAATAATGTTAAAAATATGATCCAAAGTAATATTGATGAACTAGAGTTGCCACTGATCTATCTATATATATATATATATATATATATATATATATATGTGTGTAAGTGTGTGTGTGTGTATGCATGTATGTTTGTGGGTGGGTACAGAGTAATACAAAAATCAAAACCATGTATAATTTCACTTTATTAATGGCATCAGGCTTTGGTTTGGTTTGGTTTAATGGCACATCAACCATTGTCGGTTATTAATGTCAATTCCATTGTTAAACATATAAGTAAGTAAAGTTGGCGACCATAGTCAAGGGAGAACCGAAGGCTCCCTTTTCAGTAGCTACTACACCGAGGTGTCGGGGAGGGCGCTAATCCTTTCCTTGAATTGCCCATGCAATCCGTACCTTATAATGCTGAGTGTTAAGCAAGTAGGCATCAAGTACCATTTTTTGAGTTTTTGGTATGACTCGACCCGGGATTGAACCCAGGTCTTCCGGGCCATTGGCGAACACTCTAACCAAATGATTCAGTTTAGCATTAGTACACTGGCTCAGTGTCAAAAACAGTTCTGTTTCAAAGGATTCAGTTTAGCAAAAGTACACAGGTTCAGTGTGAAAAACAGTTCTATTTCAAAAAATTCAGTTTACCATAAGTACACAGGTTCACATTTCTATTTCAAGCTCTTCAGCTTAATTAGCAAAGTTAAATGCTTCCAAGTATTGCTATATATCACAGACAATTCAATTAAACATCAATCATTTATTTACACACAGTTAAATTACAAAACAGTTCTATTTCTAACTATTCAGTTTAGCATAAACTACCAGTTTAGTCCTGGTTGACCCATAGATAGGACCCTATCAGATGCTACCACTCTGAACTAGAACAGTTCTGGGAGCGATGGTAGTAAAGGGATACTCTGCATTCCCCACAGCTCCAGCTTTAGTGGAGCCTCATCATCAAATTGTTTCATGTCATATCCAGGATACTTATTGTGGGACTCTTACCCTATGCATTGCCCAGTCAGCTGGGGCAGTAGAATATACCGACTGCTTCTCTGCAGAGGGGTAAGACACCCCCCCCCCAACGAGTGTCCTGAATATGAAACTAAACAATCTGATGGTGAGGTTCCAGCCATGCTGGAACTTTGGGGAATGCGGAGTGCCTCTTCATTGCCATCGCTCCCAGGTCCACTCTGGCCCGGAGTGGTAGCACCTGATAAGGGTCCTATCTATGAGTGAAATAGAACTAAACCGTGCTTCTTTCACTATACTGATTTTTGCATTTAAACTGCGTATTTATGCTAAACTGAATTGTTTAAAATAGAACGGTTTTGACATTGGAACTGCGTACTAGTGCTTAACTGAATTGATCGAAATAGAACTGTTTTTGATGTCTAAATTGTGTACTTATGCTGAACTGAATCATCTGAAATAAAACTGTTTGACATTTAACTCTGTGTATTACCCAGTCAGCTGGGGCTGTAGAATACACTGACTGCACCTCTGCAGAGGGGTAAGACCCCCTCTAACGAGTGTCCTGGATATGATACTAAACAATCTGATGGTGAGGTTCCAGCAATGCTGGAGCTTTGGGGAATGCGGAGTACCCCTTCATTGCCATTGCTCCCAGGTCCACTCTGGCCCGGAATGGTAGCACTAACAGCATACTTATGCTAAAATGAATTGTTTGATTAAATTGAATAGCTTGAAATAGAAATGTTTTTGACAATTAAACCGTACTTACATTTAAACTGCGTGTTTATCCTTAACTGAACTATTTGAAATAGAACTGTTTTTCGACATTAAAACTGTATTTACACTTAACTGAATTGTTACATATAACTGCTTGAATAGTTTGAAATGGAAATGTTTTTGACAATTAAACTGTGTACTTATGCTAAACTGAATTGTTTTAAATAGAACAGATTATTTACATAAAAATGGATTCGGCATTAAATAACCTACCAAGTTTGATATCCATAAAACCCAACAAACCAAACTAAACCTTACCCTATGCAGAGATGCAGTTAGTGTGTTCTGCAGCCCCAGCTTAGTGGGCCAAATGACATCAGGCAATATTTCACTCTGAAAAATAATACCCTTCAAACTTATTGCTTTTTCATGTAATATATATGTCTATATTTCTAGTTGCTCGGATATGTTTGTGAACATCTTTTTTAATACCATTTACCATTGGTATGTATATTATGTATATAAAAGATTCGATGGTCTTACGAGGACTAATGTGTTTACGTTGTCTTTCCTCCTGTTGTATTCAGTATGCAAGTATTTTGAACCAGAAGGCGGCAAGCCACTGAAATTAGTAGACTAATTCACATACCTCAGAAGCAATATCTCATCAACTGAAAATGATGTCAACACATGCCTAGCAAAAGTATGGAGTGCTATCGACAAGTTATCAATCATATGAAAATCTGATCTCTCTGATAAAATAAAAGACATATTTCTTTCAAGCAGTGGCTGACCCAGTCAGCTGGGGCCGCAGAATACACTGACTGCATCTCTGCAAAATGGTAAGACTCCCCCAACAAGTGCCCTAGATATGACACTAAACAATCTAATGGTGAGGTTCCAGTAATGCTGAAATGCGGAGTACCCCTTCATTGCCATTACTCCCCGGTCCACTCTGGCTTGGAGTGGTAGCTCCTGAAAGGGTCCTATCTATGGGTCAAATTGAACTAAATTGTGCACTTATGCTAAACTGAATTGCTTGAAATAGAACTGTTTTTATATTTAACTATGTGTAAACAAAAAACACTGTGTACTTATGCTAAACTGAATTGTTTGAAATAGAACTGTTTTGACATTTAAACTGTGTACTTATGTTAAACTGAATTGTTTGAAATAGAACTGTTTTTACATTTAACTGTATGTAAACAAAAAGTGTACTTATGCTAAACTGAATTGTTTGAAATAGAACTGTTTATATGTATAAAAATGGATTTGGCATTAAATAACCAACAATGTTTGATATGCATAAAACCAAACCAAACCAAATCCAAGCTGTGACAGTTTTAATACAACTGTATGGATGCACTACCTACATCTAGAAAACACACAGAAAAAAAAGACAGGATGGGAACTACATAAGAATGCTCTGTGCAGTTTTGAACACACCCTGGAAACAACACTTTGCAAAACAGCAGTTGTATGACCACTTACCTCCCATCTCACCGGCACTCCAAATAAGATGAACCAGACATGACAGTTATTGCTGTGGAAGTAAGGATAAATTCATAAGTAATATTCCCTTATGAACTCCTACACACGGACACGCCAATGTTGGCCGACCAGCAAAGACTTATTCAAATCAGCTGTTTGCAAACACCAGATGCAAGACCTATCAGGAGTAATGGATGAGAGAGAGAGAGATTGTGAGAGAGAGTCAGGGAAATCTGTGTAGTCAGCATCACATGATGATGATGATGATATAATGGATATACTAATATCAATATTGGTCCTTGGTCAGCGAGGACACAACTAAGATACGAAGGGCATACGATAAGTTTCCAGACTTTTTTCGTATGGACATTTAAAATTGCTGTAGACAACTGAAAATTCAGTATGTTATTGCTATACATCTTATGAGATGACTGACCAGTTTTTATGATGTCAGGTTCAAATGAACAGCTACAGCAGCAATTGGAATACACCCTACTAAAGCCTGATTGTCACAGCAGGTGAATTTCAAAAATGCAATCTGACACTTTAGAAGAATGATATGCAATAAAATTCTGTTTTAAACTTGGAAAAATGCTGCCCCAGAAACGTATGGAATTCTTCAGACTGCTTTTGGAGCATCTTACATTAATCGAGCATCAGTTTTTGAGTGGCATCAGAGATTCAAGAAAGGCAGAGAGTCTGTGAGGGATGATGAGAGGTGTGGGAGGAGTAAGGAAGTCAGAACACCAGAGTTGATTGACCAAACGGTTAGGGTTAGGGTTACTATGTTGAGGTTTTAAGGGAGTTCAGGAAAAGATTCATTCGGAATCTTCAAATCGGGTCAGTGGAATTTCCAGCAGGACAATGCACCAGTCCACAACTCCATCCTTGTCACACACTATTTGAGCAAGATGGGCATCAAGACAGTCACCCTCCCTATAGTCCAGACCTTGGTCCCTATGACTTTTGGTTATTCCCTAAGGTCAGAGACTGTCGTTATGAGACAATTGAGGAGATGAAAGAGGCTGTTACGAAGGTCATTGACACGCTCACACAAGAGGACTTCCATGGGGCGTTCCAGAAGTTGTTGGAACGGTACAACAAGTGCATTGCAGCTGGAGGAGATTACTTCGAAGGGGTCAAGAGTTTCATGTGTGTACTATCAATAAAAGTGCCCATACGAAAAAAGTCTGGAAATTTATCGAATGCACCTCGTATCTTCCCTTCCATGCATTCCAATAAAATATATAAAAGTGTGAATGATTTTTTCAACTTAGCACCGAGTTAGAACAGACACGTAGTTATTTTGTTGTGAGGGAGCCATGCATGAAACAAGACTTCAGCGAGGTCATTACAAAAAATACTTGGTCCTCTTTGTATTCCCCTTTTAGGAATGCCTTAACCATCAAGCAATAAACTTATCTCTGTCCCTTTTAGACAAGGGAGCAGATGCTGCCTCGGGGGAAGGCCCTCCTGGGACCATTTGATAACTTTAAATCACTCACTCGGTACACAAAATATTGTGTAAAAATATGGAAATCTATTTTTGAACCTAAATGAAATCAAAAGGGGGCTGCCTGGGGGAGAAGCCTCCAGTGAGACCATTTGATAACTTTAAATCACCCACCTGGCATATATTGTAAAAAAATTTGGGAACCTATTTTTGAACCTAAAAGAAATCTAGTTCTACCCAGGGAAGAAGGTCCCCCGAGACTATTTGATAACTTTTTAATGGAGGTGCCCGTGGTGTAATGGTTATCGTCGTAGGAAATGGACACAGTGACACGAGTTCAAATCCTGGACGCGACTGATTGCATTTTACATAGCACTAATACCCTTGGGAAAGGTATGAATCCAATTATTCTCCCTCCAGCTATGGGTAAATAGTAGGGCAGACTGGGTTCTTCAGCCTTGGTGAGGCAACTAGTCTAGGACAAGGAAGACTCTTAATTAAAACCTGTTAAACTCCGCTTAAAAATTGACCTTGTGTCATATCCTGCCCCAGTGGAGGGATTGGTAAATATGATTTGATAACTTTAAATCACCCACCTAGCACTTATTGTAAAAAAATATGGAAAATTATTTTTGAACCTAAATGAAATCCGGTTCTACCCAGGGAAGAAGTTTCCCCTGAGACCATTTGATAACTTTAAATCACCCACCTGGCACATAAATATTGTACAAAAATATGGAAACCTATTTTTGAACCTAAATGAAATCAAAAGGACAGACATTATAAAGAAAATTAAAAACAGGTCATTTACCAAAATCAGGAAAATTTCACAACAAAGTCGAATGCATTTTTCAGAATTTTGTTTTCTTTGATATTTCAGGCTTTGGGGTGGGGGGTGATCTGCTTCTGTTAGCTTAAAACTAAGGCAGTGTTCCATATTATACACAAAGCTGAGTAATCTTGTGATGTGAATTCCTAAAAAAAATTTACAAAGAAAATAAAATTAAAGAATATTGATGCAATTTGTATCAGTTGGAAGAATGGAGAATAATGAAAAGTGCAACTGTTTCCTCGCGGTTATGGTTGCACATGATCTGGTGGTAAGGGACCATTGACTGATACAACAAATTGACAATCACCCGATTGAAAAATATATTGTCAGTACTGGATTTGGGTCTGTTGACTTAAAACTGGGTTGTTGGTTATTTGTTTGGGTTTTATGGCATATCAACCTTTGTAGGGTATTTAATGCCAAATCCATTTTTATGAAAATAATCCGTTCTATTTCAAACAATTCAGTTTAGCATGTGTACACAGTTTAATTGTCAAAAACATTTCAATTTCAAGCTATTCAGGTTAGTCAAAAAGTTCTAATTAAAACAATTCAGTTTAGTATAAGTATAGTTTTTGTCCACACACAGTTAAATGTCAAAACAGTTCTATTTCGAGTAATTCAGTTAAGCATAAGTACAGTTTTCAATGTCAAAAACATTTCTATTTCAAACAATTCAGTTTAGCATAAGTACACAGTTTAATTATCAAAACAGTTCTATTTCAAGTCGTTCAGTTTAGTATAAATACGCATTTTAGTTCTATTTAACCCATAGATAGGAACCTTATCAGGTGCTACTACTCTGGGCCAGAGTGGACCTGAGAGTGATGGCAATGAAGGGGTGCTCTGCATTCCCCAAGGCACCAGCATTACTGGAAGCTCACCATGATATCCAGGACACTCGTTAGTGGGGAGGGGGTCTTACCCCTCTGCAGAGATGCAGTTGGTGTATTCTACAGCCCTAGCCAACGGGTCAATTAAAACTGGAGCAAGGTTCCATACTGTACACAATGTTGTGAGACATCAAACTTTGTTGGGTACACTGCTGGGCATTTCTAAACGATTCTCCAGCTCCAAATGTTATCACCACACAGAAGTATCCAGGGTCTCTTGTATTTTTATTCAGTAAATCTGGCAACCACAATTTTATGGATATCAAGTTAACTAAAATAAAAGTTTTGTAAATCTCTTTTTTTTTATTTGGTATTTAAACCAGCTGTGAATTTAATTGATGTTTTTTTTTTCATTTTTTTAAAACTAAAGTCATTTCACATCAATAAAACTGTTCGTTTTATATTTATTAGCAAATAAAAATCTGTTTCTATAGCACAACAGCATTCTCCCCTGCATGCGTCTATGTGCACACACACACACACACACACACACACACACACAAAGAAACAGCAATACGAAAAATTGCTCAAGAACACACACACACACATACATACATAGAAACACCGATACGAAAAACTGCTTAAGAACACACACACACACACACACAAAGAAACAGCAATACGAAAAATTGCTTAAGAACACACACACACACACACACACACACACACACACACACACATACATACAAAGAAACACCAATACGAAAAATTGCCTAAGAACACACACACACACACACACACAAAGAGACAGCAATACGAAAAATTGCTCAAGAACACACACACACATACATACAAAGAAACACCAATACGAAAAATTGCCTAAGAACACACACACACACACACACACACACACACACACACACACACACACACACACAAACACCAATACGAAAAATTGCTTAGGAACACACACACACACACTTAAGTATATATACACAAATGCTACCAACCAAAATCAAAATTTTCAATTACATATAAATTTCTGTCTGAAATTTTATGTTGAGAAATTGTCATTATTCACTGATGTATGGATGCTTACGATAAATACATCTTGGTTGGCTTTTTTTACTTCTTATTTAATGGTATATCAACATTCATGAGATACCTAATGCCATTGTCATCCTCATTAACACACACACACACACACACACACATATATATATATATATATATATATATATATATATATATATATATATATAATAGAACTAACGGCATACTTATGCTAAACTGAATTGTTTGATTAAACTGAATAGCTTGAAATAGAAATGTCTTTGACAATTAAACCATACTTACGTTTAAACTGCGTGCTTATGCTAAACTGAATTATTTGAAATAGAACTGTTTTGACATTGAAACTGTATTTACACTAAACTGAATTATTATATATATAACTGTTTGAATAAACTGAATAGTTTGAAATCGAAATGTTTTTGACAATTAAACTGTGTACTCATTCTAAACTGAATTGTTTTAAATAGAACAGATTATTTACATAAAAATGGATTTGGTGTTAAATAGCCTACAAAGGTTGATATGCCATAAAACCCAACCAACTAACAGATGAACACTCAGACACATATCCAAACAAAATCGAACACACATAGATGAACGCACACACACACACACACGCACACACACACACACACACACACTCCTATACATACATGCATACATACATGTGCAAATATACACAGAAACATACTCAAACACATTTGAACACATATATAAACTTACACACAAACACACTAACACTTACAAACACTTATACGAACATATGCTCACAAATATATACATCCACAAACGCATAAAGACATGAACGCATACACAAATATACACAAAAGCACACCCACTCAAACATACACACATCAACACAAACACATACACACACAAACACACTCAAACACACTCATAGATAAACACTCACACACACACACTTGCACCGGTGAAAAGTAAATAAAGGATTGTAATCGGACAATATGTAGAAAAATTGATAACAACGATCCAAGTAGAAGGAGAGATTTATTGAGAAGTCGACACTATAGTGTTTCGGTTCTACTAAACCATCATCAGGACCACGAGGGGTGGTATTAGTTATTTCAAGTCAGCGATGGATGTTTAAAAATGCAAAATACAAAAACCTCGGGGAAAATTCGTATAATAAGAAAAGTTGGCTTTAATTTCTGAAAATTTACATATAAATATGTTCTTTCCAGTGAGCACGGGGCCCCAAAAAATAGGGGGAAAGGAAGGGGGCGAAAGACAGTTTTCTATGGAGCCCTAGCTTGTAACCCTCGTCACCGAAATTCATCGTTCAGTCTGTAGCTGCCACAGATCTATTTCCTTTCGCGAATCAATGCCCCTGCTAAGAGAGTCGGTTACTCACTGACCAATCAACTGGCAGAGCGCATTAATTCCTTCTTCCTCTCAAGAACTATTTTTCTAGTCCCTTTTGGTAGAACGGACAAAGTCAGAGAGCCTTCAGCCAGCAATAGAAACACATCTCTCTCACATGACTGCCACTTATTCCACTTGGAACCCTTCGCTCGCTGCTGCTAGCTTCGCACACGCTTCCCACAAACCAAGGACCAACATACTGACCAGCGACACCCACTGCTGCTAGCTTCGCACACGCTTCCTACAAACCAAGGACCAACATACTGACCAGCGACACAAAAGGGACACTTTCTCACTCTCACTCCTTTACGCCTACTAAGATAATAAACCTTTCTTTGTTGTGTTGTTTAAAAAGAAGTTTCGTTATTCATTTGTGTTGCTTAATAATAGAGAAATTAACCATTTCCCGAAACACTAAAAGTCATTTCCCATTCGTTCCATAAAATACTTCATTCACCCACCAACTACGCAACAATCATCTAAAGCCTCATTTGCTCTATGAAGATCCTATTTAAAACCGGATGAAATGAAATGGTATATTATACAACGAGTGAAAAATGACGAGGGATTGGAGAAAAAAGTTCAGGTAAACAAAACATAAACCCGATTGGTTTCCCTCCCATCCCCCCTTCTATGATGTGGAGAGTCGACTGTTTTCTGGTGCTTAGATAAGACCAAAAACAAGCCGAAGCTATCCCTATAGGGGGAGGGCCTAAGACTAATAGGGATAAAAGAACAGGCGGGAAAGGTGGGCAGATAGGAAAGGGTAATGAACATGAAATACAGAAATATGTAACCAAGATCCTCAAGAAAGGCCAAGTACTCACAAGTGGTAAAAGGGTAAGAAAAAAGAAACAGGGAGTGGGGAGGATCTTGGAAGGAACTAACGTCTAAACTGTGGGGACCATGGCACACTTCACATCACTAACTAGGGGGTCGAAATTTCTAAGAAGTACAGAAAGTACAGAAAGTTTTCCTATTTACCCGGGGTGTGGTCCTGAAGGACCCGGACCATCGTCGCCATGCGCAGGCAGAGGAGGGAAGGATGACTCCAACGTTGCCTCCTTACAAACGACCAGGCTTGCTGCATACACCCACCTTTTGCTGAATGTTATGCGGTCCAAGCGTCTTCTATCATATCCAATCTTGACCCTAAGCTGATGCCTAAAAAACGAGATCAGATCACGATAAGAAAAATTTGCACCGTCATACAATCCCTTGTTTCGCGTCTGCCAAATCACCATTCTGCCCACGGCTAGGATCACGAGAAACACCACACGCTTTTCACCCTGAAATGGAGGGTCAACATTGTCCAAGACGTAACCAACGTCGAGCAGCACAAGCTCTCTAGGGCTGATGCGAGCCGTCCACTCCTCGACGTGACTCCAGAACGAGCGAACCCGCTCGCAGTAGTTGAAGGCATGCGAAGCCGTTTCTTCTAGACCACTGCCGCAGCGGGGACAGTCAGTCATATCTGCTATGCATGCTCCGTAAGTCCAGTCGTTGAGGGCCAACGCATTTCGAGCTAACCGCCAGGTGAGCGAGAACTCGGAGTTGTTCAAGAAGCCCGAACCTGGCGCCCAATTCCAATGGGAGCGAACCTCCTCCACCGACCAGCCGAGTCGTTTTACCACAGGATCCGAAGCGGAACCCATCACTAACCCTCGATATAGCTCCTTACGAGACGGAGATAGGTCACTTGACCGAGGAAGATTTCGAAGGGCCCTGCGGCACTCACTGACACACGGTGTTTCATCCCTTGGCCTACGACGGCCTTCAGCCTTGGGATTCAGCCTCAAGCGAGGAAAGGTGACTCTCACCTTGAGGCTCCACACCGCGCCCGAAAGGAAGAAAAAAAATGAAAAAGAAAGAAAAACGAAAAGAAAAATAGAAAGCCTAGAAATTATGATATATGTGAAAATATTAACTAAAGATGGGATATATTGTAGCAATCTAAAATGGATGTTCTTTTTCTTCCTTATAACTCGATATCTTTCTCGATAAACAAACGTAACATAAATTCTATACAATATTCCTAATAAGTCAAATGACGTAATTTAAAGCAAAAAACGCTGATTCACCAATTAAACAGCCAACTTTTTCTTATACAAATTTTCCCCAAGGTTTTTGTATTTTGCATTTTCAGACATCCATCGTTGACTTAAAATCACTAATATCATCCCTCATGGCCCTGATGATGGTTCAGTAGAACCGAAACGCTATCGTGTCGACCTCTCCTCTCAATAAATCTCTCCTTCCACTTGGATCGTTGTTATCAATTTTTCTACACTTGCACTTGTATAAAAATACACACATGCACACACTAACACATAAGCATAAACTCAAACACTAGCCTATACAAATATATACTCACAGATATACACACTCAAACACACACATGAACACAAATATACACACAGGCAGACACACATACGCATGCACAAAATACATACGCAAAAATATACGTATGTATATATATATATGGCCTTGTTCTAAAATTTAAACAATTTTTATAAAACAATAAAGCGTCAACTTGGATTTGAATGTTCAGAAGTTCTCTTTTACAAGTCGTAAATTTTCGAAGTGGTGGAAAGTCAGATATTACGAAAAAAGGGGGAAAGGAGGAGAATGTTTTTAAAGAGTACTTATTCCTTTTTCTTTTCTTTTTTTCTCTTTCTTTTATGGTCAGGTAGTGGAACTAGCAGAAAAGTAGTTTCAGCTCTTAACTCGAGGGCGGACGTTACTTCTCAACTGATCACCGTATCTATGAGCTTCCTTGGGTCTCTTTTGTCCTCACTGACCCGGTTCACAGAAAACCCGAGTATTTATCTCTCCCCACCGGCTCCAAATTCGTCTCTCCAAAATCCTTCTCATTTTGGCGCGACCGCTTCCCATTGGCTACTTTAATTTTTATTATTTTTCTTTTTTTTCTGATTTTTAACCGGATGGATGCGTGGAGCCGATACGTGGCGACGCGTTTATACATTTTGTATGCGGCAGCCGATAAGTCAACATCCAGTTGGGAGTTTTATTGTTAATTCCTAAATCCCCACATATATTAGGTTGACAAGAAAGTTCTTGCAGAATTTTTAATTTTGATTTCAAATGATGTATTTTCAAATAAGTTTTCGTTATAATACATTTACTTTATATATCATTTTAAAGAGCGTTTTTCACTCTATCTAATCGTTTAAATTACAATCGTTTTAAAACAATTATGTCTTCTTTTCAGAACGTTGAATACAAGATGGAAAAAAGCAAATTCGCACAATTTTCTTATTTAAATTCAAGCTAGGCTGGAAAGCTGCTGAAACAGTTCGCGATATCAACGAAGCGTTTGGCCCAGGAACCACTACTGAACGCACAGCACAATGGTGGTTTAAGAAATTTCGTGGCGGTGACGAGAGTCTTGAAGATGATGAGCGTAGTGGTCGGCCATCGAATGTTGACAACAATCAATTAAGAGTCTTAGTCGAAGCCAATCCACGCACAACTGCTCGAGAACTTGCTTCTGAATTAGACGTAACGTATACGACGATTTCCAACCACTTGAGAGAGATTGGAAAGACAAAAAAACTTGATAAATGGGTGCCTCACGAATTGAACGACAACCAAAAGAAACGCCGTTATGAAATGTCATCTTCCCTTCTTTTATGCAACAAGAACGATCCGTTTCTCGACCGGGTTGTGACTTGTAATGAAAAGTGAGTTCTTTACGACAACTGGCGACGCTCAGCTCAGTGGTTAGACGCCGACGAAGCTCCACGACACTTTCCGAAGCCAGAGTCGCACCAAAAGAAGTTCATGCTGACTGTTTGGTGGTCTGCGACCGGTCTCATCCATTACAGTTTTATGAATGCTGGTGAAACCATTACGGCGGAGAAGTACTGTCAACAAATGGATGAAATGCATCAGAAACTTCGACAACACCCAGCATTAGTCAAGAGAAATGGCCCAATTCTCCTCCACGACAATGCCCGACCGCACGTTGCTAAACCGACCCTGCAGAAGTTGAACGAATTGGGCTACGAAACTCTGCCTCATCTGCCATACTCTCCAGACCTCTCTCACCAACCGACTACGATTTTTTCCAGCATCTTGACAACTTTCTGCGTGAGAAATGCTTCAAAAACCTAAGCGATATCAAAAACGCCTTCAGCGACTTCATCGCCACCAGAACGCAAGATTTTTACGTTACTGGCATAAATACACTCGTTTTGCGTTGGCAAAAGTGTGTTGATTCTGATGGTGCTTATTTCGATCAATAAATTTTTGTTTTGAGCCGAGATATGTTCATCTGAATTTAAAAGTTAAAAACCACAAGAACTTTCTTGACGACCTAATATATATATATATATGAATATACATACGTAGATATATATGTGCGTATATATGAATATGCATACGCACACAGACACACAGACAAACACCCCCCCCACACATATATATATATTTGATTAAACATGATAGACATATATAGATATACATGCACACACGTACGCACACACATACACATGTATAAATACATACGTAAAAATATACATATACCAGCATGCACACATACCCACACATGAACACAAATATACACACAGACATATATAAATACACACACACACTTATGAACACAAACACATGCTCATATACATATAAAAATTTCATATTTCAAGACCTAACACTTAATTTCTGTTTGTAGAAATTTCCCATAAATTTTTGCCATCTTTACAACAGACAAATAAAAAAAAAGTTAATGTTAAAAACAAAAATGATTTTACGTTTTGTTCATTTGAACTATTCAAAAACAATACAACTTAATTACATTTGAGTATTTGTTTCAGTGGCAGAGTAGAGGAAAGACAGCTGAAAGGTTTGAGGTCTTATTCTAACCTCAAGGTCGGTTAGGATCATGACCATAGATTCATCTAAACTGAATGAATGCCTGTCAAGATTTACAATGGAGGTCGCAGCTTTCTACTGTTTTGTGCAATAAGTATGTATTTACTCAACCCCTACACACCATATCAGCAAGACTTTGGATACGCCAGCTGAATACTCTGCAGAAGTGTAACCTCACCCCCACTTGATTTGATACTAAACTGCATGTGAAGGTGAGGCTCCAGTTCTGGAGCTCTGCAGAAATAGATAAGAATGCTTAGGTTGGTTGGTTGGTTCGTTCGTTCGTTCAACTCAGATACAGGGATTGGACAAAATAATCAAAACCCCAAGAATCTTAGTATCATATTTTGAAACTCCAATAAAACCATCAAACATTTGTTATTTTTATGCTTTTTATTTCTTATGGTACCGGCTCATTTGTCTAGTGGGTAGAGTGTTCGCCAATGGTCCGGGAGACCTTGGTTCAATCCCGGGTGGCGTCATACCAAAGAATTTTAAAATAGTACTTGATACCTCCTTGCTTAAAACTCAGTAACATAAGGTACGTATCAACGGTAAAGTGGAGCAATCCAGGGAAAGGAGTATTACCCTCTCCTACACTTTGGTGTAGTAGCTACTGAAAAGGGAGCCTCTTGGTCGCCCTCGACAACGGTCGCCAATTTTACTTACTTATTTCTTATTCATTTTTCTCGTCTTATTTTAATAAAAAAATCTTTTTTTGTAGACATCATCAGAAGAAATTAATCAAAATTCATTAAAATGGCAGATCGATCAGACTTTAAAAGAGGTCAAATTGTTGGTGCTCGAATGGAAGGCGCTAGTCTAACAAAAACCGCCGAATTATTTAGTGTTGCAAGTACTGTCTGGAAAGTAATGACAGCATTTGAGAAAGAAGGAAAAACCTCCTAACTGAAGCAAAACTCGAGAAGAAAGCGAAAGTTGTCAGATAAGGACCGCCGGGCTCTTACGCTGATCACAAGACTACAGCTCTGAAAATTACAGAAGAGCTTAATGAACATCCCCAGAACCCAGTTTCCTCAAAAACTGTAAGTATAACATATTGACCTCCGACCCGACTGGGCTGTCAGATAAGAAATGCACCTGTGTAAATAACAGGTGCATCCGGTCGAAGATATCGGGGGATCAGGGGATAACCTTGACTGTCGACGGGTTGAATTGAGTACAATGTGACGCTCGCAAGAAGTAGGCGGACGTCAAATTATTATATAACCCTGGCAACAGATCAGTTGGAGAGAATATGCTGGAATGAGAACCATGTCCCAGCAGAGGCGGGGCCTCCAGACCCCCGGTTGAGCAGCCCAGGAGGACGGGAAAGAAATGCTACTATGGCCAGAAGAGTGGGGCTTAATATGTTGCAGTCCTGTTCAGTCTCCAACTCACCCCTCACAGTAAAACCTTTCGTAACCCTTTCGAACCTTTCGAATAAAGTGAGAGGTATATTTTTCAAAAGAACTGTGTCCGCTCGTCTTTATTGTGTTGAATATGTTTCTGCATGCATCTGCATATGAGTATGTTACATTAGAAGGGAGCTGCACAAAGCCAGATTTCACGGGGGGGGGCTGCAATCAGAAAACTATGTTAAAATAAATGCGTTTGAAATTTCCAGGTGTTTCCATTATTTTATCCAAACCCTGTTGTATGATTTGTAAATAAATAATTTGTGGGTAACATTTTCAAATGAGCCGGAGCTCAGCTGTCTGTATCCAGTTAGATGACCTCAAGTATTGCTATTTATTGTTTACACATAGTTAAATGACTTCAATTATTAATAACGCAAATAGTTCTAAAGGGGCGTACCGAGGAAAAGTGCTGCCAGAGGCCCGTATTCATAATAGCGCCCACTTCTTTTGGGGGAAAAATATAAATGAAATTCTCTTACTGGCGTTGATTAGTACTCAAAAAACAACAAATTCAAAAATTAGCTGGACAAACGTTTTCAGATTTTAACCTTTTGAGCTTTTGCAGGAGTAAACTTACTAATAACTCTGTCAAAATATATCTACTCCACATTTTTATGTTCAATTAAAACGAGGGACAAATTAGATGAGCGATCTTGTGACATACTCGATCTCAAGTAACTTTTAATGAGCTACAGTTCTGAGAAGCTTCCCTCTGCAATTGCAACAGAAACTGTGAGCGTCAAAAACAACCGTAGAGCAATCACAATATTTGTCACTGTTTCTTCAACTTGTCATTAATAAATCTATCATAGCCATTCGATAACCGATAATTTGTTCGTCATGGTCACGTCACAGTCCACTTTGGAAACCGTCGCAAAAAAATGCCAAAGTCGGAGAACTTCCAAATGAAGACTGGATACTTCTAAGTCAGCACCGTGTTTGCAGCTGAGAATTTTAAATTTTCGCTCTAACACGCCCTCAGTATCTTCCAGGATTGCTTACGATGATAATCCAGTGAAGACAGTTTGTAGATGAGACATGGAGCCAAATCGTGATTTCCGTTCATTTACAAGTCGATCATGATGTTAGTAAAGATTTCTCTTTGCTTTCTACACAAGTATTTGACAATCATCATCTTCCTTTTCCCCAGGTAGCTTTCTCTTTTTTTCTAATCCGCTTTTTAACTGGAATTTCCGTTTTCCTCGCACTTTGTTTTATTTTGATTAACTGATTCAAAAGGTGCCGTGCTGTAATGGTTATCGTCGTAGGAAATGGACACGGCGATACGAGTTCAAATCCTGGACGAGACTGATTGCATTTCACATAGCACTAATACCCTTGGGAAAGGTATGAATCTAATTATTCTCCGTCCAGCTATGGGTAAATAGTAGGACAGACTAGGTTCTTCAGCCTTGGTGAGGCAACTAGTCTAGGAGAAGGAATACTCTGAATTCAAACCTGTTAAACTCCGCTTAAAAACTGACCTTGTGTCATATCCTGCCCGAGCGGAGGGGTTAGTAAATATTATTAACTGATTCAGACACCAACCTGTCCCTGTTTCGGTTAAAGAAAACTTTGGTCGCATCCATATGAGTTACACACACATCTAAACCAATACCAGGTTCTGGAAGTTTCTTTTAGATGAGATTGATGTCTCCGAGAATTTCATCCCAGTAAAACAAATGTGACATGAAGGAGAAGTTTTCAATTGAAAGCAAAATGATTCGTGCATCCTCTCCCGCTTGAAGATTTTCTGAAGCTCAGGTAATTGACTCGAGTGCCTGAATCATTCCTTGAAATCTGGTTTTCACTGCACGAATAGTTTCGTAACGTGCACTCCAATGGGTGGTTATCAAATTCTTCAACATGACCTTCACATGCGAAGATAAAACTCCTCACCAGTAAATGAAAGAGAATAAAAATGTATAGAGTCTCTCAATCACTCCGAAAAATGTAATGGCATTTGCATTCACAGCTGAGGCATGAACACCGCATAAATTCAGAATATGATTAGAACATGGCTCAAATTTAGCTTTCCTATTTATGTTTCGTAGAGGACTTTGACCACCACCATGAACTCCTGCTATATTAGCCGCATTGTCAAATTCTGTCCTTCTACATTTTTGAAATCAAGTTTCTCTTTCTCCAGTCGATCCAAAATCGTCTTGATATTATAATCTGTCTTCCAGTGATAAAACCAAGAAATGATTCCCGGACCTCCAATTCTTTGTGTTCAACAACAACATATTGACGAATGAAACTTCTTCGATCAGTAGGAGAAATGTCCAACGTGCTGTCTAGTATGACAAAATAATTGACTTTTCAAAACCAATCCAATATATTTTCCTTCACGTTGTTTCCCAAGATATGAATGAATTCATTTTGGATTTTTGGTGATAAGTACCGTCGGTTATCATTTACTTCTCTCAAGAAATGCTTTCGCAGAACAAGATCACACTTGCTCATTGGTTCAACAAGTTCTATAAAGTTACCTTTATTGGAACTACATATATCTTCTTGATGAGCTTTGAAAGACAGGTTCTCTTTCGTCAGAAACTTCACGACATCAAGGAACCGACCGACATTTTCTTTTTTATGTAGAGGAATTATACTGTGAATTCACAATCAAGTAACCGTGTTAAAACCTGCTTCCAAATCTGTCTTTTTTTTCGTTGTCTGCTCTTATAATTTACTGTCAAGTGTTTTAACTTTATTAAAGGTTATTTCCAACATCTTCCATTCATCGAAAGCTCCTTGGTAGTCAGACAAATTTTCATGTTCAGGCAATTTTAATAAAACTTCCAGAACTTTTGAAATCCTGAATTTCTTGCTAGGCGTGATTTGCATTTCTCTCTCTTCAAGAAGAAGCGACAGCAGAAAAAATAAACAGACTTGATGGTCTTTGAGTTCAGCGATCATGCTCTCAAAACAGCCTCTCCATTCTGCATAGTTTTGTAAAACCAGTGTTATAGCATTACCCTCAGGCTATTTTCCCCTGTTATAGCATTACCCTCAGGCTATTTTCCCCTGGCTTTACAGTTGGAGCAAACAGTTCATCGTTGTTTTGAAACTTTTTAGGCCCCAAAGTTACAAGATCAACAAGCAACTGCCATGAGAAAGTTCGTGGCCAAAATGTGATGTCTTCATACACAGAAACCTCTGCTTGTTCTATTCCTTTATTATCAGTAAATTAATCAGTTCCTTCTTCATATTCATATCTGTCCTTACCGCGTCCAATGGAGCTCTCTTCTCGTGGCTCATCATCATTGTCACCTTCAATTTCTTTAACAATGTTCATTCCTGCGGGAAATTCCTCTACAACTTTTATTTCTATATTTGTCTCCACTATATTCGCATTTTTTCCATGTTCTTTTCTTTGTTCTGATGTACATTCAGCATCTTTGTCTTTGCATTTTGCTTTAACTATATATTTCTTTTGCAGGAAAACATGTAAAGATGCAGCACATATTCTTTCCACGCGTTCTCTGGTAGCTTTCAACCTGCGGTAATCTGCACCACTCAGTTTTTAGCCGTTTACTCATTCTAATCGATTAAAAAAATAGAAAAAGGAACAAATAAGAAAAGAGCATAACCAACGGCGGAGGGAAGTTTTATTTATTGTACTAAGATACAATTTGGGACAATGCTGAAAGTGGGGTTGTGAAAAAAGGTTGATAATTTTTTCAACTATCCAAAACTTAGGTAGACACATTTGTGACCCATTCGCATCTTATAATGGCATAAGGAAGTGTTGCTTGAAAATAGAAGAAGTAAATAATAACAAGAGTTTATCCTATACAGCCAATGATTGTTTAAAGCTTTTCTTAAATTAAATTTTCAAAATATACTATCTTTTTTTAAATACATTTTCCCTAACCCTTTTTATTTCATTCTTATATTCAATATAATAATTTAAAATTTAATCCATGGTAATGGTCGTAATGAAAATAACTGAACATTGAAATTTTATAAGAAATGTTCACCTCTGATATTTGCATTAAAAATTAACTTACTTTCTAGAGAACTGAATGACAATTAATTCTTTAGGCAAAGTAACTGCCCCCTCATTATTTTGCCGGCGTATACATTTTTAAACCTTACGGCGTTACGAAAGATGATAATGAAACTAAACTAATAAGGACAGAAATATTTGATTAAAATTCATCTACTTCCATCAGTTCAGCTGGATATTTAAGAAAATATTCGTGTTTTAAAATAAACTTTTTAAAAGAATAAACATTAAAAATCAATATTAAATAATTACATTTGTGACTTTGCTTTGTTCTTGTTTTTTTAGAGAAATAAATTTTCAATCTTTTTGTGCTTCTACTTTGACTAGTTGGTAGAGTGGCCCGGGAGACTAGGGTTCAGTCACCGGTTGCGTCATACCAAAGACTTTAAAAAATGGTACTTTATACCTCTTTGCTTAACACACAGCATAATAAGGTATGTATCAAGGGTAAAGTGGAACAATCCAGGGGGGTAGCGCTCTCCTCTTCACTTCGGTGTAGTAGCTATTGAAAAGGGAGCCTTCGGTTCGCCCTCGACTACAGTCACCAACTTGACTTTTACATACTACTCGATGTAAAAATTTTTGGATTACTTGAACAATCTCTTTCCCCCAGACGGTGCTTGGGGGGATTCAAGACTTGAGATGAAATGGAGATTCTACAGTTGATCCTAAATGAATGTTTCAAAATATTTTTAAATTCGTTCCGAAAGACTTTAAAACGTAATATTTAAAAAATTTACATCTAAATAATCTTAACTTAACTTTTTATAATACAAACTTAAGATTCTTAGTTTGTAATTCAAATATAAAAAGTTAATCTTGCAGTGTGCACGAGATTTAATTTTTTTTTAATGTTTAGTTTAAAACTTTCTAAAAAAAAATTTAAAATCTAATGTTGCTATTTTCACTTAATCATTCTAAAATAGTGATTTTATGGAAAATCTATTGAAATCTCGGAAGAGCATGATATTTATAGTTTTTGAGTTTTAAAAACTGTAAAATAGGATTTTTTTCCAATCTGTAGCCGTGTTAGTGCTACTGCATGGTTGCACCACTTGGATTCTAATAAAGCATCTAGAGAAAAAGCTAGATGGGAAGTACACAAGGATACTGAGTGCTATCTTGAACAAATCCTGGAAGCACCCCACCCACCCTCACAAAATAGCTGCCGTACGGCCACTTACCTCCAATCTCACAAACCATTCAAGTAAAATGAGGCAGATATGTTGGGCACTGCTGGAGAAGTTTAGTAAAATTTTCGAAATGTGTAAAAAATTTAAATGTAAACAAATTTTTAAAGTAAAAACACTCGTTTTCGTTCTACTTTACCATAAATCTTTTTCTTTATTTAAAAAAATCTCCAATCTTTTTCTACGAAAAGAACCAGTTGAAAAAAAAATAACATTCATTTTTAAAAGTTTCAAAGATCTACAGTTGACTAGTCTGGGAGGAGATTCTACAATTAAGTTGGGGTGGAAATTTTACAGTTGATCAGTCTGGAAGGATTCTTCAACTGATCCAATGTTTTATATCAACGTTTTCCAACCCTTAAAAAAGGCAAATAATTGGTTATCTTCAAGATACGGACTCCCGAATTTTTCAGCTTTTTTAAAGGAATACCCCCATCAAATTAGCAGCAGGAGTCAGCCTCTTCCACTATTTGATCTGCTTTTTTTGTTCGGGAAAATAAACTTGTTTTTCATCTGAATTCTTAAATTATTTTCTTTTACAATAAATTGATTTGGACATTTTTCAATTAATACATGTTATATCAGCGTACGATTTCAAGGAAATAAATAAACACAGTTGCAAAAACAAAGAACTCAAAGGCACGTAAAAATTTTAACAATTGATTTGGAAACAAATTAGTAAAAAGTTCAAATAACTGGATTTGTAAAAACGTGTTGATATGGAATTAAATAGGAGAAAAATGTCCTATGCTTAATAGCGTTGGATTTTTAGCGGCAATAAAATTGTTATTTTTAGCGAGGAAAACGTGCGTGTGTGTGTGTTTACGTTGAGTTGTTTCCTCGCTAAGTTTGTAAGGTCCCTCGCTAATTGTTGTTAGATATAGAAAGGAGAGAGAAGTTTCAAGATGTACGAAGTCGAAATGTTTCTAGGAATAGTTTTTATTTGCAGCATGGAAAATGTAGTTTCCGTTTGTGCTGCAAGTCTCGTAGGAAAGGTTGTGAGTAAAGAGACGAAATGGAGATACGATAGAGTTGAGAAAGCAGCGTGTATCGTCGGACGTGCGAGGGATTGTGTTCGCCGTAGTTTAGCGAAAGTCTTGTTTGCCGTTGAAGGAAATAAACTTTGGAGTCACCGTGAATTTGTGTTTCTGATTATTTCGGGGAGAAGCATGTCGTCTCGTGAAAATGTGGCCCAGAGGTGAAACAAGGGTTGGGTGACGGGAGCGAGATTAGGCATCGCATCGACATAGCCAATTTTGGGGGTGACATAAAGTTGTTCCTGTGGGTGGCGTATTGAATGTATCTAATTCATATTCAACTGGGATTCCTTGGTCTAAAAGAAATAGATGCAAGGAATCCATAAATTAGATAGGTTCCCTCATGTGTCCATGCTGCTGCTGTTATTGAAGAACGGCCAATGGGACGTCTGCACTGGACGGCGTTGTTCAGCCAAAGAGACCGTGTTTAGCAGCTTACACAATTTCTGCAGCCCGAAAAGGAGATTCGGTTAGAATAGGATAAGTCATCCTGATTGGGTGAAATTATGCGTCGAATTAAATTGCACGCCAAACCAAAATACCTTCTGCTACCGATTGTTAGACTTTTGCGCACACGGTCAATCAGGTGTTACGAGTGCAGAGAGAAGAGTGGTGTTTGCTGATTTACGGGTGAGTCACTTCCTTCAAAGCCTAGACTCTTCTCGGTGTGGGTGATGCGTGGTTTCGAGTTCCGCCTCTATCTCTCAGTTGGTGTTCTGGTCAGCAGACTATCGTCTGCCTTCTTTTTGATCTGGCTCCGCTGTCGAGAAATCTGTCTTTTATAGTGTTTATCTCTTCTGATTGGATCAATTGGGTTTTCTTTGTTTTTTACTGCGAAGGTCACGGATTGGCCGAAAAATTACTTTTAATTATTTTTATTTTTTGACAAACTTCATCGCATTTCGCTATGCGCTGATCCTATGCGCAGAAACTCCTTTTTTTCCATTTTGAAGAAAGTCTAAGTATCGATAACATCCGATGAATGTTCTCGTGGGTGCTAGTTGCAATCATTATTTTGCGTGTACAATAAATTAGAAGAAATCTCTTTCGGTCATATAACATATATATCAATGAACTCTTTTTATTTATAAAATCTGAAAACTTTTTTTAACAACGAATTGAAAACAAATCAAACATTATTTCAGAATTTCCCGAAAAACAGATCAAAGAACGTAGGACGCTGGTTTCTGCTGTTACTATAAAGAGAACATTCCTTAAAAAATAAGCTTAAAATTTTGGGATTGCGTATCTTGAAGATAACCAAATAACTGTTGCTGTTGTTGTCTTGTTGCTTTTTTGTTTTTTTTTTGCTTTTTGATGAATAAATATTTTAGACTTCTTTCATAACGCCATAGCATTAATGTTGAAAAAAAATAAATAAAAACGAGGCGGTCGTTATTTTTCCTAATTTTAAACCTAAATGAAGGCTGATTTGTTTTTAAAATGTTTCAATTATTAAAAAAAAAAAAAAAAAAATAAGATTACGTTTTGAAGTTAACAGTTTCTTACCAATGATAACTGGTCAGTCCAGTGCTCTGAGTGTATACGATGGTCTGTTCCAGGATTGGCACTACAGACACTTGAAATATATCATGGGTAAATATCATTGGGTCAATAAAACAATAAAACCCAAATATCTTTTAGAACCCATGTACGTTATCATTTATTATCAAAATCAACTACAATCCTTATTTTGATTCAATGATTTTGCTCTAAAATCTAAATCACTATCCCCGCCCCGAGATATGCAAAAAAAAAAAAATATCGGAAATTTCAATTAATCAAATTATTAATCAAACATAATAATAATGTAAATATCTTCAAATTTCATAGAAAATTTCATGAAAAATAAAAGAAAAATATAAATTATAATCTAACAAAAACATTTGAAAAAATGCGATATTTTATTTTATTTTTAATTTTAATTTTCCGCCCAAAAGAAGGGAAGGAGTGCAACTTTTAAAAAAAGACCAATTCTATTTCTCCATGATATAATCTTAAAAATCTTTAGACTTCAAAGAAGCAGACGACTTTTCTTTATTTCTTCAAGCAACTTTAGTCTGAATGAGAAATCGAACGTAATTTTTTAAAAATATATTAAAATCTCGGAAAATATGCTATTCTTAGTCCATTCGTTCGATCCTCGCGGCCAACAACCTTTAATGCCTACGGCCGACTCGCGGATCTCACTTCCTGCTTGGATTTCAACAGACGACCTCCAGCTGTCTCTACTATTTCCATCACTGATACGACTATTCCATCACGAATACGACTATTCCATCACGAATACGACCATCAAACTGTAACGTACGACGAAATAAATTATTTGTTATTATACTGTTATCTCGCCTTTGTTCTCTTCATTGTCTACTGGCTGTCAATTTACTCACCCAACACAAAATAATTTGTGGGGTCGACGTTCTTATCCATATTTACCCAACCCCTCCGCTCGGGCAGGATATGACAAAAGGTCAATTTTTAAGCAGAGTTTAACAGGTTTAAATTCAGAATATTCCTTCTCCAAGACTAGTTGCCTCACCAAGGCTGAAGAACTCAACCTGTCCTACTATTTACCCATAGCTGGAGGGAGAATAATTGGATTCATACCTTTCCCAAGGGTATTAGTACTATGTGAAATGCAATTAGCCTGGTCCATGATTTGATTTCGTGTCGCCGTGTCCATTTCTTACGACGATAACCATTACACCACGGGCACCTCCACATCTTATCGGCCCCCAACACTATCCTACATTGGAAAGTTTTAATCATACATTTTTAGATAGATTAGATAAATCTTTATTTATTTACAAATATTTCATCTCGGGCAGAAAAGTTCGAAGGCTTTCAAAATTCACTGTAAAATTTTTAAGTAAATAAAAAGTAGGTAAACTGCATCAGAGAAAATTTGTTTTTGGATCAACCCAAAGAATAAAAACATTGTTTTTAAAACTCCATAGTATAAAAATTCTTTTTTCAGTTTTTTTAAAACAAAATCAAAATTTTCAAATAACTTTTTCTGGAAGTTCACATCGTAAATCTAATTCTTTTTTATGTGTTGTCTTCTCGTTTTTTTATCTTTCTGGAAATGTAAAAATTGTAAAAATTCATTTATAAGAAAAAAATCAAGCTGACCACGTGCAGCACTTGATTTGGCCTGGATGGAAAAGGGAGAAGTAATCCCAGACAATATGGCCCCAAAAAGTTACCTCCCACTATTTGTCGGGAACTACTATTAAGACCCTCAGTACGAATTCGGGGACCAACTCTAAAGACAGGAAAAAATAGCCAGCAGATGGGTTTCGTCACTCGCTTCTTGAATAATCGATAAATATTTCAAGCTGTGAAGGCAAGAAGCTTCCCAAGAAATGAAACCCAAGTCAAACGAAAGTACCAATTCGAGGACCAACTGTAAATGATTTCAAGTATTAATAACACTAATAGTTCTATTTACGCGCTGTAAACAGCTTCAAGCATTGCTATCAAATACTAATAATTCAATTTAATATCAATTTTATTTGGTCGCTGATAGTTAAATGATCCTATTTACCCAACCCCTCAGCTCGGGCAGGATATGACACAAGGTCAGTTTTTAAGCGGAGTTTAACAGGTTTGAATTCAGAGTTTTCCTTCTCCTAGACTAGTTGCCTCACCAAGGCTGAAGAACCTAGTCTGTCCTACTATTTACCCATAGCTGGAGGGAGAATAATTGGATTCATACCTTTCCCAAGGGTATTAGTGCTATGTGAAATGCAGTCAGTCTCGTCCAGGATTTGAACTCGTGTCGCCGTGTCCATTTCCTACGACGATAACCATTACACCACGATAATTAAATGATGCCCAGTATAGTAAATGATTAAATGATCCTGGTTTAATCTATTTTCTGGAAACAATTGTTTTAAAGTGGGTTGATACGAGTCTGGACATGGAGTACTTCAAAAGTGGACGGTGATGAAAAGTTCAAATCAGGTCTCTAACCATCCGCTGATAGATACTTGAACTTCTGATTTTGAGGAGAAACCAGCTGTTGAGTTACTTGACTCTATGTGGTGAAAATTATATATAACAATAAAAATGGGAGGATAGAATTCATTTCGTCTGGGAAGGAGAGAAGCCTCATTCCAGGAGAGTCGGTTGGCAATTCGTATTTTCAGGGTAAACTGAGTTTCGCCCGGGTTTGACAGAAGAAGAAACTTGACCGCAAAAAAAAAAATGCGCTTAGGCTGAGCCGAAGACAAAAGAGCCTCCCTAAAAGTATTGTCACGTGATAGCTCACGAAGACGAAGAGGTAAGAATGATACTATCCCCCCGTTGAACTAACATTACCTAGCAGTCAAAAAGTGACCGTTAGGAGAGAATGTGGGTCACGCAGATGTTCGCACTTAAGTGACCTTGGGTCGCCGGACATCGGAAGGGGAAAGAGAAAGAAGCCAAATGATTGGCGGGGACCCCAAACGGAAGTGGGATTCCCTTCCCCTCAGGGGTAGTAAGGAAGTTTTTGAGCAAGTCTCATGGCAGACGGACGATAGCCATTTTACTCCGGGCTAAAGACAAAAGACTAACTGAGACACGAAGGACTCCAAAATCCTTCAAGCCAGTATTAAAAACAGTACAACGTCTATTAGCCCGTGAAAGAAGAAAAATTCTCCAGTGGAACCCCGTCAAAAAAATAAGATAAGTAACTTTGGGACATTTTTCCTTTACACCCAAATTTTGTTTACCACTCTCTCTCTCTATTTGAAGAAGGATAAAAGCCAAGAAAAGACATTTATATTCATGGACTATCCTACTATATGTTTTTGACACTTTGAACGTATATATATATATAACCGTAGTAAAGAACCTATGTATTTTCATTTTACCATGTGGTCTATGTTATTATTCCATGCTTTCCTTTCAGCTTCTATTCGCCTTATATCATCTTGCTTAGAACTGTCCTATTAATTCCTAAAGTATCACACGGGAAACCGGAGTTGCCGACTACTACAACAACATTAATATTATTACAACTAAGACCTATAGGCCCGTATTCTTCTATTATCTAAGGGAAAGAAGTTTAGCGGCCTGGTGGGTGTGTGATAGTGTGAAATTTTGGACCCCTTTGCCAGCGGTGGCCAGTCTGGCCCTAAATTATTCCCTCACGTAATATGCCAGTTCTTATCTGCCTGAGAAAAGAACTCTGAACAGGACTTATTCCTGTAGGGGATTAAGTGCCAACCTGCCCCGTCTTCACACGTGCGAAAATAAAGTCCCGTTTAGGGATTTTAGTCAATTTGCCGTCACAGACCTTTCATGGGGGCTCGTCCGGGAATATTTTAATCTTTAATTCCCGACCTCATGCAGACCTTTATGGGGGCTCGTTACCGGAATGATTAATATTATTAATAATATTTATTGCTTGTAGTCGTGTGACAATTCCTGCCGTCTAAACCTACCCTGGGAGACCGTGAAAGGAAAAAAAGGAATATCATCGAAACAGTCAAATTGTTGATATAACTGTTTGGAAAAATTAAAGAAAAAATGGACAAAATAGAGAACTTTTTAAAAGAACCCTCCATGGAAAAGTTGGAGAAGCTGAGAAAAAGCGAGATAATAAAAATTGGCGAGAAGCTAGAGTTAAATGTTCAGAAAACTATGAGGAAACATGAACTCGTGAGAGAGATAGCAAGGCACATGGTGGACGAAAATGTTTTCGAGGAAGCAGTATTAGAAGAGCTACCAACGGAAATGATAAGAATGACTCCAGAACAAATTGAACTGGAGAAAATTAAAATACAAGCACAAATGGAACTACAGAGAAATAAAATGGAACTGGAGAAAGTAAAAATTCAGCAAGAAACAAGGCTGCGAGAAGTCGACTTGGCAATAAGAGGACGCAAAGGAAGTCATGACAGTTTCGAAGTAACGAAGCAAGCGAGGCTAGTCCCAAAATTTGAAGAAGCCAACGTGGACGGATACTTCGCACATTTTGAGCGAACTGCGCTAAATCTTGGATGGCCGAAAGAATGCTGGTCGATGCTACTCCAAACTGTGCTGACAGGAAAAGCACAGAGAGCATATGCAACTCTGCCGACAGAAAATTGCGCCGACTATGATTTGGTGAAAGCAGCGGTTCTAAAAAGCTTCGAGTTGGTTCCAGAAGCTTATAGACAGAAATTCAGAACACAGAGAAAAACTGAAAACCAGTCTTATGTGGAATTTCTGAGAGAAAAAGAGAATGCACTGGATAAGTGGTGTGACTCTAAGAGGATAGACGGAGACGCTGAGAAACTCCGGCAGCTAATATTAGCTGAAGAATTCTTAAACTGTGTGCCAGAAGAAGTCAGGGTTCACCTAAGTGAAAGAAAAACTGACGTGACTTATGAAATGGCCGCACTAGCAGACGAATACATCCTCACACACCGAAAGACGAAGGAAAAAACCTTCACGGGAAATAGAGTGAAGCTTAAAGCTGAGTTAAGCCCTGAAGGAAGACCTAAGGAAGAAAATAGAAGGACCTTCCAAAGTAGCGGCAGAACAATGGTCTGCTACAAATGTGGAAAGGCTGGTCACATAGCCATAAGGTGTCAGCTTGGAAAAGGTCCTGAAAGAAACCAGACCCAGCCGAGAAAACCTCAAGGAGCTGTAACAACACCTAGAGGGAACCAATCCTATCGACCCTGGACGAAAAAAGGGATGATAAGCGGCCCACACGGAGGACCAGTGGAAGTTTCAATTTTACGAGATACCGGAGCATCTCAGTCGTTACTTCTACGAAATAAATTACCTAAAGGGGTAATAGAAGCAACACGTGAGACTGTGATGATAGAGGGTATCGGCGGAAAGAGGGTAAAAATACCGCTATGTAAAATAACCCTAAAGTCCCAGTGGAAAAATGGACCAATTAAAGTTGGTGTGGTAGACAAACTACCTATGAGAGGAATCTCCCTCATACTGGGAAATGAGATAGAAACAAAAGGGTGTCACCCGAAAAAGCCGGCGAGAATGAACGCCAAACAGGAAGACAAGATGGCGGCTGAGCCACGTGGGCGGCACAAACGACATTGTCGCTCGCAGAGTGAGAAAGTGGAAAGGAAAGAAATGAACCTTCCACACCTCAGTAAACAGAAAGAGAAAAGGACCAGTCGTCAGAAAAAGGATGAAGGTCCAACGAATATTAGGAATAAATTCCCTAATACTTATCGAGAGGATAAGAGGAAAATAAGAGGACCCTCACAAGTGGCTAAGAAGGAAGATTTTAAGAAGGGCGACGAAGTCCTGCTACTGTCATCAAATAAAGGACCCCACTATGGTGGACGATATATAGGTCCTTATGTAGTAACACGGAGGATAGACAAGAGGACATATAGAATTGATACCCACGAGGGAAAGAAGCAGACACAAGTGTGTCACACAAACAAATTGAAGAGATATGTCCGTCAAGAAGGCCCACCTCGAAAAATTAAGAACTCGGAAATGCCGAATAAATTCGAGGAGAAATTAAGCCAGTTGTCTGTTTCAGAGAGAGAGAACTTAGAGAAATTAATAAAAAAATACCCAGGCTTATTTCTCTAACGCCCCACGAAAATGTAGTAGCAGAACATTCTTTTCATAGTTGTTGAGAGAGAGAAAGAGAGAGAGAGAGAAACTAAAGGAAATGAGGAATTCTCGTCCCCAATGTTGAAATATGAGATGGACGAGAAAGTGGTTCGTCAACAAGTGACGAATAGGGGAAAGAGAGAAAAGAAAAGGAAGTTTTCTCCCCAAAGCTTGACAATTAAAATTATAAAGTCGTCAAAAGTGACGAAGAAAGAAAGAAAGAAAGAAGGACTTACCTCCTCAAGGTTTGAAATATGATACGGCCAAAAGCCGAGAGAGGAAAAGAAAGAAAGGAAAACAAGATTAAAGAAAAAGAAAAGAGAGAGAGAGAAAGAAAGAGAAGAAAAATTGTTTTCCCCTATAGTGAAAATTAGGAAGGACGAAAAAAAGGAAAAGGAAAGAATTCGTCTAAGCGTGAAGAAGAAAGGGGATGAAAGAAAAGTAAAGTGAGAAAAAAAAAGTGAAAGAAAAGGAGAAAGAACAGTGAATTGAATTGCCTTTTTTTTTCTATGGTATTTCTATTCATCCCCTTCCTTCTCTTAAGCGGGGAGGTGTCACGTGATAGCTCACGAAGACGAAGAGGTAAGAATGATACTATCCCCCCGTTGAACTAACATTACCTAGCAGTCAAAAAGTGACCGTTAGGAGAGAATGTGGGTCACGCAGATGTTCGCACTTAAGTGACCTTGGGTCGCCGGACATCGGAAGGGGAAAGAGAAAGAAGCCAAATGATTGGCGGGGACCCCAAACGGAAGTGGGATTCCCTTCCCCTCAGGGGTAGTAAGGAAGTTTTTGAGCAAGTCTCGTGGCAGACGGACGATAGCCATTTTACTCCGGGCTAAAGACAAAAGACTAACTGAGACACGAAGGACTCCAAAATCCTTCAAGCCAGTATTAAAAACAGTACAAAGTCTATTAGCCCGTGAAAGAAGAAAAATTCTCCAGTGGAACCCCGTCAAAAAAATAAGATAAGTAACTTTGGGACATTTTTCCTTTACACCCAAATTCTGTTTACCACTCTCTCTCTCTCTATTTGAAGAAGGATAAAAGCCAAGAAAAGACATTTATATTCATGGACTATCCTACTATATGTTTTTGACACTTTGAACGTATATATATATATAACCGTAGTAAAGAACCTATGTATTTTCATTTTACCATGTGGTCTATGTTATTATTCCATGCTTTCCTTTCAGCTTCTATTCGCCTTATATCATCTTGCTTAGAACTGTCCTATTAATTCCTAAAGTATCACACGGGAAACCGGAGTTGCCGACTACTACAACAACATTAATATTATTACAACTAAGACCTATAGGCCCGTATTCTTCTATTATCTAAGGGAAAGAAGTTTAGCGGCCTGGTGGGTGTGTGATAGTGTGAAATTTTGGACCCCTTTGCCAGCGGTGGCCAGTCTGGCCCTAAATTATTCCCTCACGTAATATGCCAGTTCTTATCTGCCTGAGAAAAGAACTCTGAACAGGACTTATTTCTGTAGGGGATCAAGTGCCAACCTGCCCCGTCTTCACACGTGCGAAAATAAAGTCCCGTTTAGGGATTTTATTCAATTTGCCGTCACAGTATAGATTGATATATGAGACACATATCAAATAATGGTAAATTTATGGGGCTGGTTAACTGTTGGTATTGATGTGGGAGGTACCCATGGTGTAATGGTTATCGTCGTAGGAAATGGACACGGTGACACGAGTTCAAATCATGGACCAGGCTGACTGCATTGCACTAATACCCTTGGGAAAGGTATGAATCCAATTATTCTCCCTCCTGCTATGGGTAAATAGTAGGACAGACTGATTCTTCAGCCTTGGTGAGTTAACTAGTCTAGGAGAAGGAAAACTCTGAATTCAAACCTGCTAAACTCCGCTTAAAAATTGACCTTGTATCATATCCTGCCCGAATGGAGGGGTTGGATAAATATGTATACGTATATATATATATATATATATATATATCAATCCTATTACGTAATTGTATCTGAAGTGCCGTATTTAAAGTAAGTATACTTTTTTTTAGAAGTTAAACGTCTTTGACAGTCTTTGATTATTTGCCTTTTCTGGGTAGATTTTTAAAAAACTTTTGACAGCATTAATAATTTGTTAAGATTGATTAGGAAAATTAAGGCTACAATTTTATCAGAGTGTCAAGGCTAATTTGCTGGGTAAATTTTAAAATTACTCGTCCTAATCCAGATGAAAGAGAGTACAAAGTAGTCACATGCGAACACACACACACACACACACATATATATATATATATATATATGCACGCACTCTTAAACATGCATACATATGCACATACACGTATTTGCATACGTATAAGTGTACACAAATACCAAAGCACACACACACACACACACACAACTGTACATGTATATATGACAAATGCATATATATGTAAAGACAACTGCACAGATACATACGTATAAAGGATATAAATGGTTGGTTGGGTGGTTTATTGATGTTATACGGCATATGAACACTTTGAGGTTACCTAATGCCAAATCCTGTTTATATATATAAGTAAAAGTAAAATTGGCGACTGTAGTCGAGGGCGACCCGAAGGCTCCCTTTTCAGTAGCTACTACACCGAGGTGTATGGAAGGGTGATACTCCTTTCCCTGGATTGCTCCACTTTAACCTTGATACGTACCTTATAATGCCGAGTGTGAAGCAAGGAGGTATCAAGTACCAATTTTTAAGTCTTTGGTATGACTCGACCGGGGATTGAACCCAGGTCTCCCGAACCATTGGCGAACACTCTACTCACTATATATGATTTGTAAGTGAATAGTTTATCAATAACTTTATTTTTAAACGTGTTGTTAGAATTCATTTGTTTACACATAGTTAATTCGTCTCAAGAATCGTTATGTCACTCTAATGATAATGATGGCTTTAGCATTAAATAAGCCACGAAGGTTGATGCACCATTAAAAATGCAACCATTCCAAGCCAAGAGTCACTAATGCTTTTATTAGGATTAGATCCCATGTTTTCTTAATAGTATTTCCAATGACCACGAGGTGATAAGACTAAAACAGCACAGCAAAATCAAATTCATTCTCTCTCTCTCTCTCTCTCTCTCTCTCTCTCCCCGGTCCTGCATTCGACAACACTAACCTCGCATTAATGTGTGAGTTTCCCAAAAGGCGTCCTTGCCCCAAGAAATCTCGAGTCGTACCATTCTTTGACGTAAGTCTTCACACAACAACTTCCGTTCTATTTAGGTCTCTCAAATTATACCAGAAGACTCTTCAACTATAGGATAGGACTTTACTCCATAAGGTAACCCTTCCTTTTCCTGTCATTTCTGTTTTCTTTCTATTAAGTTTGCTCAGGCAATAAATATCTTATTCTTTATTCATCATGAATTGTTTTACATTGTTTAGCACGATGAAATATTAAACTTTTATACGTTTCCTCAGCAAGAAGGGTCTGAATTTTGTTTCTCTCTCTCTCTCTCTCTCTCTCTCTCTCTCTCTCAGATAGTTGAGGTGATGGGTTATGGTACTTTTAGGACAAATATAAAAAAAAACCTTCAAGTCGTCAATTAAAAAAACCACTCGATTCAATTCGCACACTTTTTATTAACCTTCTGTTATTCTCTCTTCTTGTTTTCTCGCATCTCTACTTTCAGTTTTGTTGTTTAATAAATTCTAAATCTGATAATTATAAACATTATTAGCCCTGAAAATGAGACAAGAGAGTGTTATTGCGAGACTATCTGTTTACATAATAATGGCAAAATATAGGAGTAATGACAGAAAGAACTTCAGAATGCCTTTAGGATAAACGAATCAGTGGCAAGCTTGGTTTTCCGGGGTCCACCAGGCATCCGCACTGGGTGGGAGTTATTGTGCTAACCGCCAAGTCCCAGGGAGCCTTACCTTCAGGAAATACCCGCTTTCCGGGGCCGAGTTCATAGATTAGCGCCCGAGGCGCCCCAATATGGTAAATGTCGAAGAGATCAACGATAAAACGACCTTGTGCCATATATCCACCTGGTGAGAAGTCGGTTAAATCTCAAACGATTCAGAAGCAAGAATAAAGAAACTTAAAATTTAGAGGAGCATCATTATCATGTCGTGCTGCTCGCACGGATTTCCCTGACTCTCTCTGTCTCTCTCTGTCTCTCTCTCTCTCTCTCTCTCTCTCTGTTATATAATTAGGGAATGATTTTTTTATTTAATCATTTTTCATTAATTATAGTTTATCATTCAGTTTGGTTGGGCTTTGAACTATTCGGGTTAAGAGTTCAGGTGTGTAGTCAATTGGTGCAGTTTCAGCTCTTGCGCAAAGGATATGACAATCACCATTGTCATAATAAACCCCAGACAGGAAATGACGTTGGAGTGTGGATGACATCATGCCCAGAAGAGATGGGCTGAGAATTTGGAAGATTTTGAAAAAGATTCGGTTGGGGTCCGACTATGGTGTTGAGAAGTTGAGTTCCGACTATGGTGTTGAAAAGTTGAAGTCCGACGATGCAGTTGAAGGTTGACATTGGACCATGCAGGCAGATAGTTGAGTTTTTGCCATAGAGTTGAGTTTTCTACCGTTTGCGGCGGCGGTTAGGTTTTTCGGGTCCCGACCAGCGAAGATGAATTGAGATCTAAAACACCACGAAATGTGCCGAACGTTGGGACTGTTGTTAGCATAGTATGATACGAAAGACTTTTAAGAATTGAGTCTCTCTCCTCGTGTCGAAGAACTGAAATCAGAAATTAATAAACGGTTTGTACCTGAACAACGGAGTCCGCCTACATTTGTACATGTATTTGTCTGTATTGTGTTTGCATATGTATACATATAGTATGCGATCTCTCTCTCTCTCTCTCTCTCTATCTATCTCTCTCTCTCTCTTGCCATTCGTCTCAATCATCCATCACTTCAAGCAGTTCTTCTAGAATGAAAATTTTTACGTAGAGACTTAAGAAGTTTGTAGGAGCGATAGTCCCCCGCCCGTCTTTCTCTATAAGGAGACATACATACTTGTGCATTCATTCCTGTTGTCGAGGTAAGAACAAAGACAGACTAAGTTGGATTTTTGCTGCGCCGTTTTATATGCTATTTTGGTCACATCACCTAGCGGCCTTTAGAAGTACTATTTGGGAGGCAAGGGAGGTAATACCTTCAGATGTCCAAATCAGTTGACAATTATGGCCTCCAATTATGTACAGTACAAAAATCTATGTTCAGTCATTTTAAACATGTTAACACTTTATATGTAGTTGCAATATGAATGTTTTAAGAGCCCATATATTAATAAAGTTCATTATCATTTTAAACATGGAAATACTTCATACGTATTTGAAATATGAATGTTTTAAAAGCCAAATATATTAAGTTCACAATCATTTTAAACCACTAAACACTTCATATGTAATGGTTATATGAATGTCTTAAGAGCCAATATATTAATAAAGTTTCTGTCATTTTCAGTACTATCTTCATCATCGTCATCATCATCTTGTGCCATCAGCACGGATATCCCTGACCCTCTCTCGCCACCTTCCCCTATCGTTCATCGCTTCCGGCAGGTCCTCAGGGCTACACCCCGCATCCTCACAGAGCTGCTGTATGTAGGTTTGAGCTGGTCACCCTGCTTTTGCTCGGCCATGTGAAGGAGTCCAAAGGAGTACATCCCTTATGACCTCGTCCCTACGTCTCCATTGGTGTCCTGCATATCTGGTTCGTCTAACTTGGATAGTTTTCGTGATGGGTGGTAGGTGGCCGTACAGCTGCTGCTTTGTGGGGTGTTGCCTCCAGGACCTGTTCAATATTGCTCACAGCATTCTTGTGTATTTGCCGTCAAGCTTTTTCTCCAGCCGTTTAATTAGCGTCCATGTAGTGCATCCATATAGCAGTATCGACACGATCGCTACTTGGAAGAAACTGTGTTCGGCGAAAAACAAGTGATAAAAAAACTTGCTCATAAAAAATATAAACTCTCTTTTTATTTACGAAAGTCGTGGCGAAATGGCTCTATGAGAGAGAGAGAGAGAGAGAGAGAGAGAGAGAGTGAGAAAGAGGTGGAGGACTGCTATAATTTATACCATATCTTCAGGTTGAGATACATCTTCAGAGATTCTTGCTTCTTTCACAGGAGGCTGATACAGAGTATGTTCTCAACCAGGGGTGCCGCCGCCCCTGGGCTAGCGCCCAAAACACCAAGACGTGTCTATTCTGCTGAGTGCCGTCTCTGACTGACAGCTGGGGTCGAAAACTCCCGTCATTATATATTTTTCTGACGCCTACACATCCCCTTCCGGCGCCCCGCCTACGTAATTCACGTGGCATTTCCACCGTCTCTTGTTTAACTTAAGACACAGATGCACATCCTATTTTTGAAATCCACCCTAACTGGACGGTCAAAGGTCAATATGCAACACATAGATGGGACTTAAATAGGTACTACCACTTCAGATTAGAGTAATAGCAACGAAGGAGTAAATCCATACTCCCCAGGGGTCTAGAAATGATATCGGAAAGAGAGGGAGAGGGAGAGAGTGCAACATTTGGGAAAAGGTGGCAAAAAGAAAAGGGAAGCATTTGAAAGAGAGAAAGAAAGATAAGAAGAAAGGGAAAGATAGAGAGTGAAGAAGGGAGAGAAAAATAGAAAAAAAAATGAGGAGAAAAAAGAAAACATTTGATAGAAAAAGAAAGAAACAGTAAAAGATAGATATAAAAGGAAAAAAAATTGGGGAAATATGGAAACGAGAAAAAAAAGGAATGGGATGAAAGAAAAAAAAGTATTTGAAATAAAGAAAGATTTGGTTTCTTTGTTTATTATATTCAATGCCGAGGCCATTCTTATAGAAGAACAGCAGTGTTACTATTTAACCCATAGCTTGGGGGCAAAGGAGTCCATACCTTTCCCGGGGTCACAGTCCAGCGCTTTAGCCATCACTCTGCGTGTACGACCCAAAGAAAGAAAGAAAGAAAGAAAGAAAGAAAGGTAAAATTGAGAAACGGGTAGAGAGAACAAGGGAGATAAAGACAACAAATGAAAGGAATGAGAGAAAGAGAAAATGCAAAGAAAGTGGAAAGGAAAGACAAAGTATTGGAGAAAAATGAAACAAGCAGACGTTCGTCTCACTGTAGTATGTTAATGACTTATTATAATTATAGACTGTAAAATAATAATTGTTTTTTATATTTCATTCAAGAATTGATGTCTTAGAATTAAATTTATATCTAAATGTTTTATTGGTTGGCTGGATTAACAGTCATATTGTTTTCCAAACATTCTGATTAGTGGGCGTGTCCTCACAATGCTTTTCTATTAAATGTTTTCATTGGATAACTCAAGAGAAAATAATTTCAATGTTTCGAGACTTTTAATTGGATAATTTTTTTTCTTTTTAGATACAGTTTAAAAAAGAAGTATTTTGATTAAAAAGGCTGTTTTTAAGTTTTTCTTAAGCAACTTTAAATTAATTTTTGTTGATATTTTGTAGGAGGAGAGAGAGAGTTCAGTCTCACTGGAAATACACATATTTTAGCAAAGAAATTTTTGGTTTGTAGAAAGATAGAAAGTAACCAACAAAAAAAAAAAAAAAACAGGAAAAAAAAAGAAAGAGAAGGATAGAGAGCAAGAGAAACTAAAACATTTAGGAAAAAAAAGAAGGAATTATATATAGAGAGAGACTGAAAAAGAAAAGAGAAAAGAGAGAGGGGGAGAGAGAGAACTTGAAGAAAGAAAAAAGAGAAAGAGAGAGAAAGTAAAAGAGAAAGGAGAGAGAGGGGGAAGTGAATAAGGAAGGAAAAAAGAAAGAATATATATATATATATATATATATATATATATAGAGAGAGAGAGAGAGAGAGAGAGAGAGAGAGAGGAAAAAAGAGAAAGAAAGATAGAGAGAGAAACTAAAAGGAAAAGGGGAAAAAGAGAGAAAGAAGGATAGAGAGATAGAAACTGAAAAAGAAAGGATAAAAGACTGAAAGCAGAAGACAGAGTGTGCGCGAGAGAAACAGAAAGAGAAGAGGAAAAAGAGGGAATGGATAGAGAGAGAAAAGCTAAAAGACAAAGGAAAAAAGAGAGAAACAAACAGAAAGAAAGAGCGAGAGCGAGAGAGGGGGGAGAGAGAAAGTTAAAAAAGCAAAAAAAAAAAAAGAGAAAACAAGAAGAGAGAAGAACTAAAAGACAAACGAAAAACAGAGAAAGAAAGATAATGATAGAGAAACTGGAAGAGGAAGAAACAGAGAAAGAGGGAGAGAGAGTGAAAGAAAAAGAGAAAGAGAGAGAGAAACTGGTGGAGAAAGGAAAAACTGAGAAAGGATATAGAGAGAGAAAAACTTAAAGAAAAAAGAGATAGATAGATAGAGAGAGAGGGGGGAGAGAGAGAGAGAGAAACTGAAAAAATAGAAAAGTAGAGAGAAAAAAGGAGACAAAGAAAGAAAGAAAGAAAGAAAGAAAGAAAGAGAGAAAGACAAAGGAAAATAAAATGGAGAGAAAGATAAAACAATAAGTAAAAAGAGAAAACGGAAAATGAGAGATGATATATCCGAAAGGAAAAAAGAGAATGTGTTCAAAGAAAAAAAAAGACAACATTCTAAAAGAAAGAAAGAAAGAAAGAAAGAAAGAAAGAATGGAAAATAGAAATAAATAGGTATATTGCAAGAAGGACGGAGAGAAAAATCGAACAAAAAGAAGAGATGAAAAAAATTTGTGATAGAAAAGGCAAAAAATGAAAAAGGAGAAAAAAATGAAAGAAAAAAAAGAAACGAGAGAGAGAGAGAGAGAGAGAGAGAGAGAGAGAGAGAAAGAGAGAGAGATGGAAAGAGCTAAAAGTAGAAAGGCTGAAATCAATGAAGGAAGAAAAGAAAAACAATAGAAAGAAAAGTTGAAAGAGAGGTTGATATAATATGAGGAAGAGAGATGAAAAGTTCAGTCGTTGAGCTTCGTTTCAAGTCATTTGCTCCCATTATCACTTTAATTATCCCATTGTTTTTCCTCCCCCTCCACCACACACACATTCACACACGAAAAAATACCAAAAAAAAAACCAACAACAAAGAAACAAACAATAATTTGGGTCCTTTCTATTACTCATTTTCAATCAACTATTATTTGTTTGTCTCAATCTCCCACCTTATTATCATCAAAGTCTCTTTTGATTATCTCTTGAAGCGACACTAGAGAGTGAGAAGGAAATGTTATTGTTTTAACTGATTAGGTTTTTTCCCCAGTTTAAATTGAATTAGCTTTCTGAACTCGGGAAAAATCCACTGTTTAATTGGTGTGTACAAATTATATACAATATTCAGTCTTCAGTAACAACTCTAGATCATCAATATTACACCAGATCATAGTTTTCTCTGAAACTAGTTGACAAATTCACCTACCTAGGAAGCAGTCTCTCATCAACCGAAAAAGATCGACACGCGGCTAACGAAGGCATGGACAGCTATCGATAAGCTATCGATCATATGGAAATCGGACCTGACAGATAAAATGAAACGCAGTTTCTTCCAGGCAGCGGTCATATCGATACTGCTATATGGATGCACCACTTGGACGCTAACAAAACGGCTGGAGAAGAAGCTAGACAGCAAGTACACAAGAATGCTACGAGCAATCTTGAACAATTTTCACAGACAATAAATACGATATTAATTGTTATTCTGTGAAATTTTACTGATATTTGAGATGATAATAAAAAAGTATTGAATGATTTAGTGATTTACTGCAAAACCCAGGGCGGCCAAAATGATCAAAACGATTGAAAAAATGAACAAAATACTCAAATATTACAGAAAATACAGAAATAATTAGGCTTCGAATGAAGGATAATCTAAGTATTGGGGCTATTGCAAAGTTTGTAAACAAGTTAAGATGTGTTGTTCACGGTGTTCTTAAGGTCTACAATGATTATGGTTCGTCTGAAGCAAAACATATTCATTTAAACAGTTCTATTTCAAACAATTCAGTTTAGCATAAGTACGCAGTTTAAATGTCAAAACAGTTCTATTTCAAACAATCCAGTTTTGCATAAGCACACAGTTTAGTTCCATTTGATCCATAGATAGGGCCCTATCAGATGTTTCCACTCCGGGCTAAAATGGACCTGGGAGCGATGGCAATGAAAGGGTACACCACATTCCTCAAAACTCCAGCATTACTGGAGCCTCACCATCAGATTGTTTAGTGTCATATCCCGGATACTCGTTAGGGAAGTCTTACCCCTTGCAGAGATGCAGTCGGTGTATTCTACTGTCTGAGCCGACTAGACCAAGTTCTGTTTCAAGTAATTCAGTTTAAAATAAGTACACAGTTTAATATAAATACATTAGTTTTTTCTTATTTTATAAAAAAAGTGTCAATACCCAATAAAAATGTTCAGCGATCGCTCTTCTTTCTGGATGAGGCATAGAACCTTTTGAACAACCCTCGTGTATGTAAATAAAATAAAATGAGATTTCTTCCAGGTTGTTGCTGTGTCCATACTACTATATGGATGCACTACATGGACGCAAAAAAAAAAAGGCATAGAGGAAAAGCTAGTTGGGAACAACACAACAATGCTACGTATTGTCTTGAACAAATCCGAGAAGCAATGCCCCACAAAAGAGCAGCTATACGGCCGCCCATCTCCCAAGTCATCCAAGTTGGTCAAATAAGATAAGTGGGTTACTACTTGGGAAGTAGGGACAAACTCATAAGCTTCTTGCTTTTATGGACTCCTACACATGGACACACCGGGGTTGGCCGACCAGTATGAAATTACATACATCAGCTCTGAGTGGATACTGAATGAAACTGAGAGGACCTATCTGGAGGGATGGATGATAGGGACCGATTGCGAGAGAGAGAACTCTGTTCTGTCGGTGCAATTTCATTACATATATATATATATATATATATATATATATATATATACATATTAAATAACTTGTTGAATAATAGCACTTAGGGTAAGGGAAAAAACGCAAGTAATTCGAAGATAAAAATATACAACGAATCACTGTCTCGGGCAATATATATATATATATATATATATATTGGGAAAAAAGAAAAGACCAACCTTGTCATACCAATTTAAAAAATCAACTGATACGCCATTGATTGGTCAAAAGAAAAAACCCACCGTAAATACTGCTAAGCTACAAGTGAAAAAAAAGTGCTCAATACTAAGTAGAGCAAAATAGTGACAAAAATTATTTCGTAAGTCAGGAACTAACCTACTACAGTTTCATCTCAGCGGCTCATTAGGATATCTAATCCCAACTCCAAGTAAATAACAAGAAATATTTTACTATAGATTAACACTTGTACTCGTTCATGGTTGATGGAATTAGAACAATCTACCCAGTGAATTAAATAAAGGATTCAGTTCAGGGTTCTGTGTAGGCTTTCAAGTATCGGGATTACATATCCTGATGAGCTGCTTAGGCGAAACAGTAGTTGGTTATTTCCTGACTCACGAAATGATTTTTATCACTATATATATAACATTTTGAACGAATTTCGTGTATATATATATATATATATGTGTGTGTGTGTGTGTGTGTGTGTGTGTGTGTTGGTTTTATGGCATATCAACCTTTGTATGTTATTTAATACCAAATCCATTTTTTACAAATAATCAATTTTATTTCAAACAATTCGGTTTAGCGTAAGTAAAGTTTTCATGTCAAAAACAGTTCCACTTCAAACAATTCAGTTTAGCATAAGTACGCAGTTTAAATGTAAGTACACAGTTTAATTGTCAAAAACAATTCTATTTCAAGCTATTCAGCTAAGCCAAATAGTTCTAATTAAAACAATTCAGTTTAGCATAAGTACAGTTTTTGTTCACACACAGTTAAATGTCAAAACTGCTCTATTTCAAACAATTCAGTTAAGCGTAGGTACAGTTTCAATGTCAAAAACAGTTCTATTTCAAGTGATTCAGTTTAGCGTAAGTACACAGTTTAGTTTTATTTGACCCATAGATACGAACCTATCAGGTACTACCACTCCTGCCAGAGTGGACCTTGGAGCGATGGCAATGAAGAGTTGCACTGCATTTCCCAAAGCTCTAGCATTACTGGAACCTCACCATCAGATTGTTTAATATCATATCCAGGACACTCGTTTGGGGGTGGTCTTACTCCTCTGTAGAGATGCAATCGGTGTATTCTACAGCTCTCGCCGACTGAGCATGTGCGCACGCGCGTGTGTGTGTGTGTGTGTGTTATTAAATCGGGCAGACAATTTGTATTTGCTAATTCTATCTTTGATTCCTTTAAGTCTTCATATGAGTCGTTTGACTTCTTGATGGAATGAATTTAGGAAGGCACCGTATTGCAGGTTCAATCTTAACTCCAAGTAAATAACAAGAAATATTTTACTATAGATTAACACTTGTACTCGTTCATGGTTGATGGAATTAGAACAATCTACCCTGTGAATTAAATAAAGGGTTCAGTTCAGGGTTCAAGGTTAACATGAAACACCTGAAGAAGGCTGAAGGTCATATCGGCTGAAACATTGTGAATATAACAACGAAGATGAAGACCACAGTCCAAATATTCTCAGTGATAAAAAAAATCGCTATGTTGATATATCCATGTAAATCACCATTTGTACTTTTTTTACTTTAGAAAACGTAACTTTTAATATTTTTTAAAGTTACTTAAATTACAAATTAAATCCAACATGATATATTTTTATTCATTTTCAGCGTATTGATGTCATCTTGTCAGTTAATTTTTGCCCCGCCGGCAAGGCTTCGAATACACAGACTGTATTCTCTGCAAAATCTAAGTTGCATTTTCACTTGTTCGATTAAAAAGGACAAACACTTTGTGTCTGCCTATTCTATTTTTGATCCATTCAAGTCTTCCTATGTGTCATTTGATTTTTGGATGGAACGAATTTTGGAAAGCACCGTATTTTTTCCAAGGTACCTTCAGCCCCAACAGGAGCTATCTTCTTGAGAGCGAATAATGAAATGACAAACACAATAACATATTATAAATCTTGCTTAAGGAGCGTTTGTTATTATCTATATAGAGAACTTCAAGAATTTGGATTTTTGCTTTGTCTTTCTTTTTCTTTTTTATTTTGCGTAATATGGTGACGTTTTCAGTTAGAATTTTTCTCTCTGGATTTTATCAAAATTATTTATATTAAATCAAACATGTTTAAAATAGAAAATGCTGCCTAGATAAACACCCCCACACTCATATATAAATATATATATATTTATATATATATATACACGAGAAGGTTGTTTTTGTGTGGGCCTCATCTGTACAGAAATTAAACGGAAATCTGAATTAGTTTTTCTAGCTTAATAAGATAGGATAGTGTGTTGCCATTATGAAAATGTCCTGCTATGGCTTATCTTTCAGGGTGAGGCTTAGAAATTTTTTAAACTCTATATATAGATATATATGTGTGTATATAAGATTGGTCTATGTACAATAATGATATGTATAAAAAATTGACTTAAAATATCCTTCAATATACTTACCTTGGGATGCCATGCGCTGGCAAAGACGATTTTTCCACTTATAGAAACACAGCTGGAAGTCTTCAACTAGCACTGCCTTCAATTGGTTTGTCACGACCTGTTGCATTTTTTCAACAGTTCTAGAATTTTGATCACAAGTTTTACTTACGTCATTCTTTCTTTTAAAGCGAAAAGTTTGCAGAATGTGAATGTTTCGAAATTTTACACAGAAGAAATCACTTCATTAAAATTAATAGGAAAAAGTTGGCTTGACCGCGTCAGTCGTCGAATCAAATATTATTTCCATTAAAGTTGATGTCGAATAAAGAGCTAAAAGTACGATTTTGATTTTGTACACCATGACTAGAGTAGTCACACTTGGGGTAGTCCGTTTCTGTCGTAAGACAGTTAAATCGGCAATTCGAGTTCAAATCCCGCTCAAAGCAGTTTGTGTTTCACTTCGAACTGATGCCATCGAGAAAGATATGAATACATCTTTTCTAACTACATATTAATAGAAGGGGAGATTGGGCAACCAGTTAAGGAGTTAGAGAACTCTGAATTCAGACCGACTGTATTCAGCTTAAAAAATCTTACCTGTCTGTGGGTTTGAACTTGGGCCACCGAATTGATTTCCAGCGATGATAACGCGCCTCCTGTTACAAGAGGTAGGCCCTTATTTTTTGGATTGAATGATTTCAATGGTATGTCAAACCGTCCAGGGTTATTTTATGTTTAGACGTTAGGGAATCGCCTTCATTGAACGTTGATATTTACATGTTTTGTGTAGGTGTTTCTTTTTTTGGTACATAGACCTATCGAATACTAATAATTTTAAAAAGATCTATTTGACCCATAGATTAAACCCTAACAAGTACTACCACTCTGGATCAGAGTGGACCTGGGAGTAATAGCAATGAAAAGATTCTCCAAACTCCCCAGATTTTCAGAAATGGAGCCTCACTATCAGATGTAGTTTTGTGTTATACCCAAAAAAGGATTTTCAGGATCATTTAGGGAGATACTATCAGCGAATAATAAACGTCGATAACTGGAAGGGGATTGTTTGTTTTTAGAGCTGTCTTTGTATTTCTTTGCACTTTTGTGCTTTTTTCGTTGAGCTCCTCTGTTATAGTGGCCGTTGGACAGCCCTCGAAATAGATGGGAGTTGCCTAGAGTTACAACTAGAGAGTTTCAATGCTGTAGAGTTAGGCAATAAATAATGCCTAATAATATCCGTTTTCATTATATAATCTTCCACTAGGAATAATAAAAATCTTGTTATCTCTGGTTGGGAAGAAAATTGAACTTTTGTTATTATTTATTGCCGATACTCTGAGTGTGTGTGTGTGTGTGTGAAAGGAAAAACTCGTCAGAATTACCCGCCCCTTTAGAAGATTCTTGAAATGACTATTCCGCGTTTATTTTATGACGGCAGATAACACAATAAACAATTGTCAGAGGGGTAGGTAAAAAAAAAAAAAAAAAAAAAATTAAAAAAACAAAATCATATAAAAAAATTGTCTCGTACTTTTCTGCTTTTTTTGTCCCAAATTGTGAATTAACTGTCACGTAATTTTCTGCTTTTTTCCCCAGTTGTACTTTGGCCATTTCGTTGTTTTTGTAAAAAAAATACTACTTTATATTTTTTAGGCTGGTGCATTCATTTGAAAAGTTTGTTTTTTTTGCCTAAAGAATAATATGCAGTAATTTGGGTAGTTAGGTAAGCACTTATGCCATTGTATCAACAAAGTATTTTGGTTTGGTTTGGGTTGGGTTCTTTGTTTAATGGCATATCAACCTGTGTTGGCTATTCAATGCCAAAGCCAGTCTCCGAGAAAAACAGTAGTGGTACTATTTAACCCATAGCTGGGAGAATAAGGGGGTTCATACCTTTCCCAAGGGTATTTGCCCGAAAGTGAACGTAATAGCGCGACTGGAGTACGAACTCGCTTACTACGATTCCGAAGTCCATCGCATTAACCATTACACCACGAGGACTCCCTTCTATCTATATATATATATATATATATATATATATATATATATATATATATATATATATATATATATATATATATATATATATATATATATATATATATATATATATATATATATATATATATATATATATATATATATATATATATATATATATATATATATATATATATATATATATATATATATATATATATATATATATATATATATATATATATATATATATATATATATATATATATATATAATATATATATATATATATATATAATATATATATATATATATATATATATATATATATATATATATATATATATATATATATATATATAATATATATATATATATATATATATATATATATAACCATTACACCACGAGGACTCCCTCCAATGTGTATATATATATATATATATATATATATATATAAGGATCATTAAATAAGTTTCCAGACTTTTTTCGTATGGGAACTTTTATTAATAGTACACACATGAAACTCTAGTCCTCAATTGTCACATAACGACAGCCTCTGAGCTTAGGGAATAAGCAAAAGTCACAAGGAGCAACGTCTGGACTGTAGGGAGGATGAGGAACTGTCTTGATGCCCATCTCGCTCAAATAGTCTGTGACAAGGATGGAGTTATGGACTGGTGCATTGTCCTGGTGGAAATACCACTGACCCGATTTGAAGAGTGCTGGCCTCTTCCGACGGAATCTCTTCCTGAACTCCCTTAAAATCTCAACATAGTAACCCTAACCCTAACCCTTTGGCCAATCAACTCTGGTGTAATGACTTCCTTACTCCTCCCACACCTCTCTGCTTTCCTTGAATCTCTTATGCCACTCAAAAACTGATGCCCGATTCATGCAAGATGGTCTGAAGTATTCCATACGTTTCTGTGACATTTTTTCCAAGTTTAAAACACAATTTTATTGCATATCATTCTTCTAAAGTGTCCTCACGTCCAGATTGCATTTTTGAAATTCACCAGCTGTGGCAATCAGGCTTTAGTAGGGTGTATTCCAATTCCTGCTGTAGCGGTTTATTTGAACCTGAAATCATAAAAATCGGTCAGTTATCTCATAAGATTTATAGCAATAACATACTGAATTTTCAAGAGTCTACGACAATTTTAAATGCCTCCACAAAAAAAGGCTGGAAACTTATTGAATACACTACGTATATATATATATATATATATATATATATATATATATATATATATATATATATATTCTGCACAACACTGTCACTCACATCAGTAGAAGTTTCAATACACGAAAGAACATGTTCATATGAGAAATTCCAACAACAGTCCAAGAAAATTGCTAACAGAATAACTGAATGTTTTTGGAACAATTCCTTTATACAGCCGGCGAACCGAAAAGATATCCCTTATGTATATATAAGAAAAAGTTATACAGAAATCTCACGTCGTGCGCCTTGTCACTTATCGTCCACCAAACACGCATCGAAGAATGATTGCTGCCCAAATACACAATAACATACACACACACACATACATATATGGACATGGACGCTAACAAAGCAAATAGAGAAAAAGCTATACGGGAACTGCACAAGAATACTACGAGCTATATTGAACAAATCCTGGAAGTAATATCCCACAAAACAGCGGCTGTATGGCCACCAACCTCCCATCTCTAAAATAATACAAATAAGATGAACAAGACATGCAGGACACGGCTGGAGAAGTAAGGACGAACTCATAAGTGACATTCTCCGATGGACTCTTTCACATGAGCGAGCAATTTTTGGCCGAGCGACACGAACTTATCTACAACAGCTCTGTACGGACACAGGATGTAGTTGAAGAAGTGATGGATAATAGAGAAGAATGGCGAGAGAAAATCAGGGAAATCCGTGCAAGCAGTGCGATATGATTATTATTATTATATATATATATATATATATATATATATATATATATATATATATATATATATATATACACAGTGTATCACAAAAGTGAGTACACCCATCATATTTCTGCAGATATTTAAGCATATCTTTTCATGGGACAACACTGACAAAATGGCACTTTGACACAATGAAAAGTAGTCTGTATGCAGCTTATATAACAAAATAACTCAAAATATAACTATTAAAAGCTAAACCCCTCCCAACAAAAGTGAGTACACCCCTTAGGGAAAGTTGTCAATATTAACATACACCATGTCAACTGTCAAGGGCACCTTTGGTGGTGTAACGGTTAGCCAGCTTGACTAGTAAACCTACACGAGTGAGTTCGAGTCTCATTGGGTGCCCCATTCGTATGGCCTTGTGCCACATCTAAGCAAAAAGCTTAGTAAATTTCCACCATGTCAACTGTCAATATTTTGTGTGGCCACCATCATTATCCAGAATTGCCTTTATTCTCCTGGGCATGGAGTTTACCAGAGCTTCACAGGTAGCCACTGGAATGCTCTTCCACTCCTCCATGATGACGTCACGGAGCTGGCAGATATTTGAGACTTTGCACACCTCCACTCACTTTTATGATACACTGTATATATATAAACAAACTGATATCGGAATCATATGTGTATGGGAGTATGGGAGATCAAATCATTTAAAAAATAAAAGGATGTTGAATTGGAAAAAGTGACAAAAAGGATGTGACAAAAAAACAAAAACAAAAAAAAACAAAAACGGATATTATGAAAACGGATATTATGAAAACGGATATTATTAGGTTTTGTTTTTTTTTGTTTTTTTGTCACATCCTTTTTTGTCACATCTTTTCCAAATTCAAACTACCCGTTTTTAATCGTTTCTCCGGTGTGATCGTTTGAAGAGTACTGGACGAAAGGGCCCTAATATCCTTTTATTCTTTTAAATAATTTGATCTCCCATACACATATGATTTCGATATCAGTTTGTTTATATAATTTCTGCTGTACCAAAAACTTGATTATATATATATCCTTTATTTACTCTTCATATATATATATACTAAAACTATATGGTGTTATCTCCATACACTTACTGAACCATTTCAAGTGCTTCTGATAGAGTCTTTCTCGACTGGACCAAAATTTCAGATTTATTCGTTACTCGTTGTTCATCGTTCGTTCCGCGGTGCTTACAGCTGAACGATAAAAAAAAGAGATGTGAACAAAACCGCGTGAACAAAATGCAATGGTTCCAGAAAGCTAAGATTACAGTTATATACTTCCAAGATATCATATCAGATGATAACACAATCCCCTTATCCCTCTTTTACCCTTATCTTGCAGGGAACGAATAAATAAATAAATTTTAAATTAAATTTTTAAAAAAAAGAAAAGAAAAAGAAAACTATTAAATTTGCAGAAACTCCCAGAGGTCCCTGACAGGAAAAGGGAATGACGCATGCGTAAAAGAAAAAAGGCATTTCCTCTTGACAAAGGAGACCAAGTATTCTTTCTCTTTTAGGCAGTGTCCGTCGAACCAACAACACCATTTTACTATCTGGTGTTTTGGGCACCACGCATACGTCTTTGGACGTAGCGTCGGTTAGTCCCTTCACCCAGTAGCAGCCCTCTCTCTATCGGTCAGCACTATGCTAAAATATACAAGACCCACAAATGAACTATAAACTAACTCTTACCGGACTTTGACAAACTTCCAAAAGAAAACTAACCCTTATGAAAGCCCGAAATACCAAATGAGGACAAATACATACATGAAACGATTTAACGTATTTTTGACACCTTAACTGGGGAATTCAACCATTTCAATGTATTCAGGAAAAAACTCCCTCATCCTCGGAATGGTTGTTGAACCCAGTAAATAAAGGAAAGTATAAAAGAAACGTCTTCGTCTCTTATCTGTCCTGTCTTTTCTTTTTGTATTGTTCTTTTTGGGATTTCCTTGCGCAAGGTATTACACTGACTAACTAACGTGGGGGTAAAATATAATATAACCAAAATATGGAGTCATATATCAAACGCCAACGCTACCAACAAAATACCAACGTAACATAAACCTAAACCCCACAAGCTCACACATCATACTCAGTCCCATTATTTTTCAAAAAGACCTCATATAGGATCCCTGTTTAGAAATCCCCGTGTCGTAATGGCTAAAGTGCTAGGCTACGGCCTCGAAGTGAGTGAGTTCGAATTCCAGTCATACTATTACATTCACTTTCGAACTAAAACCCTTGGAAAAGGCATAAACCTCTTTATTCCCCCAATTATGGGTTAAATAGTATCACTGCTGTTCTTCAACACGGATGGATTTAACATTAAATAACCCATGAAGGTTGATTTACCTTTAAACAAAGAAACAAAAAAACTCATGACGAAATGAGCCATCTATTTAATATTAAGGAAAAAGTACTGTGCCTAGAAAATGGTATGTTAGTCCTCTTCAAAGTATCCACTTTGAGACATCACAAACGTAACCCAACGTTTCCTTCCACTTTCCAAAAATATTTTTAGGAGATCAATCGGCTGAATTATCACATTCTCCACAGTCTGAAATCTCCCTTTCAGCTCCGAAAGCTAAAATTTGCTAGGTTTGGTTTGGTTTTGGTTTGTTGGGTTTTATGGCATATCAACCTTTGTAGGTTATTTAACGCCAAATCCATTTTTATGTAAATCTGTTCTATTTAAAACAATTCAGTTTAGCATAAGTACGGTTTAATTGTCAAAAACATTTCTATTTCAAGTTATTCAGTTTACTCAAACAATTCAGTTTAGCATAAGAATCCTGTTAGTTCTATTTTACCCATAGATAGGGCCCTCTCAGGTGCTACCACTCCGGGTCAGAGTTGACCTGGGAGCAATGGCAATGAAGAGGTACTCTGCATTCCCCAAAGCTCCAGCATTGCTGGAACCTCACCATCAGATTGTTTAGTGTCATATCCAGGACACTCGTTGGGGGGGGGGTCTTACCCCTCTGCAAAGAAGCAGTCAGTGTATTCTACAGCCCCAGCCGACTGGGCAATAAAATTTGCTAGGAGCCAAATCTGGTTTGTAGAGGGTGCATAGAACTGGCTCATACGATGAGATGTCGGGTATCTACCCAGTCAGTCATTTTGAATGCAAAAGATCACATAGTACATTAGTTTACTAATAACTATATTATGGTACTCCAACTCATTGGCCTAGTGGGTAGAGTGTTCGCCAATGGTCCGGGAGACATGGGTTCAATCTCAGGTCGCGTCATACCAAAGACTTTAAAAAAGGGTACTTGATACCTCCTTGCTTAACACTCAGCAATATAAGGTACGTATCAAGGGTAAAGTGGAGCAATCTAGGGAAAGGAATAGCACCCTCCCCTACGCCACGGTGTAGTAGCTATTGAAAAGAAAGCCTTCTGGTCATCCTCGACTAAGGTCGCCAACACACACACATGGTACTCCATTGAGTTGAGTCTCTCCTATAGAAGATATGAGAACAGCAGCTTCTTGTCCAGATATTATTGGTATATCAAAGAGAAGGTCGGGTGGGGTTTTTTTCTAAGGTGAGATGGTCTATTGTCAAGCATGCCCAGGCATAATCTGGCTGTGGACTTCGTTGCAATTGATGCTCAGAGGAGAAATTTTGGTTCTGTTTCTTTTTTTTTTTTTACCCTTCATGTTTTATCTAATACCAAATCCATCTTTGTAAAAAAAAAACAGTATTGATACTATTTAACCCGTACCTTGAGAAAATAAGAGGGTTCATACCTTTCTCAAGAATATTAGTCCAAAAGTGAAAGTGATAGCACGATAGGGGTTCGAACTCACTTACTTCGAGTTCGCAGTCTAGAATGTTAGCTATACGCCACGAGGACAACACTCAGGTATTCTATATATTTTGATAAGAAGTCTAAGCGACTCGCAATCAAAACGAACCTGTCTAGTGAAGGATGAAGAAAATGACTGTTTTGATTGAACAAGTACGAGACAAAACAGTTGACCACTTTCCATTAGGAATAATAAGGAGGAGAGAGAGTGCTGATGGCAACAATGACTACTGAGATGACGACAAAAAAGACTGCCGAAGACGATAAGAGTAAAAAAAAGGTGCCCCCCCTCGCTTTTTTTGTTCTTCTCTCTTTTCATTTATTTATTTATTTAAATTTTTATTATTTTTATTTTTATATATTTGTTTATCTATTTTCATTAGCTCTTGCATCAAAGACATGCCACCTTTCCACACACAAAAGATCTGATATTGGAATGCTACTAATTCTAGCAATGGGTCTGTTTTTAGAAAAATCCCCAGCATAAAACCAGCGCTGCCAAAGATCCACAATCGATTCTGCTTAGAAATCATTGTCAGAGATCAATAGCATTTAACGAACATCCACGGCAAAAGGAAGGAGCCTTTTGCCGAACAGGAAAAGATGAAAGAAGCTGTCGATTTTTATTTATTTTTTTTTTTTTTACAATTTACATCTCGATTGCTTTCAAATTGTAAGGATGATGTTAGCACCATGGAAGACAGTTCTAATGCTGAGCCTAACATTATCGGGAATCTTGCAGTGTTGAATTCCACCCTATCTGTGGTACTTATAATATACTGACTCTATCTCTTGCAGAGGAGAAAACCCCTTATCAAAAAACGGGTGTCCTGGTGGTGAGGCTCCAGTTCGGGAGATCTCTAGAATATAGTTCCCTTCATTGCCATTGCTTCTAGGTCCAATGCTGACTTTATCCCCTCAACAAGGGAAAAACTCTTATGAAAAAAGGGATGTCCGGATGGTGAGGCTCCAGTTTCGGAGATCTCTGGAGTGAAATGCCTATAGAATACACATTTAAAAAAAAACAATAAACAATTTAATAACCATAACAAACAGGATAAAAATAATTAAAAATACAACGTTCATTTCATGTGTGTGTGTGTGTGTGTATGTGGAAAATACAGCTATAGCCAGTTGAATAAAAATATGATTTGTTCGCTCGTGTGTGTGTGTGTGTGTGTGCATGTTAGGAAAGTCTATTGACCTAATGTGTCCATAGTTGTCCGAAGTAAAGAGGATAAAAAATTTACTTTACTTCCATACATGTGTATCCGTGTGTGTATATAAGTGATGGACCGTAAGTGTGGGCCTTTTGTTTTCTTTAGTCCACACGTGCGTTTTTTATGATCTTTGGCGATAACTTGTCGCGTTCTAGTTGTCGGCAAAAGAAAGTTGCATGCTTCTTCGCTTTGAGTCTTGTGGCATTGCCTTCTGCTGTCCGTCCTGGCCTCTCACAGTGGAATGCCCTAGTTAATTAAATTCTTCGTTATTTATACTTTTGGGGGTCACAAAAATAGGATTTTGTTAAGTTTTATTGCGGGTCCTAAAAATCAAGCACGCAAACATTTCCTGACCAATCAGATTCGTATATTTACTTATCTATTTTGGAGCCTAAATATTTTTATGTTAATTAGTTTCTGAGCCGAATTTTCTAAAATGTTCTAAGCCTGTGTTTTTAGCTGATTGGTTGAAAAATATAAAAGAATAACTTCAATGTTAATGCGATTTTGATCCGAAATTTCTAGAATGTTCTTATCTATGTTTTTGGGGTTGATTATTTTAAGGCTAAAAAAATGTGTATTCTATATGCCCCCTTCATTGACTTTAATCCCAGGTCCACTCTTATAAAATAACCCACACGCAGGGTTTTGTTGGTTTTGACCGTTCGTCTGATCGTTTAGTGGTGTGGACCCCGTTGTTTCTTCCCTCACCCGGTCGAGTGGGCATTTCACTGGTTGTACAAAAAAAATAACAAATAACAAAGGGTGGAAGAAAGAAAAGACAAACACGGATTCAGAACCGTAAAACGCAGGAAGGTGAAATCTGGCACTTTTAAGCATTTTGTGTATATTTGTTATGGTTATCGCGAGAACTCAGCGAAAATCTTACACAGCAACCGAAGATGCTGACTCATCTGGTCATCGTCTTCACCGCTCCATGTCGTCGTTCTTGATTCCATACCCCCCCCTCTGACTGCTCTGGACCCACTTCTGACCAGCTCCGCGTCTTGAGCTTGAATTTCTGATTCTCTATTCCGGAGTCTCACTCCTGACTGACCAACGTCCTTTTCCTTTCTTCCGGTCTCGCAGATTCACGCAGGTACAGCTTTCTGTGTGGTCTTCGCGCCAAAATAGATAAATGGGTTCTTCTAGACACTCTGAAGCCGGTCAAAAATACCGAAGATAAGATCCCTTCTTTGACCACCCATCCACGAACACACATAGAGACCAACACTCATACATCCATGTATTTATATACATACACACATTAATGCTCATTATCGTGCCACACTCAAACTCGGAATGATCGTACTTACTCATGTCTCCTCAATAGGTCAAATAGATCCGGACAGTATGCAAAATTATTTATATTTAATCGGACTGTGTACACAATTATTAATATTCATTTTGTTGTATTAATATATATATATATATATACTGTATTAATTTAGAGGGCTATTGCAATGCGAAATAATAATTATTTGAGTTAATTTATTTCTAAGTAAAAACTTCATCGTCAGAGACTTTTTAAAATAAACACGATGTTGGAGGTTCAAATTTTTTTAGACGTTGTAAACATGGTGTCACGTAGGGTGTTTGAACACCAAGTTGGATGTTGTAACCATAGTGCCACGTGGGGTGTTCAAATGCCATGCAGAACTGACGTGACTTCAGTTGTCCAAATCAATTTCATTATATTTCATTTTCATCTTTATTTTTTTTTTAAACTTAAATATGTATTGAAAATCTGCATGATAATTAATGATATATTCAATATCTAATTTTAACCTACTGTTAATCTGAAGGTGTAACTCAGCAATCAATAAAACCTCCTAAATTCTGCGATTAGCAACATTAAGTACTATTGCTTCTATTTTAAAGGAAAAATTACCATCATTATTTTGGTATTTAATCAAATGTTTATGGAATGAGGATGCACGTTAATGCTGACGTGGGGGTGGGGTCTGACACTACTTCCTATATAAAAAATTATGGCATTTTAAGCAAATTAACATATTTACCCAACCCCTCCGCTCGGGCAGGATATGACACTAGGTCAATTTTTTTAAGCGGAGTATAACAGGTTTGAATTCAGAGTTTTCCTTCTCCTAGACTAATTGCCCCACCAAGGCTGAAGAACCTAGTCTGCCCTACTATTTACCCATAGCTGGAGGGAGAATAATTGGATTCATACCTTTCCCAAGGGTATTAGTGCTGTGTGAAATGCAATCAGTCTCGTCCGGGATTTGAACTCGTGTCGCCGTGTCCATTCCCTAACAATAAATATAAAATAACAATACTGAAACAACATGTTCTCTAGCCAACTGCCCAATAAGAGATCCAAATACATGCCAAAAAAACTTAGACTATTTATTGTTTAATTTGCTTAAAAGTTGGCGAGTGTAGTCAAAGGTGACCTGAAGGATCCCTTTTCAATAGTTACTACACCGAAGTGTAGGGAAGGGCGCTACTCTATTCCCTGGGTTGCTCCACTTTACCCTTGATACATACCTTATAATGTTGAGTGTTGAGCAAGGCGGCATCAAGTACCATTTATTGAGTCTTTGGTATGACTCGATCTGGGATTGAACCCTGGTCTCCCAGATTATTGGCGAACACTCTAACCACTAGGCCAATGGCCGGGTGTGCAGGTAGAGTGGCGATAAGGAGATTAGATCAATACTGAATGCGTAATTATTTTGCGCAAGTTCTTCTGTATTTAGTATGGTTACAACACCCAACATGGCGTTCAAACACCCCACGCGATACCATATTTACAACGCCCCCCCCCCAAAAAAAAATTAAACATCCAACATCGTGTTCATTTTAAAAAGTCTCTGACGAAGAAGTTTTTACTTTGAAATTAATTAGACGCATGTAAGTATTATTTCGCATTGCAAAGCCCTGTAAATTAAGACAATACAACAAAATAAAATAATTTGGGCACTGCTTCAAGCAAATTAAAAAATACTATTAATATTCAATTAGATCGTGTGAAAATTCATTAATATTCAATCGGACCGTGTGCAAAATTATTAATATTCAAGAGGGCTGTGTGCAAAATTATTAATATTCAATCGGACCGTGTGCAAAATTATTAATATTCAATCGGACCGTGTGCAAAATTATTAATATTCAAGAGGACCGTGTGCAAAATTATTAATATTCAAGAGGACCGTGTGCAAAATTATTAATATTCAATCGGACCGTGTGCAAAATTATTAATATTCAAGAGGACCGTGTGCAAAATTATTAATATTCAAGAGGACCGTGTGCAAAAACTACAAGAAAGGTAAATATGAACAGACAGCGAATGCGACTTCCTAACATAAGTAAATAACTTGTCTTTAATTGGAATCATTTTGAGATGAGGTTTCTTAATCTGAGAATTAATTTTTTATTTATTGCGGACTTGTAAGTGTAAAGGTGAAAGAAGAAACAACACAAAAACTACCAAGATGAGGAAAAAAAAGTCCGCAATAAATAAAAAATTAATTATAAGTAAATAAGTTGGCGACCGTAGTCGAAGGCGACCAGAAGGCTCCCTTTTCAATAGCTACTACACCCAGGTGTAGGGAAGGGCGCTATTCATTTCCCTGGGTTGCTCCACTTAACCTTTGATACGTACTTTATAATGCTGAGTGTCAAGCAAGGAGATATCAAGTACCATTTTTAAAGTCTTTGTTATGACGCGACCTGGGATGGAACCCAGAACTCGAAATGTATTCGGCAAAGACTACAAAAATTCTGTACTACGTATAGCTGTGTATAAGTCAAAATCAATATTTAAAAAATTAAGAGACTTATAGGAATCTAGTTGGAGAGATCGAGTTTCATCCCAAAAATGAATATAAAAAATACGTACAACTCAGCATGTTTTACTGTCAGAACAAGAACTAAATAGAAAAGGAATATAAAGAAATGAGACGCACCCCATTCTTTTTGTATACAGAAGAGTCCCGTATGATACATAGATGAGTGTGAGGTTTCTAAGAAGTGTTAAAGTTCATGAGAGGCTTACATATTTGAGAAGAGTTCCTGGTTGAGTGGAATTAAATAGACATGCCTGAATGCATGAAGTTAATCTCACGGCAATGTATGTTGTGCACTATTTTGTATTGTCATTTTTAATGCGCCCGAGAAACAGAAGAGTTCCTTGCTTCTAGTCCATGCCGGAAAAAAAAAAGAATGAGCTTTCACGTCTGTTTTTTTTTTTTTTTTATACAGAGCTATGGTGTTGTCTTTTCGCGGTCATTGGTAGAAGTCTATAAGCGCAAAGGGAGGTAATTCTACAAGGCGATAATCGATTTGCATAAACATACATTAAAAACGTATTTTAATTTTCTAGAGAATTTTTATCTGTTGATGGTTGCTGAATTCAAAAAAGAAAACTATTTTTCTCGTACCACTTTTTCAATAAGCACGTTTCTGGTTTTAGTTTTCCCATAATTTTGCACTATACATATTGATATAATGAAAAAAATATTTTGGTGATTCTTTAGCAAGAAGAATGTTCGTTGTGTTATTTTAGGCGAGGAAGAGTTGTAACGTGTTGTTGGACGTGTTTACGTTGAGTTGTTTCCTCGCTAAGTGTGTAAGGTCCCTCGCTAATTGTTGTTAGGTATATAAAGGAGAAGGTTCAAGATGTACGAAGTCGAAACGTTTTTAGGAATAGTTTTTATTTGCAGCATGGAATATTTACTTTGTGTTTGTGCTGCAAGACTCGTGGGAAAGAAAAGAAGTGCAGAGACGAAATGGAGTTATGAGAAAGTTGAGAAGGCAGCGCGTATCATCGGACGTGCGAGGGATTGTGTTCGCCGTAGTTTAGCGAAAGTTTTGTTTGCCGTTGGAGGAAATAAACTTTGGAGTCACCGTGAGTTTTGTGTGTCTGGTAGATTTGGGGAGAGGCGTGCGTTGTCTCCATTAAAGTGGCCCAGAGGTGAAATGAGAGCTAGGTGCCGAGAGCAGAATAAGGCATCGCATCGACATAGCCAATTTTGGAGGTGACATAAAGTTGTTCCTGTGGTGGCGTATTGAATGTATCTAATTCATATTCAACTGGGATTCCTTGGTCTAAGTGATAGACGCAAGGAATCCATAAATTAGATAGGTTCCCTCATGTGTCCATGCTGCTGCTGCTGCTGCTATTGAAGAACGGCCAATGGGACGTCTGCACTGGACGGCGTTGTTCAGTCAAAGAGAGTGTGTTTGGCAGCTTACACAATTTCTGCTGCCTGGAAAGGAGGTCCGGAATGAATAGGATAGGTCATCCTGATTGGGTGAAATTATGCGTCGAATTAAATTGCACACCAAACCAAAATTCCTTCTGCTACAATTCCTATTTGTTTTAAGTTGCTGAATTTTAAAAAATCGGAACCATTTTTCTTGATCGAATATCTTTTTATTTTTTACTTATTTATTTTTTTCATTTCAGCTTTTTGCAGAAACGCGTTTTAAGTTTGAAAACAGGTTTTCTTATAAATTTACCCTATACATATATATATACAATCCCCCAGTTATGGGTTGAATATTACCACTACTGATCATCTATAAGGAGTCGTCTGCGGGGAAATGGCTACCGTCGTAGGAAATGGACGCGATGACGCGAGTTCAAACCCTGGACGAGGCTATTTGCATTTCGCATAACGCTAATAACCTTGGGAAAGGTATGAATCCAATTATTCTCCCTCCAACTATAGGTAAATAGTAGGGCAGACTGGCTTGTAGGGGTACGTTGTTTGGTGGATATTTTGGTTCCACAATTTATGTTGGCTCATTATTGAAAAGCAAACGAAGTAAAAAGACACAGACTAAAGAACATTCAAAACAAAGCAGTACAAACAAAATTAAATTTATATATCAACAAATACATAAAAAGGAAACATTACAAAACATTACGAATATTCTAATATAGTCTGTTAAATATCTTTCTCTGTGTGTGTATATATAACTAACACGGATATTATGGAAAAAGACTAAATATTAAAAGTGTCCCGTAGACTATAAAATGTATGTTGACTAAATATTTCATGCGAGGTATCAATATACAGAAATATAGCAATGTATTCTAGGAGGAACGTATCTTCTCCCATGTTGGTTGTTTGTCTCTTTCGGGATTTGACGAAATTTCTGAGGCTGTGTTCGAGACTGGAAAAAGTCTAACCGAAAAGGCAGAACGGGAAAGAAAAAGGTTGCAGAATGTATACGCACACATGTTTCGCGTATTGAATTGTATCTTACTAACTGCCAAGGTCAAGCTGTTTCTGGAAGTCGAAATAAAGAGAGAGGGTGCTGTCTCTGGAAGTCAAAATGTGAGAGAAAGAGTTCTTGGAAGACGAGAGTATATATAGGCAATCCTTGTCATGTAGTCGGCTCCAAATGCGCGGGACAAAATCAAAGATTCGGACGTAGTTGTGAGCACACATCACGTGACTTTCCTGACTAATAGGTTCTCGAGGCTGATTAGTTTACCGACGTTCACCGTTTTTGTTTCGGGTGTGGTTTTTGACTGAAGGACTAAGCGGTGTAGCCGTTTAATATCTGACTCCATTATTAGGTTATTTTATTTTACCCCACGTTGGCTAGTCGGTGTGACGCCTTGCCCAAGAAAGTCCCAAAAAGAATTATGCAAAAGAAGACAGCAACAGATAGGAGACGAAGACGTTTCTTTTAGATTTTCCTTTGTTTCCTGGGTTCAACAACCATTCCATGGGTGAGGGAGTTTTCCCTGAATACATTGAAATGGTCGAATCCCCCAGTTAAGGTGTCAAAAATACGTTAAATCGTTTCTTGCATATGTTTGTCCTCATTTGATATCTAAAGCTTTTATAAGGATTGTTTTTTTTGGGGGGGGGAAGTTTATCAAAGTCCGGTTGATTTTTATCATTAAGGTTTTTCAGACTATTGTCTTCATCTTTATTGTTATTTCCACAACGTTTCGGCTAATATGTCCTCCGGCCTTCTTCAGGTGTTTGTTGAACTCGGGAACCTTCACGGAACTTCGAACTACGTCCTTTATTGAAACTACGGGGGTCACGTGTTCTGATTCCGTTTGCCATATCCGGGTACAAGTGTTAAGTATTCCTGTATATTACGCGCCTGTAGTGAGGATTGAACCTGCAACCTTCAGATGATTGTCTTCTTAGAAGCTCAGGGAACCAACGCCTATAACCGTTACGCCATGTGTCCTGCTGGACAATAAAGGACGTAGTTCGAAGTTCCGTGAAGGTTCCCGAGTTCGATAAACACCTGAAGAAGGCCGGAGGACATATCGGCCGAAACATTGTGGAAATAACAATAAAGATGAAGACAATAGTCCGAAAAACCTTAATGATAAAAATTAACAAGCTTCGTCTCAGAAATTTAGACAACTAATATCCGGTTGTTTTAGTTTGTAGTTCCATTTCGTAGTCTTTATATTTCAGCAAACTGTTAACCGAGAGAAAGAGATGCTACTGGGTGAAAGGGACTAACCAACGCCACGTCCAAAGACGTATGGCGTGGCGCCCAGACACCAGACAGCACAATGGTGTTCTTAATCCGCCGGTCACTGCCTGAAAGAGTGAGCCTGTTCCCCCTTGTCAGGAGGTTGCTTTTTTCTTTACGCATGCGTCATTCCTTTTTCCTGTTAGGGGCCTCTGGAAGTTTCTGCAGATTTTATAGTTTTCTTTTAATTCAATTTAATTTTTTTTATTTATTCCCTACACGGGAACTAGTGGTATCACGTCCATTTAAAATATAGGAGTGTAAATCCTATAAGCTATTTAATCTCGGTATGGCCACCGGTTTTGGAAAAAGGAAGACAAGGAATTCAAACCTGTTAAACTCTGCTTAAAAATTGGCCTTGTGTCACATCCTGCTCGTACGAAGGGGTTGGTAAATATATACGTTTAAAATGTTTTAAGGTGATTTAAAGTCAGCTTGCGAGTTCGCTTCTCAGAGGATGCTCCACATTTCTGGTTTTATACCAAACTAAGCAAAGGATAGTAAATGACAATAACAGCATCAAGTTAGGAGCTACAACCACCAACACTTCATATTATAACAATGGTTTTAGGTCGAACTATAGTCATTTCCCATCTATCATCCTACGCGTCGTCCTTGAGATGACAAGGGAGATAATCCTGCATGGCAATGATCAAATTACACAAGTACAACCTTTGGCCAAAAAAATATGGAATTAGCATTCTTAAAGAATATCAACTTTTTTCTTTTCTTTTTAAAAAACAAAAAAGAAAGGAAAACATTGGATTAGAACTAGTTGTACTCCACTTAAAAACTGACCTTGAATGGCATTGTTGTTTCGTTTGGTTTTATGGCATATCAACCATTGTAGGTTATTTAATGCCAAATTCTCTTTATACATATATATTAAATATATATGATTTGGTTTGGTTGGGTTTTATGGCATATCAACCATTGTAGGTTATTTAATGCCAAATCCTCTTTATATATATTAAATATATATGATTTGGATGGTTGGGTTTTATGGCATATCAACCATTGTAGGTTATTTAATGCCAAATCCTCTTTATACATATATATTAAATATATATGATTTGGTTTGGTTTGGTTTTATGGCATATCAACCATTGTAGGTTATTTAATGCCAAATCCTCTTTATATATATTAAATATATATGATTTGGTTTGGTTTGGTTTCATGGCATATCAACCATTGTAGGTTATTTAATGCCAAATTAATTTTCATGCATGTCAAAACAGTTCTATTTCAAACAATTCAGTTTAACATAAGTACGCAGTTTGAATGTCAAAACAGTTGTATTTCAAATAATCCAGTGTAGTATGAGTAGTTTTTTTGTTGTTGTTGTTTTGACACTTAACTGTGTCTAAACAGTTCTGTTTTAAACAATTCAAAACAATTTCAAACAATTCAAAGCAATTGAAATAGAATTTTTTTTCATTTAAACGGTGTAGTTTAAATATCAAAACAGTTCTAATTTCAAACAATCTCAGTTTAGCGTACGTACACTGTTTAGTTCTATTTGACCCATATGTAGGACCCTATCAGTTGCCACCACTTCGGGCTGGAGTGGACCTGGGAGCAATGGCAATAAAGGAGTACTTAGCATTTCTGGAACCTTACCATCAGATTGTTTAATGTCATATCCAGGATACTCGTTGGAGGAGTCTTACCCCTCTGCTGAGGTGTAAGACCCTACCAATGAGTGTCTTGGATATGACACAAAGCTATCTGATGGTGAGGCTCCCCTGCTGCTGGGCCTTCATTGCCATCGTTCTCAGGTTCACTCTGACTTGAAATGGCACCACCTGACAGGGTCCTATCTGTAGATCAAATTGAGTCGTTTGACATTTAAACTGTGGGCAAGCAAATCATTTATGCTAAATTAAATTGTTAGAAATAGAACAGTTTAATAATTTAACTCTGTGTAAACAAATAAGTGATGCTTAATTGAATCGTTAGTGATACATTGCAATACTTAAAACTATTTGATTGTGTACAAAAAGAACACGTTAACAAATGTTATCAACGAAATGTGTTAGCAAATCAGATATATCTAATATATACGTATAAAGAGTATTTGGCATTAAATAACCAACAATGGTTCATGAGCTATAAAACCCAAACAAACTAAATCTTATATATTTAATGTATATATTTAAAGAGTATTTGGCATTAAATAACCTACAATGGTTGATATGCCATAAACCCAAACCAAACCAAACCTTTTTTTAATTTAAAATTGGTTCATATGTAATGGGGTTTCTTTTCTTAAACAGTAAAGTAAAAGGAATTTCACATGACGATACAAATATATTTGTGATTTTTTTTTTCTTGCTAATAAATACTGTGCTAGCACCTGGAAAATTTGGAAGAGGCGTGCTTAGTGCAATGGGTATCGTCATAGGAATTGGAACTGGCAACTTGAGTTTAAATCCTGAGAACTTTCACTTTACGTTAATGCCCTTGGGAAAGACATGAATCCATCTCCCCCCACCAGCAACGGGTAAATAGTAGGATAGACAGATTTCTTTAACGTTGTACCAATCTAGGAGAAGGAAAATTCAACCAGCTTTACTCTGCCCAAGAATTGACCTTTTGTCACATCCTGTTTGTTGCGTGGGCGGGGAGTAAATACTTACATGTGGAATTTGGTTATATTTCAGATATTTTTAATAAAAAAATCCGTTTTTGTTCTCTGAAAACCATTTATATATATTAACACATCACTCAATAAGTCACAGGCCTAACAAATAAAACAACTTTTAGGCAAAATTCACCTTTATTCATCAACAACATAGTTTCCTTCTCGGGTGACATACTGATTCCAATGCTTTTCTAACAATTCGATGCCTTTTTTGTAAAACGATTTGTCTTTGGCCTCAAAATACGCTTCAGTTTCTGATATCACTTCTTCATGTAGTTTTGCCATGGTTGCGATCGACTTGTGACACGATGAATTGTCTTGGTGAAAGAGCACTTTTTTCTTTTTTATTTGTGGCCGTTTTTTGGCGATTTCTTCCTTCAAACACGCTTATATAATATTCGCTATTGATGGTTCTTCCTTTCTCAAGGAAATCGATGAACAAAATGCCTTGTGCATCTCCAAATACTGAGTCCAAAATCTTGCCTGTTGATGTTTGCGTCTTTGGTTGCTTTGGACGGCTTTCACCAGGTACTGTCCACTCAGCTGAATGCCGATTTGACTCCGGAGTGAAGTGGTGGATCCATGTTTCATTCATTGTCACATATTTACGCAAAAACTCCTTTTTGTTGCTTTGAAAGAGTTGCAAACAATGCTCTGAATGGTCGACGCGTTCTTGTTTTTTGATCGAATGTGAGAAAATGCAGTTCCCACTTTGAACACAGCTTTCTCATTAACAAATGTTCATGCAAAATGGTGAATACACTGCCTTCTGATATCTTCAACTCCTCTGCTATTTCACGCAACTTCAATTTACGATCGGCCAAAACGAGTTTGTGGAATTTTTTGGTATTTTCCTGGACAACACCCGAATTTGGGTGACCTGAGTGTTAAGCATCATTTGTGTCTGTACGACTGCGTTTAAAGTCAACACACCACCTCTTAACCGTTGTTTCATACGGAGCAGAGTCCGAATAACATTTATCCAGCCATTGTTTTGTTTAAACAGTATTTTTCCATCAGAAAACAATGCTTTATCAACACATGAAATTCAGATTTTTCCATTGTTTTGAAAATTTGCAACAGTAAGTAAAGTTGGCGACTTTAGTTGAGGGTGACCCGAAGGCTCCTTTTTCAATAGCTACTACACTTAAGTGTAAGGGAGAGCGCTACTCCTTTCCCTGGATTGCTCCACTTTACCCCTGATCCTTACCTTATAATGCTGAGTGTTAAGCAAGGAGGCATTAAGTACCATTTTTTGGGTTTGGTATGACTCGACCTGGGATTGAACCCCTGTCTCCCGGACCATTGGTGAACACTCAACTCGTTAGACATAACTGTAATTTGTAAACTAATAATTTGTTGTTGACCAGTGTTATTGAATAGAAATAGTTACTTCAAGCATAAAATTGGCTTTGAATTATTATCATTTGATAGGAATACTTAATACCATAAAAAAGTGCAAACAAATGATTATCATATTCAAATAAATATATGATTTTTTTAAAATATTGCAATGGATCATTGAAATTATTGTTATTATTAATATCAAACATTTACAAAAAAATCAAATTTTGGCATTAAATAACCCATAAGAAGTTGATATACCATGAAACAAAAAATCAAACTATGTTGATCTCTCTCTTTGTCCAGGTCTGAGGAATAAAATTGTATTGCTAAAACCACTTCTCACCTCAAACAAGTTTCAAAGGACAGGTTTGGTTTGGTCTGGTTTGGTTTTATGGCATATTAACCATGGGAAGTTATTTAATGATAATTCCCCTTTATACATATATATTAAATATATAAGATTTGGTTGGGGTAGATTTTATGGTATATTAAACATGGTTGGTTATTTAATGCTAACTTCTCTTTATACATGTATATTAAATATATAAGGTTTGGTTTGGTGTGGTTTGGCTAGGTTTTATGGCATATCAACCATCGCAGATTATTTAATGCCAAATCCTCTTTATATACATATATTAAATATATGATTTAGTTTGGTTGGGTTTTATGGCATATCAACCATTGCAAATTATTTAATGCCAAATCCTCTTTAAACATATATATTAAATATATATAATCGGATTGGATCGGGTTTTATAGCATATCAAACATTGTAAGGATTTACCAAACCCTTCTGGCAAAGGCAGGTCGTGACAAAAGGTAGATTTTTTTAAGTGAAGTAAAGCTGGGTTGAATTTAGTGTTTTCCCTTCTTTTAAATCGGTTACTATATGATCCTGCCTGCTATTTACCCACTGCTAGAGAAGTAGTGATAAATTCATGCCTTTCCCAAGGGTATTAGAGCCAAACGAAAGGCAAATGGCCTTATCCAAGATTTGAACCTAGGATGCCAATTTCATTTACAAAGATAAAAACCATTATACCACCTGCATCTCCGTTTGGTTTCTTATAAGATCATATTTTATTTATTTTTATGGGGTGCAGTCCTGTTGACTTTTACAGACACTCTTTCATTTTTTTCTCTTTTCTTTTTTTTTGATATTTTCAGAAATGAACAGAAAATAACCAAATCTCTATAAACTTGTATCATTTGCTAAATGTGAAATATAAAACTTTTTGATAAAGGTCATATATAATACTGATCAGTTTTTTTAAAAGAAAATTCGCTTTCAGTTTTCATTAAAAATTCTTTAACTTTGACGATATATCATTTCAGGACCAAATTGAAACCAGTGTGAAAAAGTTGCATAAAATTTTGTTACAATACCGGACATTAGCATAATGGTTAGAGTGTTCGCTAATGGCCCAGGACACCTGGGTCGAGTCATACCAAAAACTCAAAAAATGGTACTTGATATATACATATATATATATATATATATATATATAATATGTATATAATATATATTATATGTATATATAAAATATACATATATATATATGATATACATACATATATATATATATATATATATATATACTGAAAAAATGAAAGGACTATATATATATATATATATATATATATATATATATATATATATATAATGTATATTTACGTGTATATATATATATAATATAGTGAAAAAAAATGAAAGGGTAGCCATAATAGTGACCAGGACTATATATATATATATATATATAGAAATAATAGATTGTAGTGAATTTGATAGTATGATAGAAATATGTGGATAGTTGGATAAATCAAACACTATACTCTACATCAGATCAAATATTTCATTCGTTTTATTCCATGGAACTTCTTCAGACTGGCTGAAGAAGTTTATCCAACTTTCCACATATTTCTATCATATTGATAGATAGATAGATAGATAGATAGAGAGATAGACCTGGTTACTATTATTAACACACTTTCAATTTTTTGTGATATCTTCAGAAATGAGCAGAAAATAAACAAATCTATGTCAATTTATTTTATTACTTGTTGTTTTTTATCGTTTATGAAATGTCAATTGACCAAAACTCTTTCACGAGTCATTTTTTTTTTTACTTCAGGAGATTTTCTATATCATGCACTGAAATTTCATGGGTGTCAATTATTGTGACCAGGACCGTTTGATGCTGAAAAGTATATATGATGCTGTCATATCTCCTGTTGAGGATTTTTTTGACCAATGGGATCCAAGCACTCCAACACTAGAGCCAGAAGTTAGTGGACCATAAGGAGGGCTATGTCGAAAAATAAACTTTATTTGGTCACATTTCATGAAAGTATCTTAGTTAGTTTATAGACTTTTCAGCCAATCCTTGTAAAATAAAGTAACCGCATAAAAACTTGTGTGTGTGTGTTTTGTGTGAGAGAGAGAGATACAATCATGCACACGAATATAAACTGCTGTGTAATGTCTAAAAATATCAGCAAACAGCAATATACGAGTGTGGGCTGAAAAGTTCATATGATGACTTCATGTCTGTGGTTGATGATTTTTTTTTTTTACCGATAGGATCCAAGTACTTGCAACACTGATAGAAGAAATGAGTGGACTGCAAGGGGGGGGAGCTATGTTGAAAAACAAACCTCATTTGGTTACATTCCATCCGATTATCTTACTCAGCCAATTATATTTTCAGCTTATTCTCATCCATGTGTTGTCATTGGTTCACCAAATTTTAAAGTGGAAACAGACAAAGATCTATCTCAAAAATTTATTTAGCTACACGCAATTACTATAGATGTATACCATTGAATTTCCATTGGGTACTGCTAATACATAAGATAAAAGAATGTCATCTTTCTTGAATTACATATCACTAAAGTCTTTTATGTAATACGTCTGACCTGACTTTTGACATCTTCGTGCAAATTAATAAAAAATATTTTATTATTCAATTGATGCCCCCTGGCATATGGTTGACAGGTCTGCATATCCTATGCTTTCACCATCTGTGAGCTATCAAATATAATGTAGGTCTCCATGGGTGGTTTTCGAAGTTGAACAAAATACAATGTGGGTGTGAAGATATCCAGGTGGGTAATTGTTTAAAAAAAAAAAAAAATGACAGAGACCTACAAGTGCATGTTGGAAGATGGGTTAGGTCATAAAGTTGGGGGCTATTTTTTTTTTTTTTTATTGAGGATGTTAAGCATTTCAAAATCTAATCTAAAAAAGAGCTGTAAAAATGTTCAGCAGGAACAATAAAATTGAAATATATCCTAAAGAAAATGTTTTTTTTTTTTCCTTTTCTTTTTCATAGCAACATAAAAGCTATTGACAGCATTCAGATTGAGGATAAGTTCGTGATTATAGAATATACTAGTCGAGGTACTCATCTACATGAGGTAAGACTTGAATCACAAACATGGTGAGATTAACAGACATTGCTATAGAGCTGTATAATGAAGATGCAATAATGCATTTCTTTATAAAAAATCTCTCTCTCTCTCTCTCTCTCTCTACTCTTCAAAAGAGATCAATTCTTCAGTAGTGTGAGAGAGACAACTGAAGAACTTAGACACAGTTATATATTGACCCTTATCTTCTTAGCCGTGTTGTGCCATATTCATATTTAAGGCTCCACTTAGCAATTCTCAATTTAGACTCAAGACTGCTGACTGAGACTCGACTGAAGACTGCTATGGGTGGTGCCCGGCAGTCACTCTGTATAACGGACCAATTCTCTTCTGGCTGCGAGATCGAGACTGACAGTTACTCTGTGGGTACCTTAGTATATATAATTTCATAACACATACATATTTCCGGTTCAACCCATGAATCGCTGCCGTCCAGTTTACACAAGTGTATCTTGCAATCACTTTGCTTACACTGCTAGAACATCTGGCTCTGTCAAGGGTCAATGTGCAACAATATGCCCACTCAGCAGGGCTTGGAATATCCTGACTGTATTCTCTGAAGTGGGGGTTCCTGGGTATGACACTAAAATGCATTCTAGAGATTTGAGGAGTGTGGAATACCTCTTCATTGCCATTACTCCCAGGTCCACTCTTACATGTTAGAGTCCTATCTATAAACCAAATAGATCTGTTAAAAAATTATTTGTATTTGACAGCAGTACTTGATGCCATGTAACGGTAAATTATATTAAGAACTGTTATTTTGGTTTCTTTGTTTAATGGCATATCAATCTTTGTGGGGTATTTAATTCCAAAGCCATCCTTTAAAAGAACAGTAGTGATACTATTTAACCCAGAGATGGTACGGAATAAGGAATACTAGACTGAAAATGAATGTAATAGCATGACTAGAGTTTGAAATCATGTACTTTGATGCCACAGTTCAGTGGATAAAGCAACCAGGTCTACCATAAAAGAAAATACCACATACAGACATTAAAATGAAAATAAATAAATATATATCACACCAAAGACAACAATGCTGGAACAATAATGAAAATAATAAATTATTAGAAATTAAACCCACCCTGGGGGAATGGAAGCAAAACTTCAAAAAACGCCGAAAAGAGGGAATTACATTGTCCAGACTCCGGATAGGTCATACAAGGATAACACACTCTTATTTACTCAAAAGAAAACAACAACCAATGTGTTATGCATGTCAGACCAAATACACTGTGAAGCACATTCTCATCGAATGTACCGACCTAGCCCATGTAAGAAAAACCTTCTATAGTGCAAACAATATGAAGGAACTATTCCAAAACACTGAAATAAATAATGTGATATCATTTCTAAAAGCAGTGAATTTATACACAAAAACCTAAAGAAATTTACAAGAAGACCAAATTATTTCTATAAACCCTTTCTTTACTAAATATATTCTAACAAACTGATCCCTTCTCCAACCTGTTTCACAGTTTGTTTTTTGACCATGATTCCCTACAAATAAACTCCTAATAAAAATCAAATAACCAACTATCTATCTAAAGTTTATCCTTAATTCCTAAGACCTCTCCTTCGAAGCTCTTTTCTGACTTATTTTCCTAAACTTGATTCGGCATTAAATGACCAATGAGGTTGATATGCCATAAAACAAAACAATCAGCACCTTAGCCACTATGTGACAGAGAACTCCCTGAATTGTTACTTGAAGCTATAATTGTTCACTAAGGATTATTATTAGTTACTTGAAATCTTATAACTGTGTGCAAACAAATGACTATTACTAAATAGAAATGATTACTTAAAACCATATAAGCCCACTCGGACTGTAGAATACACAGACTGCATCTCTGCTGATAGATAAGACCCCAACAATGACTGTCCTAGATATGACACGGAACAATCTGATGATGAGGCTCCAGTACTGGAGCTCTGAGGAATGTAGAGTACCACTTTATTGCCATTTCTCCCAGGTTCACTCTGACTCGGAGTGATAGTACCTGATAGGGTCCTTGCCCAGTCGGCTAGGGCTGTAGAATACATCAACTGCACCTCTGCAGAATGGTAAGACCCCCTCCCAATGAGAGTCCTGGATATGACACTAAATAATCTGATGGTGAGGTTCCAGTGATGCTAGAGCTTTGGGGAATGTGGAGCACCCCTTCATTGCCATTGCTCCCAGGTCCACTCTGGCATGGGATAGTAGCATGTGATAGGGCCCTATCTATGGTTTAAATGGAACTAACTGCGTACTTTTGCTAAACTGAATTCTTTGAATTAGAACTGTTTGACTAAACTGAATAGCTTGAAATAGAAATGTTTTTGACAATTAAACTGTGTACTTACATTTAAACTGCATGCTTCTGCTGAAGTGGAACTGTTTTTGACATTAAAACTCTACTTACACTAAACTGAATTCGTTAATATAGAACTGTTTTGACATTTAACTGTGTGTAAACAAAATCTGTACTTATACTAAACTGAATTACCTGAATTAGAACTGTTGGAATAAATTGAACAGTTTGAAATAGAAATATTTTTGACAATTAAACTGTGTATTCATGCTAAACTGAATTGTTTGAAATAGAGCTGACTATTTGAATAAAAATGGATTTGGCGTTAAATAACCTACAAAGGTTGATATGCCATAAAACTCAACCAACCAACCAACCAACCAACCGAAAGGGTCCCATCTCTGGGTCAAATAGAAATGTTTAACATTTAAACTGCATGCAAATAAATGACATGTCAAATCAAATTGTTAGAAACAGAACTGTTTTTACATTTAACTGTGTGTAAACAAATGATGTTTTATTGAATTGTTAGCAATAAATAGCAATACTTGAAACCATTTCATTGTCAGCAAACAAATGATTAATTTCAAATAGAATTATAAGTGTTAGCAATAACTGAAATCATTTAAGTGTGTAGGAAAAATAGCAATACTGGTGTGCAAATATAATAGTTCTAATTCATTTAAAAATAAAATTACCTACAAACTATTCACTTACAAATCATATATGTAAATCCATTTAAATGTGCGTTAACAAATAATTAATAGTAAATAGAATTATTCATGTTAGAAAGAAATGCTTGAAACTATTTAGCTGTGAGGAAAAAAAATGTTCAAAAATTCAAAAATGTTATCTACAAAGATCTTTACAAATCATATATTTAAGATACGTATATGAAGATGATTTGGCATTAAATAACCTACAATGGTTAATATGCCATAAAACTCAAACAAACCAAATCATATATATTTAATACATATGAAAAAGGGGATTTGGCATTAAATAACCTACAATGGTTGATATGCCATAAAACCCAACCAAACCAAATCATATATATTTAATATATATGTATAAAGAGGATTTGGCATTAAATAACCTACAATGGTTGATATGCCATAAAAGCCGACCAAACCAAATTATATATATTTAATATATATGTATAAAGAGGATTTGGCATTAAATAACCTAAAATGGTTGATATGCCATAAAACCTAACCAAACGAAACCAAATCGAAATTATATGATTAATTGTATTAACAGTTCACAACATTATCTAGATTGTTTTCTTTACACAATGGTTTCATTTATTGCTAACATAAATAATTCTATTCAATATTAATCATTTCAAGTATTTCTATCTAACACAAATAATTCTATTTACTATTAATTATTTGTTTGCACACAGTTAAATTGATGTACATATATGATTTGTAAGGGAATAGTTGGTAGGTAATTGAAAACAAGTTTAAACATATTTAAACAAGTTTGTTGTTTCTACACAGTTAAATGGTTTCAATTATTGCCATTGATAATTCAATTCAATATTAATCATTTGTTTGCACACAGTGAAGTGATGACAAGTATTGCTATTTAACACTAATTATTTTATTGAACACAACCCATTCGTTTTGCACACAATTAAATGGTTCCAATATTGCTATGTGTCACTAACAATTCAATTAAACATCAGTCATTTGTTTACACACAGCTAAATGATGAAACAGTTCTATTTCAAGCAATTCAGTTTAGCCTAAGTGATTTATTTCTTCTGCAAAGATGCAGTTTGTGTATTCTATAGCACCAGCTTACAGGGCCGTGCAATATGAACATTATATATATATATATATATACAAATTTCCACACGTTGTATGATGAAAATTTGAACACTAAGACTCTCTGGAAAGCAAGATGACTCTTTGGAAAGACAAAGTGACTCTTCAGAAAGTTGGAGTGACATCCTGGAAAAACAGGAATTTTAACAAATATGGATAATACAATGAAAGAAAAATGCTCTCAGGGTGTCTGTAGCGAGGAGGGAGAATATATCACCCATCTTACTTGCTCCTACGGTAACGATCTGGATATGTACCTGGCTACAACGTGTGATTGCGGTAGAAAATTCAACAGCTTGCGAGGAACACGAATCCCCAAGGCGCGCTGGTGCGAAGAACGTAATTCTCCTGCCGGAGAATGTAAATTGATTGATGGGCCTACGAGTCAGGTTTACCCCCACAGTATTCACGAGCCCATTGCTGACCATCAGCGTCCTGGAGACATTTTTTGCAAGCCAAGAATTTAGTGGCCCAAGGGTAATCAGATAGCTACCTGGACTAACTTAGACCAGGAGCTTTCATTTTACTCACCACCCATCTTGAGGGCCCATTGATCAACAAATAAAATCTTTTAGCGGAATTATATATAACATTTGTCTCGAGTGCTTTTGGGCAGTAACGCATAAATGAAAGAAAACGAATCGAAAAGATAACGGATATAGAAAGGATTTCAACACGAATGTTATACACGTGTAACCACCATTCTCCTGTAATTACGCAAAATCAAGAAACGGTTGCTATGACATCTAACGGCTGTAAGTAAACACTTTTTAAAATCACAAACTGCACCAAAATGAAGATGAACGAACGTCTAATGTAATGTCCGCTTTTAGTTGATTTTGTGTATACATAGATTTTTTTTTTTTTAAATACTCTATCCGGTGGCAAAAGCTGCTCGGTAGCGCCAGGAGTGGCAGTACCGCCTTGAGCTACCGAAACTGTGTTATCACCCTGGTTGGCGGCTGATGAGGCTAGGGTATCGCATGTGCTTCCACACGTTGTATGATGAAAAAAAAATATATATATATACAAATTTCATTGAACATAATAGACATTTTCTGTCAACATATTTTCTTGTTGATCCGTTCATAGTGCCATACTGCTTTTATCGTATTCAGTGGGAATTGATTGATGTATTTTCCATAATTGTATATATCCCAAGTACTTTCTGCCCAATTTTGGGCCATCATCAGGGGAGGATATATCACAAAAGTGATGTAACTTTTGTTTTTGCATAACTACTATGTAAGAGCGTTTTTACCGTTGGAGTGTATAGCGTTTGCTTTTAAATGTGTTTCTATAAATAGTGTCAGTAGCTAAAGACATTTAAGCACACTAGCACTGGTTTGAAAATTAATTTGTTAAGTGTCAGTTGTATGTGTCTAATATGTAGTTTGCCAATGAATGGTGGTGTACTGACCACACTCTGGTAGTGTAAAGCAGTATTCAACTTCATTCACATCTCCAGCACAAAATATAATTGATTGGATCACAAAATTAAAAAAAAAAATAGAACAAATCTTTTAAAAATAAAGATTAGATGTGAAAAAAATAAAACACAGGTTGAATCTTAAAAAGAAAACATTAGATCCCAAAAAAGCTGGTTCACAAAAATGTTGGATCTGAAAAAATAAAAACTTTAAATCATAAAACAGTTGGATCACAAAAATAAAATAGGATAGATTCCCTTCATTATATATATATATATATATATATATATATATGTATTGGATCATAGGGAAAATAGGTTGAATCTAAAAAGTAAAAAAATCAAATCACAAAAAAATAAAATAAGATAGATTTCCCCCATCAAAAAAAAAAATGTATATATATATATATATATATATATGTATTGGATCATAGGGAAAATAGGTTGAATCTAAAAAGTAAAAAAATCAAATCACAAAAAAATAAAATAAGATAGATTTCCCCCATCAAAAAAAAAAATGTATATATATATATATATATATATGTATTGGATCATAGGGAAAATAGGTTGAATCTAAAAAGTAAAAAAATCAAATCACAAAAAAATAAAATAAGATAGATTTCCCCCATCAAAAAAAAAAATGTATATATATATATATATATATATATATATATATATATGTATTGGATCATAGGGAAAATAGGTTGAATCTAAAAAGTAAAAAAATCAAATCACAAAAAAATAAAATAAGATAGATTTCCCCCATCAAAAAAAAAAATGTATATATATATATATATATATATATATATATATACACACACAACCCTGGACAAAAATATAAGACCACCCTCAAAAACGAAGAAAAAGATATTGTTTACAATGAAAAGTTATGAAAATCAGATATATGAAAGATAAGGTTAAGAGACATTTAAATTTAAAATAGGAAGAAATTTCATTTCCTTTTTGGCATAAATATAAGACCACCAATAAAAACTAAAAGAAAAAAGGTTTGGTTTCTTTGTTTAATGGCATCTCAACTCTTTTTAGGTTATTTAATGCCAAAGCCATTCTCCTAGAAGAACAGCAGTGGTACTATTTAACCCATAGCTGGGAGGATAAGGGGGTTCATACCTTTCCCAAGGGTATTTGCCCAAAAGTGAACGTAATAGCGCGACTGAAGTACGAACTCGTGTACTACGATTCCGCAGTCCATTGCTTTAACCATTACACCATGAGGACACCCACAAAGGAATTAATTTAATTGAAAAATTTATCATATATAGTCTCCATAATAAAAAGCTATTAAAACTGTAATACTTAAAATACTATAGGAACTAAATTATCTGAATTTGAGAAAGGCAAGATTACAGCTCTGAAAAGTGTCAGAAAATCTCAGAGAGAAATTTTTAAGGCCTTAAAAAGCAGTAAAACCATTATCTGCAATTACTTGATAAGTCCAAATAAGTATGGAACAAGAAAACCGAATGGCAGGCCAGAAAAATTATCACCATAATTCAAGACGAGAATTGTTCCTAAAGTAAAAAGAAAACTTTGTCAACATCCAAAATATTGAAATCTCTAGTGAATGCTCATTGCAGTAGTAGAACAATTAGAAGGTATTTGAATGACAAAAAACAAATAAGTATAAGAAAAGAATTCATCGTCCAAGGTTAACCATGAAGCAAAAAGAGAAATAACTGGTTTATGCTCATCAATATCAAACCATGAGTGCTAAAGAATGGCAAAAAGTTGTTTTTTTCAGATGAAAAGAAATTCAATTTAGACGGTCTAGATGGCTTTTAGAAGTACTGGCATGCAAAAAGTTTTTCAGGAGAATAACTCCACAAGGCATAGTGGAGGAGGATCTCTTATGATCGGGGGGAGGGGCTTCTCATAATCAGGAAAACTTAAACTACAACTTGTCAGTTGTCGACAAAAAGCAGCAGATTATTGGAAGATGGTAAATGATTCATCTCTCTCACAAGAAGAGCGTCATTTATGTGGAGAAGAATGGATTTTTCAGCAAGATAATGCTGCTATCCACAATTCATCAATAAGAAAGAACCACTTGCTTGAACAAAAAATAAGACTTCTTAGCCACCCAGCATGCTCTCCAGACCGCAAGTGTTGCAAATGTTTATGAAGGAGGTCACCAGTACTCAGCAATTTCTGAACTCAAAAATGCAATCTAAGACGCACGGGAAAATATACTTTTGCTTCAATTTCAGAGGTTATCACAGCTAACAGTAGATCTGTAAAATATAAGATAAATAATTTGCCTTTACATCCTATATTTCTGCTCATTGGTCTTATATCTATGTTGAAACAAAATTTTAGAATTAAGCATAAATGCTTATATATATAAAAAATGAATTAAATTTCTCCATATTTTAAATTTGTTATTAAGCTTTATCTTTCTGTTGCAGACGTGATAGACAGGAATTTGAATCAGATAATGACTTACCTTATCATTGCCATAAAAAAGCTCGTCTTTGTCTGGTGTGTGAAGCCTTAATGCAAGAAAAAAACTAGTACGCACCGGCACTGCAATATTTATGCGTATTGACCATGTGTGAACAGTATGCTTTGCCAACTATAAAACAAGGGCATAGTGAGGGTTGGGGAACTCTTTTGCCTCAAGCTACAGAGATTAATAGTGAAGAAGGTGTCGTTGGTGAACAATTTGAAAGACGGTTGGATATGGTGTAGTTCGGAGGAGGGTTCATCAAGTAACTGAGTTCCAGTGACGGATTGCCTCTCTTTTGTGTTGCTCTGTGGGTTTTGTTTTGTTTTTTTTTTTGCTTTCCTATCTCTCTTTATGCATCAAGCTATTCCGGCTTATCTACAATGGACGGCAAGACCTTCGATATCCAGTTAATCCCAGAATTCAGCGGTGCAATAACCGATATGCTCATTGTTGAATGGATTGAAAATGTAGAGTTGGTCTGTGAACTCTGTGCCATGGACAAGGTCACGCGCATTCTCCTATTGTGACTACGAGGCGGTGCTCTTGCCGTGTACAGGTGGCTTAGTAAAGAGCAGAGGACAGATGCAGAACAAATTAAACAGGCCCTCATAACTGCATATGCTATCTCTCTTTATGCATCACTTTCATATATCTGATTTTTATAATTTAAAAAATTGTAAACAATATCTTTTTCTTCATTTTTGACGGTGGGCTTATATTTTTGTCCAGGGGTGTGTGTATATATATACATATATATATATATATATATATACACATTTTTTTTAATTCCATCTGATGAGCTTTAATAAGTGAAATAAATTTATTATGGAAATGGAATACTATTTCTAAATTTCTTGTTTTTTTAAACAAAAATATATGTAAATAACTATAGGTTTGATTGCAGGAAAAATTGGCTGAATCTGAAAAATAAAAATGCTGGATCACAAAAAATAAAAGATGGATTTAAAAAATGGTTGGATTACAAAATAAAACAAAAAAATTAGCATTTGACACTATTTTATAACAATTTTATTGGTCAAAATAGTTAAATAATAAAGTACAATCTAGTGTTCATATGTATATTGTTTTATTATACACAAGACAGTCCATTAAAAAAAGGATCTGGATCTGTCACAGTGAACAGCAATTATTTATTTAATGGAATTGATGTACAAATAAATGTTCAAATTAAATAAAAAGTATCAAGTTTTCTTTTGAGAGTGGGCAAATGGAGGGAGTAGTACAGACTGTTAATCCATAAACTTTCTTCCTTTCACAAATATAAAATAAAGAGGAACCGATAAACCCATTAAATCCAGTTAGGGATTACCAAAAAAAAAAAAACCCATAAAAAGGAAAAGATAAAACCTTAAACTAATTAAACAGTCTATTATTACTGTTCATTTGGACTGGCATTTCCTTTTACCTTTAACTATTAATTTCTTTTCATCTCAACTTGCTCGGATCATCTCTAAAAGAGGAAACACATTAGAAATAATACAGGATAAGCTCTTGGTAGGATCCAAACTCAAGTTGCCTTTGTCAATCCTGATGAAACACATCAGCTGCTATAAACTCATCCTTTACACTATTTCTTGATCACGTGGTGATATATTTCTTGTTTTTACACAAGTAGGATGAACAGCATATTTTTAAAATTTTCTTCTTTAAATGAAGTTTTTATTGTCAATCATTATTATCATTTTTATTTTTCATTACTTTTCATCAGAACTTAATTTTTATTCTGTAAGGAACAATGAAGATAAAAATAATACAGATGGTTGGCTGGTTTTATGGCATATCAACCCTTGTTGGGTTATTTAATGCCCAAGTATTTCTTTTCCAAAGCAGTTATATGGTTTCAAGCCACTAATGATAATCATTTATAAATATAGTTTCAAATAACTGTTCTAAATACAAATAATTTATACACAATTATATGGTTTCAAGTATTCTTATCTAATACAAATGATTTGTAAAGAATTATATGGTTTTGAGTATTCCTATCTAATACAAATAATTTATACACAATTATATGGTTTCAAGTATTCCTATCAAATACAAATAATTTGTAAAGAATTTTATGGTTTCAAGTATTCCTATCTAATACAAATAATTTGTACACAATTATATGGTTTCAAGTAAGTATGCCTATTTAATAATTTATTTGCACACTTGAAAACACAACTGTGTGCAATTAAATTATTATAATTAAAATGGAATAGTTATTGGAAACCAAATAATCATATAAAAATTGTTCATTGTAGATAGGAATACTTGAAAACCATATAATTTGCACAGTTATATAATTTCAAATATTCCAATCTAATATTAATCATTTTAAAACAGATCTATTTAGCCTGTACATAGTACCCTAACAGGTACTATCACACAAGGTTAAAGTGGACCTGGGAGTTGTAACAATGAAGAGGGGATTTCACACTCCCCAGAGCACCACTACTTGAGCCTCACCACTGGATGCAGTTTAGTGTCATACCCAGGACACCCATTGTGTGTGTGTGTGTGGGGGGGTCTTACCCTTCTGCAGTGAATGAAGTCAATGTATTCTGGTCCTCACTGGTAGGGTAGGGTAAGGATAATCTAGGATAAGTTCTTGATGAGACCTGAACTCATATCTAATTAGCCTTGGGGATATTTGGTTAAACACATCAGCTGCTCTACCAATTGAGCAATGAAGAGCCACTGGTTTCTAAAAAGCTTAAGTACAAAGAAAAAAATTGCTGAAACTTGGGAATATGAGTTTATGGGAAGAAAGAAAGAAAGAAAGTTTTGGAAAAACTTTGTGCAAGAATTTTATAAAGATTTTCTTTTTAACTAACTAAAACAATGTTCAAATTGTGAGTGTTTATTATGTACAAATGAAATATATTCGATACATATTTGATACTGATAGGAAATAAATTTGCAACACACTGAATGATGATGCTAATTTTAAAATGGGTACATTAGCTAATTACTAAGCTTAGCTTATTTTGGTACAAAGCCAAAAGTATGTGGCACTCAGTGAGAATCAAACTCACTACTCAAGATGAATTGGACTTTGGTACAGACCATATAATAGCTTAGTTCTGGGCCTTTTTTTTCCTGACAACACATGTCCCTTTACTTAAGAAAAGTAAAAGCTGAGTTATTGCCTGATGCCTGAAGCAGCTCTGAAGAGGAAAGCCAATGAAATCTGAGCAATTTCTGCATCCATCCCAGCACCCTAAGTTAAATCAACCTTGTCACATTTTGCCTTTGTCGAGAGTCAAATCAAAACTATCCGGACACAGTATATGCATTGGGTTTTAGTTTGGAACCTGTACACATATTAATCGATATATATGTGATTCTATTTATCCTCACTATTCCCAGTTTAATGCAAAACTCCCTCCCACAAACAGGAGGTGGGGTGATAAGAATTTTCAAACCCTGTTGGCACTCCCCCAGGTAAGGGAGCTTCAGACTTTGAGGATTAACCCTAAGATACTCCCTTTAGAATAATGGAGTAAGTACAACCTGAATCCTCAAAGTCTAATCTGCACTGACCATCCCAAAAAAGTCAAGAAACTTTTTATCCAACTCCTCGTGAGGCCAGAATGTGATACAAGGTCAGTTTAATGTGGAGTGATTTGTGGAAAGCAAGCTTAGGGGAGTACGGTTTTAAAAATTGCTTAGATTCTGTTAGCAAGAGACAAAAGACTGAGAAGAGATCTATATATGTGATCATTTACCCTAATCCAACTATATTATTGGTATTGTTGATACACCCCTTATTTTGGAACCTGTGCATGTATTGATCCATGAATGTGATCCAGCTATATTGTCTGTACATGAGATTGGGAGGTGTTGCAATTTTATTTTCAATCAATCTATCATAAATTCATATGTTCATTATATATCATATACAGGGTTTCCGTAATGTCTGGACTCAAAGGCTAAAATCATATTTTTGATGAATAAATGTTCCAACATTTCATTTGATTGGAATATCAACCAATAACATCTTCAATTAGATTTCCTTCATTTGTGATGCAATTTTAATACGTTTTGTGAGTTTCACATGAACCTGATGTATCGACTCTAGATTAAACTTTCTTACGACATTTTCCATTGTTGAAAAAAAAAAAAACAAATTTGGGCCCTCCTTGGATGACATGTATTAAAAACATCTGCTAAGTTTTGATATGACCATCCTTCATATCCATTTAGAAGTACCAGTTCAATTCATTCTTTCTTTCAACAAACACTGATTTAATCTGTGGGGGTAAAAAATTATAGTTTATAGCTAGTGATATTTCTTATGTATCTAGACTTTAGAGGATACCCTGTAGATATGCACACACGTTCAATGCTTGTGAATATTTTGATATTCAATTGATATCTTGATATTTCAATCCACACTTGATGTTTCAATATGTTTTTGTGAGAATCGTTAAATGACCAGTAATAAAAATAAAAAAAACATCTGAAGCTTTTGGGATGTGGGGGGCTGATAGCATTTGGCATCTTTTAAGCCTTTGATAATAAAATGTGCAAAAACACGAAAAAGGAAAAAAAAAAAAAAAAAGGAAAGAAAAAGAGACAAAGTACATGAAGAAGAAAAATGCTTACAAAAACATTCAAAGCAATTTTACTGCTACAGACATAATACAGTTTATTTTTCTTTCTTACGAGGCACTTTGTGATTTTTCGGTAAATGTTAGTTATATGATCGATACACAGTGGTGATGGGATGAGGCAGGTCTAATTGAATAAGGCAAAAAGTGTATTGGAAATGGTTCTGTTAATATTAAGGGGTTGAATTGCAGGTTTATTTTTGAAGGAGAAGGAAAATAGGTGCTTAGCTTTTGTTTAGTGATATCTTATAGACAAATCCAGATTAAAAGCGCAGTAGCAGTAACCTGAAGCCAAGCCTCATTTTTCTGATGAAGGTATTATTTGGAAACAAGCAAAGTTTTTTCATTCCCCAATGATACCTGCATTGGAAAAATAAGGTATAAAATGTTTTGCTTCAGGTTACTCTCATTCTGCTTTTAACTTAGACTATACGTGTTTTAAGTTGAAGTTTACATCAAAGAGTAGCTTTTTAATAATCCAAGCAATATCTACTTCAGTGGTTTGCATATTGTTTGTATCTATTCCATAAACGAATATTGATATATATATATATATATATATATATATATGTGTGTGTGTGTGTGTTTGTGTGTGCTTACCCAACCCCTCTGCCACAGGGAGGATGTGACATAGGGTCAATTTTTTAGCAGAGTACTGCGGGTTTGAATTTGGAGTTTTCCTTCTCTTAGACTGGTTGCCTTACCAAGGCTATCCAACAGCTGGGGAAAAACAGATGGATTCAAATTGGCATGAACACAGAGTGCTTCGTCTAAGATTAGAACTTGGATTGTTGATTCCATTATACTAAGCATGACTCTTCATATATATATATATATATATATATATATATATACATACAGGAAGCCACAGGTGACATCATGGTAATTGCTATGAAAAACACAATTATTAACCTGAGTTCAAATTCCAACTGATATTCTTTGCCTTTCACTTTTAGGAAAGACATAAATCCCCTTCTTTACCCCCAGGTATGAGTATATAGTAGGGTAGATTAGCCCCTCTAGCCCTAATAGGACAACTAGTCTTAGAGGAAGAGAAAACTGAATTCAAACCCCACCCTAATAATACACTGGGGAGGGGGAGGGGGAGGCAGCCTGACAGAGTATGGCTAATTGCGAGCCATATCAATACAAACCTTGGGTAAGGCCTGAGTCCTGCAGTGGACAAAAAAAAAAGGCTGCTGGGTTTGGATGGGATATATGAGAAGTCGAATAAACAATGAAACTGGACTTGAATAAGCTGCATGCATCTTGAAATCTTTATATTGACAAGAACATTTTCTTAATCTTATTTATGTATTAGCAAGACTTGAAAGTCTTAATACACTTGCATCTTTAATTCATTGTATTGCACCTCTTGCAGTAGATGTTCTCTGGCATGCAAAAATGGTCAACTTCAAAAAATCCAGTCACTTATTTTGAAATTCTTGGTGTGAAATTAAACAAAATGGCAACTGAGATAATTACAATGCTGAATTAACAACCATTTTAAACAAAAAAACTTTTTTTTCTTTCTTTAACATTCTCACTGGTTCTTGATATGTCCACACTGTTTAGCTTAGTTTGGCATAAGGCCAGAAGTATGGAGCATCCAGTGAGAATCAAACTTACCAATAATGGCTTAACATGTTAAAAATGCAGAAATAATATAGAAAACGTCCAAGTATATATATATAAGTACTAGGAAACATATCACATGATAATTATCTTAATGGACTCAATTTATAATGGAGTCATCCAATTTATTTGTATTTTCACCTGTATTTACCCAACCCCTCCACCATGCAATACAAAGTCAATTTTTCAGCTGAGCACAATCAGTTGGAATTCAAAGTTTACTTTCTCCTAGATTAGTTGCCATACTGTTATATATCAGATTCTAGATTCTATCGGTAAACGAATATATCTGAATAAGTTGTTGTAGCAGAGTGCTACAAAATTGGTATAACTTTGATGGTTTGTCTAAAGGTCTCCAAAGTTATGACGGATCGTATCCGTAGTTTTGAGATTCATCTACTGCTCTAAGCAGCAGGAAATAAGCAGTCATCGACAAGTTTACCTACTAACGAAGAAAGTTATGATAGGCTAGTTCATAATGCATTCTAAAGTTAAAGAAGCCCAGTCTATTTACCTATAAATAAAGTAAAGTTGGCAACCGTAGTCGTGGGTGACCCGACAGCTTCCTTTTCGATAGCTACTACACCAAGGTGTAGGGGAGGGCGCTACTTCTTTCCCTGGATTGCTCCACTTTACCCTTGGTCTATACCTTATAATGCTGAGTGTTAGGCAAGATAGCATCAAGTACCATTTTTTGAGTCTTTGGCATGACTCAACCTGGGATTGAACCTGGGGCTCCCAGGCCATTGGCGAACACTCTAACCATCATGCCAATGTCTTACATATATTTAAGCCATAAGTAAATGTCTTACATATATTTATGCAATAAGTAAATGTCTTATATATATATTTAAACAAAAGAGATAGAATTTTATTCTTGAACACAATGTTAGAGTGCTGTATGGACTCCAGTTCCTGGTCTTGAATGCAGAATTTTTTCTTCTCTTAGACTAGCGGCTCTACTAAGACTACAGAGCCTATCTGCCTTGAAATCAAGCCTTTAGCTGTGGGTAAGTAGAAGAGATAGATTCATGCCTTCCCCAGGTGTATTAACATAAAGTGAAATGTAAACAGTCTCCTCTGGTCCATTTTCTATGGAGATAACTGTCATGCCAGTAACACACCTCCATGGATTTTCATTTGTAATATGACGTCGACTTATACTCAAGTATCTAAGATGTTTGAATGGGTCATCATCAAAAGAAGAGGTTTTTTTTATTGATTTTTTTTCTTCTAAAAGTAGAGGGTGGAGAAGGGTAGCAGAATGTGGGTAAGTAGCAACAAGGAGTTATAAACTGTCAGATCAACCACAGAAAATGCACAAAAGAGATGTATGTATGTTTGCTGGGGGTGGGGAGATATGTGACAAGACAAACACTGAGTCCATGTTTGTATAAGATCTGGGCAGGCGGGGGTGGAATAACAAAGAAGAGAATACAGTCAAGCTATGTCACATAATACACAGGTAAAAAAAAAAAAAAAAAAAAAACTAAAAAAAAAAACCCCATCAAAAACACAGACTGAATTGAGAAACTAAAAATATATCAAGTATTATGATAATGTTATTGTAAAGGAAGATGTGACAATCAGAAAGTATATACTTGTCTACTGGTCAAACTTTGTGAACCCAATTTTCAAGAAAAAAAAAGATTTAGAATCAATTTATATTCAAGAAATAATTTTTCTAGGTCAAAATTCAATTCATAAAAGCTAAAAACAGTCCATAGCTTCTATGATGGAAAATAAAATTGTATCACTTCTATGTTGCATAAATTGTTTAAATATATATCAGGAGTGTACACCTTAACCCTTTCACAACAATGTTTTGTTTTTGCTTTTCGTTGTAAGTTTTGGAAATGCAAAATCATATTTTGAGTATGACATCTTAAAGAGTTAAAATGAAATTCAACAAGGACACTGGTATCCTAATGAGAGGGAAAGGATTAAGTAAGGTCTCTATTAAATTGCAACCAACCATATCAAATATTCAAAATATTATGTGCACACAAAACTTACATCAAGCCCTAGTCTAGGTTAAAAAGGGGTTCTTCAGTAACCCTAGTCTAGGCCAAAAAGGGGTCCTTCAGTAACCCTAGTTTAGGCTAAAAAGGGGTCCTTCAGTAACCCTAGTCTAGGCTAAAAAGGGGTCCTTCAGTAACCCTAGTCTAGGCCAAAAAGGGGTCCTTCAGTAACCCACCTGAATGTATTTAATGATTTTACCAACAGAGAATTCAAGGGACAAATGACTAAATCAATGGAGGTAACAATTAAGAAGACATAAAACAACAACTGGCTTTATAATTATTAATAATAATTGACGATAATAATAATTATTATCTTTATTATTAATAATGATAATTGATGAATGATAATTTTTAAAGGTAGAAAACCAAAAAGATGGAATCCATGGCTTAAAAAATTAATATGATATATTAATGATTTTGGGAT
>OY757927.1:12061503-12086503 GCA_963585895.1 Sepioteuthis lessoniana | reverse complement strand
AAAAAAAATCAAACAATTAACATTTGCAGAATATTCAACAATAAATAAATTCATCCCCTGAATAGGTCGTTCTTTCATATTTTTATTCTGTTGGATTCATTTTCTTTGCTACAAAAAATAACAAATTACCAACAAAAATGTATGTCCTTTTATTATTTGATACATCCGTGATTTTTGAGACTATATATATATATGTGTGTGTGTGTATGTATGTTAAATCATAACTATCATAAGTTGAATTATTTATAGGTTTGTTATCAATAATTGAATTGTTTTTTTTTTTGCTTTTTTTAGTTTTGTAGCCTACAACTGAAGATGGTCGGTTGGGTTTAATAGCATATCAACCTCTATAGGTTATTTAATGCCAAAGCCTGTTTACACATATGTACGGTTTGTTACAACAGAAGAGAAAATTGAAAAAGAAAAAAAAGTTTTAAGTCATAAATGTATAAATATATATGTATTTATTTTCACAGGTCCCCTAACTTGGTTTGATCTATGTAGCATGTCTTAGACAGAATTAACCTGGTGGAATCCAACCCTCTCCTGGTTGACAACTGGTTTGAATTCAGAGTTTTCCTTGCCATACCATGGTTAAAGAGCCCAGTTTGTACTGTTATTTACCCATAGCAGGAGGGAGATTACTTGGATCTATACCTTTCCCAATGCTATTAGCACTATGTGAAATACAAACAGCCTCATTCAGGATTTGAACTAGGGTAGCAAAGTCCACTTTCTACGACAATAATACATATTTTTCCACACCTTGTGCTTCCAAAAGTATGTATCATTAATCTATTTTATTTACTCATAGCTTGGCTTCGTGAAATGAAGATTAAGACGGTGATCCATGCTGACTGCAGACAAGGACAGGCAGGCATGGAATATTATACAATCAAAACAGATATTATTACGCATTATTTCTTACCAAACTCTACAGCATTCCACAATGTCTTGTTAGATGATTATTGTTTTTCTAATTACATACAATCCACAAGTGCTTGGACTGCGATATAGGTATATTTTTTATAGTATTTCTATATTACAGAGTTTCAATCTGTAGAGTTTGGCAATAAATAATACTTAATGATATCCATTTTGATTGAAAAAATAAAATCTTAGTGGTTTGGTTTGGTTTCTTTGTTTAATGGCATATCAACCTTTGTGGGTTATTTAATGCCAAAGCCATCCTTCTAGTAGAACAGCAGTGATGCTACTTAACCCATAGCAGGGGGGATAAGGGGGTTCATACCTTTCCCAAGGGTATTTGTCCGAAAGTGAACATAATAGTGCGACTGGAGTTCGAATTCGCTTACTACGATTCCAGAGTCCGACGCTTTAACCATTACAACACGAGGACACCCCCCTCTAAGTGGTTTACAAGAAAATTAACTTTTTCTAAAGAGAACTGGTTTGGGTGTTCTTATTTAAGAGCAATACTCTCCAAGAGAATCTGTATTCGGTATAGTCAATATTATCAGATATCCAAGAGAGATAATATAGTCAATACTATCTGATATCCAAGAGAGAATAAGGAACCACGTTTGTGTATATCGGTCACATATTCCAAAATTACTCTTGGAACAGACCTCCCAAATGTGGCAGGATTGAATGTTTGGGACATTTAATACTTTTAAAGCAACAACATATTCTTTAAAACAGCTTTGAAAATAATACCCAGAATGCACCTTCACTTCAACAGTCTGTGAAAAATGAAGCACCTTTCATCAAATATTGACAAGATAGACACCAAAGTTTCAATCAACTTTTCATAAAGAGACTTGTAAAATCTTTAAAAACAATTGATGCTTTTAAGTGCCATATCCTGTGAATATGATTGATATTCATGGTCAGTGAGAGCTTTCTTTTCTAGAAAGAAAAAAAAAAACCTGTACATTTCCATGGTTCTTATGAATAGATTACAACAGTGGTTTACCATTGCCTTCTGCCTGGTGAATATGTTTTATAAAGAATTCTGAAAATCAGGGTTTCCAGACAAAGCAGTGCCTTTACATGTTTCATCCAAGGCAGAGTACAATAGTTGTTTATCACTGCCTTCTGCAGGTTAGATACAACTCAACACAAAAGAGTTGTACCAAGTGTACTTCTAAAATCAGAGACTTCATTCAAATCAAAATTAATGAGATGAATTTATTCAGTGCTGAGAATTTGATTATGTCAAATGATATACAGTTCAATTCTCTAACCACAGGGTTATTCTCTCACAGTGACCCCCGTACATGGACAATTTAATCCCTCTATAGATATTAATAAGTAAGGTATCAGTATAGCAGGACTGATTAATTCTAATGACATATTAATCCGTCTAGATCTATTTTAGGCCCAGAGGTTAGGGAATCTTATTCATTGTACAGTCATATTTACATTTTTTGTGTAGTTGTTTCTTAAGAGACTTTTTTTTACACATGATCCTACTGAATATGAATCATTTTTAAATAGATCTATTTGATCTACAGATGGGATCCTAACAAGTACTACCACCCCCGGTCAGAGTGGACCTGGGAGTAATGGCAATGAAGGAGTACTCCACAGTCCCAAGATCTCCAGATACAGTTTAGTGTCATACCTAGGACACACAAGTAAGCAGGAGGATGGGAGCAGAGAAAAAAAGAGGCACAAGAAAACAGTTGAATCATTTTGTTAAGACAGCATAATTGGAAAAAGTTTATTCTTAGAAATTCTATCGAGAAATAAAGATGATACCATAGATAAAACTGAAATGCAAAATACATCTAAAAGAGAGAATCTAAAATCGATAGCATCTCTAAAACAGAGAAGATTAAAAGATTATACCAGATTTAAGACAGAGATCTTATCAAAGAACTTTACAACATTAATCTACTTATATATAAAATACAATGTAACATTTTATGTATAGATCCCACACTTGATAAAATCTTTAAGCTTAGGAGCTGAAATACTTAAATGGGTCTGACACAGGTGCATAGTCTTACGGCCTTGATGAATCATTGTCACATGATCCTGACCTGTGATCTTTACACATTCAAATCAGCACCAACAGGCTACGCATTCAAACATTATGTCAACTGCATTTGATGAATATTCTTATCCCAAAAACAGAAAACAATGAAAAGATGAATATTCTTATCCCCAAAACAGAAAACAACCTTAGCTCTATGGAGTAGTCATATTCATGTCCTTGACAATGACCAATGATGGTCAAAAGTACATGTACTCAGATAATAACATCAGAGACTTTGGAGAACTTTTAAACAGCAGTCATCCAGTTGTGACATCTTACTCTCCAACAGGAAATGGCCAATGAAAAACTCAATACTAAATCCTTGTATGTCATCTTTAATAATAATAAATAATATATATATATATATATATATATATATATATATATATATATATATATGTGTGTGTGTGTGTGTGTGTGTGTGTGTGTGTGTGCTTGGTTTGACAGCAGTCCTTTATTTAAGCAAGTTTGATTAAATAATAAAGACACATGCAATCAATATAATTCTATTTGGATCCTTTCAAGTTTCCTGACAAGTGCATTGGTTTTTAGGTTGGAGTTGTAAGATGAATTTACCAAAACTGTCCCAAGCACTTTCAGACCCTTCATAAGCAATCATCAGGGGGTTTTTTTTGCAAATGTTAAAAATGTTTAGTTGAATTAAACTGAGATTCTAATAACATCAAACAGATTTTTTAAAAACAAAATGCTGTCAAGACAAATAGAATATTTTATCAAGAAAAATAGAATATTCTAAAAACTTTCTATCTTTTTCATTTAATAACTCATGCAAAAAAAAAAAAAAAAAAATATATATATATATATATATATATATATATATATATATATATTACTTTAAAATAAGTATTATTACTGTTGGTCAAAAAAATAAAAACAAAAACAGCAGTGCTAACAGTAGCAAATAAAATAATGCTCAATAAAAAATATTATAGAAAGACTATATAATAAGTAAAAAATCCCCAAACTTACAACTTTAAGTCTGACAATGTTTTAATTATCAGTTATGTATTCACCCAACTCCTCTACAAGATGTAACACAAGGTCAATTTTTAAGTGGAGTAAAGCTGGTTCGAATTCAGAGTTTTCCTACTCTTTGACTGGTTACCTTACAGAGAATTAAAGAACCCTGTCTACCCTACTATTTACCCAGGGGAAGAAGAAGAGAAGGATACATGCCTTTCAGAAGGACATTAGCACAAAGTGAAACAATTTTGTCCAGGATTTGAACTCAGGTCACAGATTCCATTTCCTACAATGATAACCATTGCACTAAGTATGCCTCTTTGTGATCATTCAGTTAGTGCCACCAACACTTACATGATGATCAAAAAATAGTGAAACTTATAATTTCACTAGGAAGTGTTGTATATATTTGTAAGATACTATTAAAATAAAAGAGAAAATTTATATGTTCCAAGTTCAAACAACTGAACACTTCCTTTCTGTTGATGGTGTTACCAAGTTTACACTCTGTTTATTTTCTCTTTCTTTAAAAAAATAATAAACCTGAAGGGATGAGAAGACATAAAAACCAATTTTATGCATTGTTTCTATATTTATTACTACCTACATTTCCCCTATAAGAGCTTCATCAGATAATTTTTTTCCTAAAAAAGACATTTTCCGAATCATTATTTGATGAAGCTCATAATGAGTGAAATGCAATAATAAATATATAAAAACTCCAGAAAATTGGTTTTCACACCTCATTTATTTGGTAATGCATTTAGCTCAATCCCAAAGAAGGCTGTAAACTCCATCTGCCAAAATATTGTAGCAATATTAACACACACACACATACACACACAAAAACAAGGAATTAAATGGTTCAAACAAAACTTGGAATATCATTAATTTTGATATTAATTTTTAACTCCTTAAAAAATATATATATCCCATTTTACTACAGTCATCAATCAATGGTAATGACGATTGATCAGAAATAATAAAGAATAAACTGTAGGTAAGATTTGAACTCATATTCCTTTTTACCCTAGTGAAGCCAGGTTAATCACACCAGCTGCTCTAACCAACTGAAGCATGAATAACCAACCACTGGTTGGCAGAAACCAAAATCAAACCTTTTAAACTCATCCTTTATTCTATTCTTGATAAATTTCGGCACCACGTTTGTTTGTTTTTTAATATTAGTTGTATTAATAATATCATTTTTTATTTCATTATTAGGTAAAATAATCATTAATTTTTATCAGTATTTTCTTTTATCTTAATTTCTTTTCTTTTTTTTTAGTTTTAATTATAGATTTAAAAAATTTTGAAATGATATTTCTCCAAATTAAGAGATAATGTTCCAAGCTTTGTTAAAAATAACGACTCCTTTACAGTATTGCTACCCCAAGCTTTCAACTGACGCATTCTACATGGTATCATCAGTGTACCTCATAGAGATAGAATGGGAGATTAGCAACCATTCTCTGTTGCTATTTGTTTGTTTCTTTTTCTTTATAGATTTTTCTCCTGAAGAAGGCTGTTGTAAAATGGATCAGTTGAAACATCGTAGTAATGATATCAACAGCACAAAGGAGTTTATTTGTCCAAAAGAAAGCAAAAAAAAAAAGAAAAATGAACTTGGAATGTTAACGACTCTTCATAAAGTTATAGACAATACACACTATAGATATTGTAAATAAGAATAGTCTAGCCAGAAAACCATCTGTGTTATTCATTACTTGACTGACAGACCTTTACAAATTAGATTAACAAAAACAAACAAAAATATTCACTTATAATATTTCTCAAACTGAACAAACAAATGTGCTCAAAACTGTTTTCTAAAGTGACAAACAAGTTATGGATTATTTGGAGAAGTCAATAATAACAATACTTTTTTTTTTTCGTTTTAATTATATAAAATAACAAGAGAGAATCACTTGAAATTCGAGCAGAATTATCAACTGCAAGGCACTTGACACTCAGGGGAGTAATTTTACAGAAAGAGGAAGAATTAAGCATGAAATCAAATGGGAGTTTTATGATCCATTGCAAATAAGGATTTCGTCTTTTTTTTTTTATTTGACTGCAATTAATAAAGCAATTTGCTTTTTATTCATCATCAAATTGTTTTAATAATTACTATCCTAAAAGTAAAATAGCCCCCCCCAAAAAAAAATTACTAAATAACAATTCAAAATTAGAGATATGGAGGAAACCTGCATTGATGAGGGGGAGGAATGCAATCTAGAACTCCGAGAACCACTGGTCGAACAATTTAAAATGAGGGAGAAACTGTAGAAACATGGGATCTCAAAGGGAGATAATTCAACCTTGGACTGTGGAAACTGCGGGGTTAATTCAAACATATCAAAACAAGTGAAAAAATGGGCCCTTAAAAATATCTTTTATCAAGTGACTATTGTCATTTTTGTTTAAGAATTTTTGTGTACATAAAGAATTAATTTTGAATAACTAGGAATAATTTATATTAGCAATTCTCCAATGGAATGCACTTCGCAGCCAGGGGAGGAATTTCAGCAAGGAGAGAAAAAAAATTTGTGAATGATAATTCAAGGTAGGGGAAGAATTGAGGAAATCTGGGATCACAAGGGGAGGAATGTGATTGAACACTGATTAGACCAAAAAAAAAATATTAGTGAGAAATATTGATTAGACCCCCCCAAAAAAAAATACCTGGAAATTTATGCCCCCCCCCAAGTCTTCTAAAGCTTTTTTTTTAAACTATTATAGTTCTACTCAACAAAGTTTATCAAAAAAAAGCATACGTAGCAGGTCATTCTCTAAGTTATGCCCAAAATCTGATTGTAATAAATTAAATGATTCTAAAATGCCTAATTGATAACCATATATGTTCATATAAGTAAGTGCAATTTAAAATGAGTTATCTCAGTCCAACTCAACTTACTTGACCTCCTAAAAAGGAGCTGGTCAATGGAGCATATAAAATGTGTAATACTCCAAGTTTAGAAAAGCAAACTAAAATATTCACGGTATTTATGGAGATGGATACTTTAAATGAAAGAAATTGCCAAAGACGATTTAAAAGGTTTAGAAAAAGGTCACTTCAGTTAAAGTGATATGCCACAAACAAGTTGTCCAGTTCAGTTTAACAATAATCTGTTTTCTGAACTTGATAGAAATAGTGATGTTATGGTTGAAGAATTAGCTCAAGAACTAAATTCAGGCCATTCTATGGTTCACAGTCATCTGCAAAGGTGGCTAAACATCATAAATTGGTCCTTCTGATTTGACATAAGCCAACCATAAAAGAAAAAGTCGACATTTACACTTCTTTATACTCTTGTCAATTCATCTTTTCATCTTGCCATTTTGAGACAGATATCTGGTATCCTTACAGGTACTACCACCCTGAACCTGGGAGTAATAGTGACTAAAGAGTAACACTATACTCCCCAAAACTCTTGAACTGGATCCTCACTACTGGATACAATTTAGTGTCACAATTATAGTCTTAATGGAAAAGGCATACTGGACAAACTCAATGTGCCAAAACCCGAGAGCCTTGAACATGTAGCATCCAGCAACCATGCCCCAGTCTCTAAGGAAGGTTTTTGAGCTAGAGACTAAGACACTGATGTAATATCTGCAACCTGAGGACCTCACTGTCACCATCCTAACTTGCAAGGCTATGACAGAATCAATCCTAAATGAGAAGGGTAGGGCCAGTTAAGAAAACACAGCACTTCACTAAAAAAACTCCACTGCACTTCAATGATGATGATAGAATGACTGGTGATGAGGAATGAATATTTTACAAGAATATAAAGCAATACAGACAACAATGGCCTAGTGGAGACAAACAGATTAAAGCACAACCCAAAATGGATGTTCAACATTGAGGAAAATTTTGGGATGTGTTGAGTGGGATTACATAGGTGATCTCATCATAATCAACTTATATAAGTTTAGAATGAAATTTTTGGAAAAGAAAAAGACACTTTAGGACATCAGATTGACATGTTTTCTCCAAGGTTTAGCCTTATCAGAATGCAGATAATTCTTCAATCTCAAACCAAATGTACATCAAAAAGAGAAACATAATTTAGATAAAACACCTGAACCCTTTATTTGAAAAATCTGCATCACTACAGAAAGATGGATTTTGGTCAATGATATTTATTTTTTCTAGTTTATATCTCCTAGAATTACAAATTTTATGAGTTTTGATTTGGTTAGGAATAAGGACATATTGAAAAATAAAACAGACACAAATTGACTACAGAAGACTCCTAGATCAATTCAGATCCAATTTTTTTAATAATAAATCCACATCCATCATCAAATATTCATGCAATTTGGAATACTAAATGACATATAATTAAGTTCTAAGTTGGTCATGGGTAACCTGAAGGCTCCGTTTTCAATAGTTACTACACTGAGGTGTAAGGGAAGGCGCTATTCCTTTCTCTGGATTACTTCACTCATACTTTATCCATATCTTATAATGCCAAGTGTAAAGCAAGGAGGTATCAAGCGACAATTTTTGGATTCTTTGGTATGACTCGACCTGGGATTGAACCTTGGTCTTGCAGGCCATAGGCAAACACTCTAACCATTAGACCAATGGAATCTGTCAATCCATAATGATACATTTAGATTTTGAAAACTCAGTGTTCAGATGCTTTACATAAATTATATTCCTCTACCCTTTTAATGTAGATTTATTTTTTGGCAATGAAATCATCTGCATTCTGATGACACCTGTCACATTCTGATTATTCAAATTTTTTCTTTTTCATATATATGTGTATATATATATATATATATATATATATATATATATACACACAAATACAAACACCACATAGATACTAAACTGATCTTAGATAAATGTACCAGTGAGTGACACTTTGATCAAAGACAGAAGCACCAATAACACTAGTATGGCTAATATACTTGTGTTATCTCTTTTGATATAATCAGTTACAAACAAATCCAGAACTATTTGGGTTAAATTGATATATATATATATATATATATATATATATTTAAATGTAAACAAAATTAAAAACTCAAATAAATTTTTCTCGCTACATCCATTGAGATCTCAATTTTAGACGCCTTGGATAGAATGTATCATGTTTTTGTCATAAAACCCCAGTATTAATTTAAAACTTCATAAGATCTTAATCTAAGAAGCCTTGGATAGAACTTTTTCTTTTAGTCACAAGATCATATAATAACTTAAACCCATTTTTTCCCACTGAATTCATTGAGAAATTAGTCAATGATGACATAGTTTTGATAAACAAATTAAGTAGAGTTTATAGGATGATTTTTATAAAGTTTAAATAGCAAATAGCAAAAATGTAAATCATAAATTTGTATGAGAATTTGAATATACATGTTCTGAGATGAAAAACTAGACTAAGGTAGGTTCTATCTTCAATACCACTTGACATAATTAAAATAGGAAAAAAATCACATTTTAGGATTCAATTGATACACTCTTGACTACACAGAGATTTTACAAGCATCTTCTGTTTGCTATAGAGGTACAGCAGATGTTAGTAAGTCTCATCGGTCAGACCACTTAGTAAAGAAAAAAAATTAAAATAGTCAATGTCTAGCTGATACCATATTGTGAAAGTTTTGTCTAAAAGCAACTTTCCATAACATTGGCAATCTTTTTTTAGTCAACTACTAAGAAAAGAATGAACAATGACCCTTTCAAACCAATATTCTGTCAGTTAACTGCAAAAATAAACTTCACTAAGTCTTACTTGAAATTAACAAAAATCAATAAAATATTAAGAATAGGAACATAGAAGAATAAAATATTAGTTTCTGCTTCTTTGTTTAATGGCATATCAACTTTTGTAGGTTATTTAATACCAAAGCCATCCTTGAGTATATATATATATATATATATATATATATATATATATATATATAGAATAAAAAGTTAAGAATAGAAACATTTGTATAAACTATTAATAGGAAAACATTAACAATTAACTTGTTTAAACTTCTGTGATGAAGCTTGATGATTGTAATTACTTAGAATATTCAAACTAGTGGTCTCATCTATATTGTTATATACACAACATTTCGGCTGATATGTCCTTCAGCCTTCTTCAGGTGTTTCATATCAAACTCTGGAGTTCAAAGAGAATCTCAAACTGAATGTTTTATTTGAACCACAGGGGTTGACTGTTCCAATTCTGTTAACCATGACTGGATACAAGTGTTAAGTTATAGTAAGTATTTGCAGGTTCAATCCCAGCAAAAGGTAGGAATAACAAAAGAATACTTACTATGTATAACCAAAAATTTGTGCCCAGTCATGGTTATCAGAATTGGAACAGTTCTACCCCTGTGGTTCAAATTAAGGGTTCAGTTTGAGATTCTGAGTGGACTCCTGAGTTCAACATGAAACACCTGAAGAAGGCCAAGGACATATCGGTTGAAACTTAGTGGGCAGAACAATAAAGATGATCTTGATATTCTGAATATTCTAAGTAATAACAATTAACAATTGAAATAAGAAAAATAAGCTTCTCTGAAAGTCTCATTCAAGGTAAAAATAGTGTTTGTTTTTTTTAACACATTTGATCAAACAATTAAGTTTCAAACAGCTCTATTCTGCTAAATTTTAGTTTTTTAAAATAGAGATATATTTTGCATTTTTTAAAGATTTTTTATTTACAGTATATTTTTTTCAGGTCTTAATACATGTTAAATCAAGGTTGGCAAATATTTCTTAAGCAGCCTTTCCACCATATAGTATCAGTTAAACATTAACAAAAACAAAATGGAGTAATTTTACAAAAAACAAAAGGAAAAAATATTGGCTTATCTCCCCTGAATTCAACTTGGCTATTTCTAGACACACTTACAAACGTAATGAACAAACAAGTGTGGCATAAAATGAAAAAAAAAAAAGGGAAAAACTACGAAAGACACCATCAAACGAAAAAATTGATAAAATACTGAGGAAACTAGCAAATGGTGGCCAAGACCACAAAATAATGAGCAATTTTTCTGGTTTTCAAATTCTATTGCTGAATAAAGAGATGAACCAATTGAATTATCAAGACGGAAGAAGAAAATCAGAAAGAGAAAGAGAGAGAGAGAAAAGAAAGGAAATTGCCCAAATGCAGGCCATAAATAATGCTAAAGGAAAAGCAGAGAAAATATTAGAAAATCAAAAACAGAATTTCCAATAACTTTTTTTTTTTACCTGACTGCATATTTAGAATTTTGATTTATTTATTATTTTTATTTATTTTGGGCAGTGGGGGGGGGGTATATGGGTAAGCAATATAAAAATAATCAGTTTATAACACATCACAACACTCAGATTATGGAGAAAGTCATCTCTTTATGTGCTTGGGTAGAAATGTTAAATCATGTGACCAAGTTACTGTGACTGAGAAAGAAACTGTCTCATTCCAGTCAATTCTTATGGGTTTTTTTTTATACTATCAAAAAATGACAATGTAATATTTACCATTTTGTAAAATGATGTTTTAGAAGTGATATAGCCAAAACAAAGACATAAAAAAATACTATCTAAAAAATCTTTTTTTTTAAATAAATCATGACAACAGGTAGAACTTGACTAATCTGGCTACTTGTAATTTAGTTTCTTCACTAATACTAATTTCAAATTTCCCATGGCAACTGCACCAACCTGCTGCACATTGGTTGCATGAGTTCTAGTCACCAGTTAGTGTGCTCTTATGATTCCTGCATGTTTTCTTACATTTATTGATAAAAAATATATTAGAATAATACTTTAAATTTTCACAAAAAATAAAGCAATTTACAGTCCAACAGGCAACTCAGTGATAATTTTGAGGGATCTGCATTTGCATTTAATAATATAATAGAGTTAATTATGAAATACTAATTAAAATACTTCCCTAAAAGCTTCAATGCTACAAGGGGATGGATTGATTTGTAAATAATGAATATTTCATAACCGTTACAACAGGTTAAAATCGGACATTGGCATGATGGTTAGAGTGTTCGCCAATGGCCCAGGAGACCTGGGTTCAATCCCAGGTCGAGTCATACCAAAGACTCAAAAAATGGTACTTGATACCTCCTTGCTTAACACTCAGCATTATAAGGTACAGATCAAGGGTAAAGTGGAGCAATCCAGGGAAAGGTGTAGTAGCTATCGAAAAGGGAGCCCTTGGGTCACCCTCGACTTAAGTCACCAACTTTACTTACTTACAACAGGTTAATCTTTACTAATTTGACACTAATTTCAAACTTTTCATGGTAAATGCACAAACTTACTGCATATTAGTTGTCCTAGATCCATGCATCTGTGGGTGCACACTTATAAACATAGGCAATTGATTTCTATTAGTTTACTTGCATTTATCAATATCTATTATTATTACTATTATTATTACTCCTTGCAGTTTTTTCACACCAAAGTTAACTGTCTTTCACTGGAGTCTGGGTGATAGCAAGTATCCAGGACTTTTCTCAGTATTCTGAGTGATTTCAATAATACTGCAATTTGGATGGTCTCGACTCGTCCTCTGATTTTCAACTCTTCTAGGCCCCTTACCAAGCTTTTAGGGATCATTCCAAGTGCTCCAATTACCATTGGTATCACCATAACCTTTATTGTTTTTTTTAGTTCTCTGGCAAGGTCTAAGTATTTGTCTCTCTTTGCATTTTAAAAAAAAATTTTATTCTGTGGTTTGCTTAAATGGCAAAGTCGTCGTCATCATTCAATCCCAGATATGATTCTAGTGTATAAAGGAAGTGCATTTAACGCTGTTAAGTAAAAACATTGCACATTAACAATAAAATTAAACTTTTGGAAAACTGGATGGTGGTTTATTGGTGAAAGGCTTGAGTGAGAGTTATAACTGATTTGGTTTGTTTTTATGGCACATCAACCATTGTAGGTTATAACATTGACTCTTTTCTGCTGTACAATATAAAGAAACAGAAACCAATATTTTTTAAATATTCTTTTATTTAATTTCTGCCTTTCCAGTCAAACACTTTAGTAAAATTTGTTTCTGCTTTCTTATTATCTAACTTGATATTTTAAAGGTTTGATAAGGTGCTTAACTTTTTTTTTATCATTTTGAGGTTATCATGTGATTTAGCAATTTTACTAGCTAGATTAGCAAAGATCTACCTGTATTTAAAATAACAGTCACATGTATAATTGGTCACATGGTGAAGATATTAGCCAATGGCAAATGTTATAAATATGCTTTTGTTGTGACCTAATGGTTTTGCTTTTTTTTCTTCTTTGGGTGTTTTTGTACATTCACACATCTCAAAACTTTTACAATTTTTAAAGATTTACTAAGCTTAGCTTAGTAAATTAAAAGGCATGTAAAAAAGAGGAAAAGGAAGATTGTGTTGCACCAACTTTAGGGAAGAAAGGGTCTGTGTATCAGCATTTGAAAATTTGGTTTTTTTTTTTGTTGGCACTGGAAAACTATACGCAACTCTCGCAGCAACCAGGCAGAGTAAATTTTTACATTTCTTATAAACATATATTCTGTTATAAACGTGCAATCGTGGTACATTAAATAAGATTAAAAAGAAAAAAAATCAGAATATAATAACAGCCATATTTTTTTATACATATAACAATAACAGCAATAAAAAAAATGATACCATATTAGCCAATATATAAGAAATACATTAAATAAATAAACTATTTAAATATCACATAATGAACACTTTGATGATATTATGACTAATGGAACATCTATCAAAGCTCAAAATGAATAATTATGCGTTTTGGATGAGTTGCAGAGAGTGACAGTTCTTTCAATACTCTTGTAAACTATGCGTCTTATATCTGGGGAAATATGGTATATAAAGATGATTATAATATAATAAGAAATCAATGTCATTATCACGAACCATTTATAAAAGCATGAATATTTTGGGAGTTGTTTTTGGGTAAAGGAACGATGAATTGTTCAATATTTGTTCAGATTGTTTTTTTTTTAAATATATATAAAGTTGATCATGTTTTGATAAAAGCTTTCATCTTTTAAAGCTTATTATGATATTTTTTTTTTGTAAAAATTCATGTATTAAAGACATGAGAAATTTGTGACAAAAGTTGTAAGGACAAATAAAAATGTTTAGTTAAAATTTGATGGGCTTTGTGCCCATACAGCTCAAAGAGTCTAACCTAATAAAGGCATTTATATGTACTGGAAAATTTGAATGATGCTGTCAAATCCAATCACAGATTCATCATTATTGGGGTTTGTTTACTTAATATAGACAAGAACAATAAAGTATTTTATATATATATACACACATTACACACACAATGGTCGCTCAAAAAGTTTTAAGCCTCACCCAGATTTTATATTTGTCTTACACCTCTCACGTTTGTATGGAGGTGGGTCTTACCTACAGAGAAATTAAGACAAAAACCTGAATTAATTTTTCAACTTTTATAACAAGCGGTAGTGTAGTGTCACAACAAAAATGTTCAGCTAAGACTCTTCTTTCTGAATGAGGATTATAACTTTTTGAATGACCCTCATATATGTATATATATGTGTGTGTGTGTGTGTATATATATATATATATATATATATATATATATATATATATATCAATACTATTATGGAAGAGCAGGTATAAAATCTAAAAAATATAATTATGAATACAAGAAGTCAGAGGTTCATGCATCAGGCACAATTATCAGATGGAACATTTTCATGAAACTTCAAGTAACAGACTTGTTATATTTTTTAGATTTTATACCTGTTTTGCCATAATAACATTGAGCCCTTTTTATACAAAAACTTATATATATATATATATATATATATATATATATATATACTTACCAGCTTTCACTTAGTCAAAGTCATTCAAAGCATAATCATTTCTCAGTATTTCATTTCAAATTAGAGTTTTTCGTTTTTAATTAAGTTTTTAAACTCCATTCTAAGTGATAAAAAAAACATTTATAAAATTACTGAGGTAGTAGGCTAGCCTCAGTTCATTTTTGACTTGGAGTTTTTTTTCTTTATGATGAGTTCAAGTGTAACATCATAAATAGCAGAGTATCAGTATGTATGTGTGCATATCTATATTTACCAAACTCTGCCAGTTAGTCAGATGGCACATTATTACTAAAGAGGAAAAAAAAAACTTATTAGAAAAATTATCTAGGACACTGCAATTACACTAATTACTTCTTTTGCATTTGTTTTGAAATGTAAACATTCAGATTTTCACGTATCATAAACAATCAGGAAATAATGAAGTCGATAAGCTGAAAGCAAAAATTACTTAACATTTGCAGTTTCTTCATCTGAGAGGAATGTTTTCGAGTCAACCAGATAGGATTTTAAAGAGTTGAATAGCACCACCGTATTTCTATTTGTGAAGAGTTTTTCTAAAGAAAAGAATATGGTTTCTTCAAAGTCAGGGGAGGAAGAAGATTAAAACAGGGGAAAAAAAGTAAGCCTTTTTTCCAATAAATTCTGAGATTTGAGAGGTTCTTTCTGATTGCCATCAGCCAAAAACTCACTTTTAGAATTTATTAAATCTAATTTTGAATTAACTGACTAGTTGTTAGTCACTCAACAACCGTTAACTAACCAAGACATCAGTAACTACAGTTCCATCTGTGACAGGGGTAGTATTCACTTAGCACAGCGCAGATTCATCTACTTAAACCTTGGTTTATAGAAGGTGTCAATTTTAGTTATTGGAAGACTGATAATTTGGAAAAGGTTTTTTGGCAAAAGTGGTGAAGTCATTGACTTTATTTTAATGAATTACAAAAGCATTTTTTAAGAATAATTTAAATTTTTAAGAATAATTTTAAAACTAATTTTCAAGCAATTCTAGTTCCAAAGATTTAGTGGATAAACAGTTTGGCCAGCATAGATACAGAATCAATGGCACTCAGTGAGTGTCAGTTTTGCACCTATTCAATCATCAGTATATATACAGTGTAACCTTGATATAAGAGAGTTGTCGGGACTGGATAATAAGTCTCTTATATCCGGGTTTTGTCTATTTTGTTTAGGTAACACAGGCTCTAATTTGGGACCAGAGAAAATATCCGAGTCTCTTATATCCGGGTTACACTGTATATATATATATATATATATATATATATATATAGAGAGAGAGAGAGAGAGTCACTCACATTGTATTCTGTATATAAGTAGATATTTCTGATTTACTATGTTATCACTATGTGTAGTATTTTTATGACTTTTCATAATTTTTCTAATGTTTCATTAATTTTATAAGGATCATTTTTTGTAAGATACTTTCTATTTTCTGACTCATTTTTGTATTTTTACAACTGATCTCCTTTTGGAGTAATTAGGTTTGGTTTTAAGGCATATCAACTATTGTTGGTTATTTGATGCAAAATCCTGTTTTCAAATATATATTAAATACATGATCTGTCAACATATTTTGTAGATACATTCAGTTAAATGATCAAACAGTCCGATTAAAACAATTCAAGTCAGCATGAGTCAACAAAGTTAAATGATTCCAAGCATTGCTATGTATCACTAACATGTCAATTAAACATCAGTTGTTTGTTTACACACAATTAAATGATCAAACAGTTCTATTTCTAACAACTGAATTTAACACAAGTCATTTGTTTACACTCAGTTTGAATGTCAAACTGTTCTATATGAACAATAGATAGGAGCTGAGTGGACCCGGGAGTAATGGCAATGAAGGGGTACTCTGAATTTCTCAAAGCTCCAGGATTTGGAGTAGTTAGTCTACAATAACTTGGAGCATTTTTTTCCTAAACCTGATAATCCAATATGATAAATGACATATACATACATAGAATTATGATATGCTAGAACCTGTCCAGTAACAATAATGGTATCAAGATACAATCAATCCATTATTAGCTAATCCTACCATTGATGGATCAGTTCAACAATAATGGTATCAAGATACAATCAATCCATTATTAGCTAATCCTACCATTGATGGATCAGTTCAACAATAATGGTATCAAGATACAATCAATCCATTATTAGCTAATCCTACCGTTGATGGATCAGTTCAACAATAATGGTATCAAGATACAATCAATCCATTATTAGCTAATCCTACCGTTGATGGATCAGTTCAACAATAATGGTATCAAGATCCAATCAATCCATTATTAGCTAATCCTACCATTGATGGATCAGTTCAACAATAATGGTATCAAGATACAATCAATCCATTATTAGCTAATCCTACCATTGATGGATCAGTTCAACAATAATGGTATCAAGATACAATCAATCCATTATTAGCTAATCCTACCATTGATGGATCAGTTCAACAATAATGGTATCAAGATACAATCAATCCATTATTAGCTAACCCTACCATTGATGGATCAGTTTAACAAGTCCCTATAATATAGTGGCTAATGTGCTGGACTGCAACATTATAGTAAGCAAGTTCAAATTCTAGTCATTGCACCTACATTCACTTTTGGATTGATATTAATGAAAAAGGTAGAAACCCTCTTATCCTCCCAGTTGTGGATTAAATAGTACCACTGCTGCTCATTTCAAATGATGGCTTTGGCATTAAATAACCCATAAAATGGGTCCTTAAAAAAATCCCTAAAATATAAATATGAGAAACCATAATTACACACAAAGGAGAGTCCCTGTGGCATGATGGCTAACATGCGACATTGTAGTAAGTGAGTTTGAACTCTGGTTTCACTATTACATTCACTTTTGGACTAATACTCTTGGGAAAGGCATGAACTTCCTATTCCCTCAACTATGGGTTAAATAGTAGCACTGTTGTTTTTCTACAAAGATGGCTTTGGCATTAAATAACCCATGAATGCTGACATGCCATTATACAAAGAAAACAATCCAAAATAAGTGTTTTATGGTGGTGTGTTGAGTTTCGGCAACTGTACAATCCCAAAATACATGTAGCTTTTCTTTTTTGCTTATCCTTCAACATTTCAATCTTCTTTCTGATTAATGTTTATGATTAACTGACATTAACATCCAAAAACAAAAAAAAAGAGAAAGCAAAAAATCTCAAAAAATTAAGAGATCACCAGTAATAGCAGTGTCCATTTTATTCTGGTTAAAATTGGTACCGAGTTGTCAACTATCAGTTTCAAATCTGAAGTTATTAAAAAAGAAAAAAGTACCTTAAAGCATAAAAAAGGAAAATAATTTTTTGTTCTTGTCACTGTCCTATAATGATTTCTTTTTTCTTTTTTTTTTTTTTGGCACAAGTAAGAGCACCTTATTAAGTATATTAAAAAAAGTTTTTTCATTAACAAATAAAAATAAGATTTCTCATTATGATTAAAAGAATATATGATATATTAATTTAAGCATTTGAAAGATATAATGGTTACTGGTCACTTGACGTACCCCCACTCCCTCCCACCTTCCATTCATTTTTACTCTGCTTCATGAGGATGAGGATGATGATGAGGGGGATGATTGCAAACGTAATTAGTGAGTTTTGAGAAGAGTCATTATCATTACAAGAGTTTATTCGAACAATTGAACTCTCTCTCTCTTTGCATTGTATTTGTTGTTACTACAATGGTTCAGCCAATCCATTCTACAGTCTTCTTCAGTTGTGTTCTGTATATAAAGTGGGAGGTATAGTAATCATCAATTCTTTTCTGTTTATCACATTTTACAGAAAAAAAAAGATACCTTTGTTCTTATAGATGGAATGCATACCTGAAGAAGGCTGTAGAATGACTTTGCAGAACTGATGTGGCGACAATAAAACTAACAAAAAAGAATGAGTTAATAGGCAGAACAACTCTTGAAATAATCAGTGACTTTTACTCAACCCACGCCACACCTCAGCAGCAGCAGTAACGGGATGTTGTAAGTTTTCATGAGTAGCTAGTTACACATAGGTTGAAATGAAGTTCACAACTTTTCAATTGGCAAACCTCCAAGTCTGTAGGATGGTAAAACACTAAAAACGAGATTCTTGAAACATCAAAGAATCTCTCTTCTGTTTTGTTTTTCTTTCTAATGAGACAATGAAAACTGCTTTCTGCCAAGAGGTCTATGAAAAAAAAGAATTTCATTGTTGTTTAGGTTTTGTCACTTAATGTGACAAAGTAAGAAAAAGTGAAAATTTGTCAATGGAAATTTTGTGAACTTTTAATTCCTTTGCTGGATAAGTGTAACTAAACATTGACGAACGCTAATGTTAAACTGTGGAATTGCTCAACAGTGATTCTGGTCTCAGCGGAGGTTCCAAGTGAGAACTTGATGCTCTAGACATTTGGAATGTTGTTTGTTGTCCACTGCTTTCAGTTTGACTTGAGTCATGGACCGGGATGGGTAGTGTGGGTACAGGGACTGAATCACATGGACTTACATAGACGATGTTAAAACAAACATGAAGTGGAAAGGTGGCAGCTTCATCCAAACTTAGAACAGACACATCCTGTAAAATAAAGAGAAAAGAAAAAAAATGATATCAATCATGGAAATGATAAAACATTAATTAGTTTGGAAAAATATTGCTTTACAGAAAAAAAAAGAAAAGGTTAACAACAAGAATGAAATAGTTTAGTTTATCTATTATGTTCATCAATGGTCTTGGAGACCAGGGTTCAATCCCAGGTCGAGTCATACCAAAAAGTAAAGAAATGGTACTTGATGCCACCTTGCTTAACACCCAGCATTATAAGGTAAGGATCAAGGGTAAAGTGGAGCAATCCAGGGAATGGAGTAGTGCCCTCCCCTACGCTTCGGTGTTGTAGCTATTGAAAAGGGAGCCTTCGCGTCACCCCCGACTTAGGTCGCCAACTTTACTTACTAAGGGTTATTAGTTACTTGAAACCATATAACTGTGAACTAATGATTATCAAATAGAAATGATTAGTTGAAATCATTAGTATTAGATAGGAATACTTGAAACCACATAACTGTGTGAATTATTTGTATTAGGAATTCCTTGAAGTTATAATTGTTTACTAAGGGTTATTAGCCTAATGAGTAGAGTGTTCGGCAAGGTCTGGGAGGCCGAGGTTCAATCCAAGGTCAAGTCATACCAAAGACTCAAAAAATGGTACTTGATGCCACTTTGCTTAACACTTAGTATTATATGGTAAGGATCGAGGGTAAAGTGGAGCAACCTAGGGAATGGAGTAGCACCTTCCTCAAAACCTCGGTGCAGTAGCAATTGAAAAGGGAACCATCGGGTCACCCTCAACTAAGGTCACCAACTTAACTTATTAAACAGTTATCAAACCCTTATGGGTAATTTAATGCTGAAATAGGATTCATTTGTAAATTTCTTCTTTTTTTATTTGTCTATAATAATCATTTCTTTGTACACTTATATGGATTGTGGGTTTTCAGGGTGGGAGGTTTAGTTTATTTGCTTAATGGCATATCAACTCCTTATGAGTCATATAATACCAAAATTTGACTCACTTGTAAATGTTTGATTATAACCATAACTCTATTTTCTATGTTCCATTGTACATTTTGATTGTTTATATAATCATTTTTTAAATACATTTATATATCAATTATTCCTATTTAACACACATAATTTAAATACAGCTATGTGTATTCCTATCTAATACTAATAATTCAATGGTTGGGGTTCTAGAATACACCAACTGCATCTCTGCAGAGGAGTAAGACCCCTCCAATGAGTGTCTTGGATATGACATTAAACCATTTGATGGCAAGGCTCTAGCCTTGGAGATTTGGGGAATGTAGAGTACCCCTTCATTGTCATTGCTCCCAGTTCCACTGTGGCCCGGAGTGGTAGTACCTGATAGGTTCCTATCAATGGGTCAAACAGAACTATCTTAAATTGTGACTGTTATATAGCAATACTTGAAACCATCTAACTGTAAAAAAAGACCTCACAATCATTTAAGAATGTTATCTACAAAATGTGTTTACAAATCCTATATATATTTAATATATACATGTATTAAGAGGCTTTAGCATTAAAAAACCTACAATGGTTGATATGCCATAAAACCCAACCCAACCAAACCAAACTTAATGGGGGTGTCCTTGTGGTGTAATGGTTAAAGCGATGAACTGCGGAATCGTAGTACGCGAGTTCGTACTCCAGTCGCGCTATTAAGTTCACTTTCGGGCAAATACCCTTGGGAAAGGTATGAACCCCCTTATTCTCCCTCCAGCTATGGGTAAATAGTAGGACGGACTAGGTTCTTCAGCCTTGGTGAGGCAACTAGTCTAGGAGAAGGAAAACTCTGAATTCAAAACCTGTTAAACTCCGCTTAAAAATTGACCTTGTGTCATATCCTGTCCGAGTGGAGGGGTTGGTAAATAGTACCAAACCAAACTTAATAATTCAAGCAATTATATGATTTCAATTAAATTCCTATTTAATGATAATAATTTGTTTGCAACCAGTTAAACAGTTTCATATATTCCTATCCAATAATAAGTAAGTTGGCAACCGTAGTCAAGGGTGAACAGAAGGCTCCCTTTTTAATAGCTACTACATTGAGGTGTAGGGAAGGGCGCTACTCCTTTCCCTGAATTGCTCCACTTTACCCTCGATACGTACCTTATATTGCTGAGTGTTAAGCAAGGAGATATCAAGTTCCATTTTTAAAATCTTTGGTATGACGCGCCTTGGGATTGAAACCAGGTCTCCTGGACCATTGGCAAACACTCTACCAACAAGGCCAATGAGCCAGTTCTAATAGTAATAATCATCAAACAGACCTATTTGATCCATAGAAGGGAAAACTAACAAGTACTACCACTATATACATGTAAACAAGAATAATGTTTATATATATATATATATATATATATATATAGAGAGAGAGAGAGAGAGAGTGCATGTGTGCACAATGTCATTTTCTTTGAATTGCCAATCCCAGGGTAATGGATACTTCTGATGATATAATCAACAGAAGCTTGTTGAACTTACTAAATAAATCTTGATAATTATTCAATGACTGATAATTGGTTTTGCAGCAGGTCAAGCCTTTCGGGTTAGTTTAATAGCTATGGTTTCTAGTTATATACAGTCAAAAGAATTCATTGTCAGTCACTTTAAAGACTTGATGGTTAGCTGAAATATCAATTTTTTAAAACCCAATATATTAAAATGTAATTCAAAATTTTTTCTCAAAAAAAGTTTACTGGATCCTAACAGGTACTACCACTGTGAGTCAATGTGGCTCTGAGAATAAAGGTAAAGAAAGGGTATTCCATGCTCCTTATGAGTTTAGTATCATATCCATTATTCAATGGTGAATATGGAATATTCTGATGCCATACTAGAAATAGAATTTCCTCTTATTTTAAACCTGAAAAATAAAACTCCATAATTTATTTGGCTTAATTACTTTTAGCTAGTAAATTATTTCTAACCCAAAGATAATTTGAAAGAGAAGGCTGAGGATCAATTATCATCGTTAACTTATTTTCACTTTCATATTTAGAAAGTTTTATATATATATATATATATATATAGGTTAAGTTTGGATCTTATTTATAAGAATTACTTTGTTTCATTTTTCTTTTGAAATTAATACTCAAGGAATGTAAAATACTAAAAGACATGAATAACAAAAGAATGAAACAAAATAATTCATTTAGATTAAATCAAAAACTTAACTGAGACTCCCATGGGGATTGAGCTCTCTGGCGAAGGAATTTCCGGCCGCCGCTAGCGTAATGCGAAGCTCTTCGAAAGAATTGAGCACTCTGGTAGCCGATAGGGTATAAAAAATGTAAACAAAGGCTGCTGCTGCTGTTTCTAAAAATAAGAATACCTTAAAATTCCCTTAGCCAACGTGGTCCGCTTGGTGGACGAGTGGTCTGAATCACAGTCTAGCGTAAAGTTGGACGGGTTTCGATCCCGGCTCCGAGCGTCCTGCGTGTCTAGCCACACTGAAGAGTTCTGATAGAACGAAACAGTCTGTCTGTGGATGACAATATATGCTCCCCCATGGGGGTTGAGCTCTCTGGTGAAGGAATTGCCGGCCGCCACTAGCGTAATGCAAAGCTCTTCAAAAGAATTGAGCACTCTGGTAGCCGATAGGGTATAAAAAATGTAAACAAGGGCTGCTGCTGCTGTTTCTAAAAATAAAAATACCTTAAAATTCCCTTAGCCAATGTGGTCCACTTGGTGGTCTGAATCACAGTCTAGCGTAAAGTTGGACAGGTTTTGATCCCGGCTCCGAGCGTCCTGCGTGTCTAGCCACACTGAAGAGTTTTGATAGAACGAAACAGTCTGTTTGTGGATGACTATATATATATATATATATATATACAAATAAACACACAGTGATTTTTTGATCATGCAACCTGGTCTCATTATAGAGTAACGAGAAATTCAGAAAGTATGTAATATAAACAAGAAAATGCAGTGATGATGTCTATATATATATATATATATTCTGTGTAGGTTAAATTTTGGATCTTATCTATATGAATTGTTTTGTTTCTCTTTTTATCGTGGGACACTAAAAGACAAAAACAACAAAAAATGAAAAAAAAAAAACAATATTCTTTCTCCCTTTCCACACGTAGACTTCATCTTTTTTAAATAGATACTTCATGCTTTGCTGCAATATCAATGATTTAAAAACCAATATATTCAAATTTATTTTACTATCTTATAGAAAAAGATGCCAATTTAATTTTCCCTATTTTCTTCCTTTTTTCATATATATCAATACACATTGCGATTTTTTTTTTTTTAATCATGCAATTCAATAAAGTATTGGGAAATTCCATTATTCTTGTAACATAAAGCATTATGCTATGAATTCTTCTGGTGACATAATACAAATAGAATTTTAAGTTGGATTAAACTTGATAAATAAAATTCCAGAATTATTCAGTAGTGAATAGAATGTTTTTTTATCAATTTTGGAGGACAGAACATTTTTTTTTCTCTGAAAAGCTGATAGATACATGTACGTACAAGAAAAGTGGGTTAAAGGAATTTTTCTGCTGAAACTGTGTGTGTGTGTGTCTCTCTCTCTCTCTCTCTCTCTCTCTATATATATATATATATTAAAAAGATATGTATGCATATTTATATGTGTGTGTGTGTGTGTGTGTGTGCGTGTGTGGTTCGGATGGGTTTTATGGCATATCAATTATTGTGGATTATTTAATGCCAAATCCTCTTTATACATATACTTTGAATATATATGATTTGTAAACACATTTCATAGAAAACATTTTTAAACAAGCCTGAGCTCATTTGTTAGCACACAGTTAAATGATTTCAAGTATTCCTATGTAACAGTAACAATTTAACATCCATCATTTGTTTGCATACAGTTAAATGAATATACATACATGATTTGTAAGTGAAAAGTTTGTTGGTAATTTCATTTTTAGATGAGTTAGAACTAATTATTTGCCCACTATCAATACCATTGTTTCTACACAACTAAATGGTTTCAATTATTGATATCTGACACTTATAATTCTACTCAATATTTATCATTTGTTTGCACACAGTTAAATGGTTCCAAGTATTGTTATGTATCACTAATAAATCAATTAAACATCAGTCATTTGTTTATACAGTTAAATGATGAAACTGTTCTATTTCCAACAGTTCAATTTAACATAAGTCATTTCTTTCCCTTCAGTCTGAATGTCAAACAGTTCTATTTGACCTATAAATAGGATACAATCAGGTGCTTCCATTCTGGGCCAGAGTGGACTTGGGAGTGATGGCAATAAAGGGATACTCTACATTCCCCAAAATTCCAGAGCTAGAGTCTCGCCATCGGATGGTTTTGTCATTATATATATATATATATATATAAAGATATGTTTAAATATATGTACTTATTATAACTATTTTCACTTACTGATCGAGAAAATGAAACGCAGTTTCTTCCAGGCAGTAGGCATATCGATACTGCTGTATGAATGCACTACTTGGATGCTAACTAAACTGCTGGAGAAGAAGCTAGATAGCAATTACACAAGAATGTTAAGAGCAATATTGAACAAGTCCTGGTGGCAACACCCCACA
>OY757927.1:11769003-12054003 GCA_963585895.1 Sepioteuthis lessoniana | reverse complement strand
ATTCAAGGAGAGAGTTAAAAGAGAGTTCAGGTTGGAAGAGTGAGAGTATGGTCTACCTTCACTCCTGAACCTAGACCTTATGCCAGACTTTGAATACTAAAGACTTGACTGATACTAGACCATTTAAAACTGTGTTACATATTTCAATGTTACTCAACAAGAACTGCAGTAAACAACTAACAATAGAAACAAAAATGTCATTACATTTCTAACCTGTATTGACTTAGTCATTGTGTTTTTCATGTGGGCTACATTATTTTGATGTAACCCAGAATGAGTTTACAGAGTGAGAAAGATGTACAGGGTTCAATGGGTAAATTGCCATTTTAACTTATCAATTTCAAATATGCGCTTTGTTTATTTCAGGTTTTATCGACTGTGTGGCAAACTAGAATCAGTTGGACACTCTCTGTGAGAAAAAGCACCATGATGCAATTCACTCCTTCAGAAATCTGAACCTGGCATGCTGTACTGCTTGGCATTCACCCTGGAAACGCCAATATGAAGATTTCACTGTATCTGGATGTCAATCTGAATACAGTGTAATGGTGATTTTAAAAGGTACAGCAGCTCCAAAGTCTCACTCTGATCATTCTGATATAAAAAGAACTCTCAAATTTGTTGCTGAGATCCAGGCTATAATTAACAATAATCCCTGAAGTCAATCAGTTCCATAGGCAGAAACATGGAACTGTTTGAGTTTCTTATGGTTGGTTTGTTGGGTTTTATGGTATATCAACCTTTGGAGGTTATTTAATGCCAAATCCATTTTTATGTAAATAATCAGTTCTATTTCAAACAATTCATTTTAGCATGAGTACACAGTTTGTCAAAAACATTTCTATTTCAAACTATTCAGTTTATTCAAGCAGTTATATATAACAATTAAGTTTAGTGTATGTACAGTTTCAATGTCAAAAAACAGTTCAGTTTCAAATAATTCAGTTTAGCATAAGCACGCAGTTTAAATGTAAGCACGGTTTGTCAAAAACATTTCTATTTCAAGCAATTTAGTAATTAGGTAATGCTGCCCTGGATTGAACGAATGGTTGCTGGAAAACCCTATGTCTGGCAAAAGGACTCTGCACCATACTATACAAGCAGGAGAATATAGTGTTGGATGTCAGAAAATTTCTGCAACAACATGACCTTTAACATCCGGCTGCCTAACTTGCCAAATTGCAATTCACTTGATTATTTTGTGTGAGGTGCAAGAGAATAACAAAATTCCAAGCAACACCAAAAATGAACTGAAGGCAAGAATAATGGCAGCATTTACCAATCTAAACAAGGAGACGGTTGGAAAGGTTTGCAGGAGATTCTGAAGTTGTCTGAAGGCCGTGGTTAAAGCCAATGGCGATTTCTTTGAATAAATTTAATCTATGGTATTTCAAGATATTTTAATGGAATTTTGGTAAATGTAGCCGATAAAGTGAGATATCAGTGTTATTTTCATTTTGGCATGATTTACATGACACTTAACCCATCACACCCTCAATTTAGTTTAGCATAAGTATTCCGTTAGTTCTATTTAACCCATAGATAGGGCTAGAGTGGACCCAAGAGCAATCGTAATAAAGGGGTACTCCACATTCCCCAAAGCTCCAGCAACACTGGAACCTCACCATCAGATTGTTTAGTGTCATATCCAGCACACTCATTGGAGAGGGTGGTCTTACCCCTCTGCAGAGAAGCAGTCAGTGTATTCTACAGTCCCAGCCGACTGGGCAAGAGTTTCTTATGCAGGCAGTGCATTATTTCTCATACCAGATGAGAATGGGCCAATTTTTATCTTGAAGGACAAAAAGAAAGTCCCTGCTGTAAAACTTTTCAACAAATTCAAACATTCCCTCCCACCAAATATCCTTTGGTTTTGCTTAGAAAAATAAGAAAAATTTCAGCCATCATTAGATGATGAACTCACAGAACAACTGTAGTCTTTCTCTGTCCCCCACAAGATGTATTGATATTGATGAAAACCAAATACACAGTGCATATTGTTTGGGGTGGTCACTAGTTAAGGTGACATTATACCTCCATTCATCTATTTCTATTAAGAATAGTTACTTGAAGCTAAAATTGCTTACTAAGGATTATTATTAGATAGTTGAAACCATATAACTGTGACCAAACAAATGACTATTATCAAATAGAAATGATGACCAGAAACCATATAATTATCAGTATCCAATTATGTGCAAATTATCTTTATTTGATAGGAATACTTGATACCATGAAACTACACAAAAAATGAAAATATGATGCTGAAGTCAGTTTAACAATGAGTGTCTATTTATAAACATATCTTTACAATAATTTTAAACAGGCAAGTACTTCCTATTCAAATATTTCAAGAGCTTATATAAGTATGTACCCAACCTTTCCACCATGAGCATGATGCGACAAAAGGTTTTCCTTTTCATAGATTGGTTGCCTAACCAAGGCTAAAGAACCCAGTCTGTCCTACTATTTATCCATCGCTAGTGGGGAGATATAGATTCATGCCTTTCCCAAGGGCATTAGTGTGAAGTCAAACACAAACAACCTCATCCAGTATTTGAAGTCGGGCCACTGATTCCATTTTCTATAAAGATAAACTTTTTGCTGAGTATGTTTCCTTCATTACCAATTTATCAAGTTCACAATCATTTTAAACAGGTAAACACTTCTTATTAAGTTACAGAGCCAATGTATTCATAAAGTTAACAACCATTTTAAAAAACATCCTCTTTTTCAGCTCACTGTAAGATTCTGGCCTTCCTTAATATCTATAAAGTATGAGCAGTAATGAGCCTTATCTTGCTTTATTGGTCAATTTTTGAGCCCGATTTCTAATTTCAGTCTCAAGTATCTATCTCCCCAGGGAGCGTTCACTACCTTCTACTAAAAGGGGTAAGAGTTGGGTTTATTGTCTAAAGTACTCCGAATATTGGAATACTGACAGGGATGGACAATTTTTGTCACTTCCACTGAATAAGGATAGAGAAGACCTACAATATGTTAGTAGGGAACTTGAATTCAGAGTAATCCTTCTCCTAGAGTGGTTGCCCTACCAAGGGTTAGAGAGCCCAGTCTGCTCTACTATTTTATCTATTGCTAGAAGGTTTTTGCCTTTCCTAAGGTCATTTGTGCTAACAGTCACAGTCAGAATTTGAACATGGTGATTCAATTTTCGGTGCAGATATTCCCATCATTAACTACACATCCATTTGTGATCTTATTAAAATGGAGATTATGAGTCTGTAACCAAAACTATGTTACAACCAACATCACAATTCCCTTATATATTTTTCTTACATCACATTGTCAATGATTGTCAAATTAGCATCTTATTTATTAACAATGTCTCTATTAAAGTCTTGCTGAGTTTGATTTGCCGCAAAACAGCCTATGTTATTAATGCATTTAAAATCCTGCTATATATGTTATATATTTCTAAGAAATAATGGTTTATGTAGCATATCATGTGGACAATTTGCATATTGGTTTTAAAAAAAAACATTGGTTTTAATAAATAATTACTTGGTGTAATAGATTTCTTATATCATTGTTTTATTCACAAATATAGAAATCAATAACATAAAAATGAGTAATCTTTTTATATGGGTTCTTATCTAATTCAATATATTTTATTACATTAAAACTTAAATACTTGGGCCAATTGGAGGGCGCATATTTTTACTAGTTGATGATAATGATGATATTCTAGACAAACCAATTTTACAGAGGTTCTATTCTAATCTGTTATTTCCAATTGAAAACTGCAACATTAAATTTCAAACTGAAATACAAGGTGTGGTTTGATTTTGTTTCTTTGTTTAATGGCATATCAACCTTAATGGGTTACTGAATGCCAAAGCATCTTTGTAAAAGAACAGTACAAGTACTATTTAACCCATAGCTGGTGAGGATAAGGGGGTTTATACCTTTCCGAAGAGTATGAATCAGAAAGTGGAAGTAATAGCACGATTGCAATTTAGACTCCCTTGCTACGATGTCACAGTCCAACATGTTAGCTATCATATCAAGGGACTCCAGCAATATAAGGTGTTAAAAAAAAATAGAGACTGATGAATTTCTATTTACCAAGCAAGAAATTTTTGAATGAAACATGAATTTTCTTCAAAATTGGTATTCAATACATTTATTCCAGTGAGTTTTTCATTGGTCAAAGCATCATTGAAACTCCTTTTCTGATCTTATATAGAACTGCACAATCTTACTACTTTTAATGTCCTCCAGGACCTCATATCTTATCCTTGAGATGAATTTTCAGTTTAGAAAAAAAGAATAAGTTGTGGTGAGTATTGGGCGGGGGGGGGTATTTCACTTAGATAATCCTTTGTTTCCCCAAACAGATTATTGAGCCTGGCTTTGTAATTTATTTTCCAAACTGGAATTAACACATCTAGATTTTGTCAAAACCAGGGCTTCTCAAAGTGGTCCATATAAAATATATAAAGAGGAATAGAAATCCTCTAGATTGTTGATATGATGTTGATAACAATGAAATACTAATCAAGATCCATAATAGAAGCATTAATATCATCATGGGCCACTATCAAAATGGTTAAACTCAACAGGTTCACAGGTTGTTGTTGTTTTATATAAGTAATGAATTTATGTATTCCATAGAATACAGAGACCATACTTTCCAATAAACAACAATTGGTGTCTGAAAATCACAAGAAATGCTTCAATGAAAACTGAAAAATAAAAAAAGATTTTGTCCATATCTGAAAGCAGAAACCTCACCTTCTGCTTGCCATTTCATTTATAGATGAAAGAGGCAACTTTTACTAATTAATAACACAAAAGAATAGCAAAGATGTGTTTACAAGACCAGAAAAACATCCACACACTGTGAAAACTAACATTTAATTGCTTGATTCTAATACAAAAACAGAAAAAGAGAAGGGAGGGGAAAGATATTTTTCTTTAATAAACTATAAAAGCAAACTGCTAATAATATATTTTCATAAAAAAAAATACCTAGTTTATCCCTTTGTTGACGGAGAAGTTTTTGTTGTGGGGTGTACATGTTGGGGTTTGGGTGAGTACACTTGTTTGACTTTGAAAGAACTGAACATTTCTCTCTCTCTCTCTCTCCATCTCTCTCTCTCTCTCTAACCACAACTCCCTTACCGCAAAAAAAACCAAAAAAAAACAAAAAAAAAAACACCACCACCCTAGTTAACAAAGCAGTCAGAAGCATGAAAACTAAATGAAAGAGTTGTTCAAATATGCTGTGATCAAGAAGGCATGAATGATTGTGTGTGTTCTGAAGGCTTTGTACACTAAAGTTGAAACACTCAAATTGAGTTCCTATCTTTTGAAATTGGAGTCAGCACTCAAATAGGTTTTGACCTGTCAATGAAATCATAAATATTGGCCATGGTAGGGATGGGGGTTTTGATAGTAGGGTAGAAGCTAAGCTCTGTTTCTTTCTTTTTTTTTTTTTCTTTTTTCCTCCTTTCACAACAGCTTAATAGTCCCAGGAACAGCAACAGCAGCAGCGGCAAACATTTAGCAAAAAAACCTTTGATCATGTTATGACAGAGCAACAATGTCTTTTTAGTCTTTTGTCAGAATCACATCACAAAGTGAGGAAACAGCAATAAAACTTAAAATGAACAAAGAAGGCAAAATGGGTGGGGATTAAATATTTCAAATAAATAGACTAATTTAAAATGGGGGAGAAAAAAGAAAAAGCGAGAGAAACTTAAAGAAAAAATATACATCAATTTCATCTGTACTTTGCTAAAATTAAACAGCAAAATGACACATCAATATATTAACGTGTAGGCATATTGATTTATAGGATTTCTTTTGTAAAGAAAATGATTATAAAAATGGAAAACTATTTATTTAATGATGGGGTTAAGAAAACATTGGCATTTGTCCTCTTCACATCATAAATCATCTCAATTTACAAAGATTTATGAATTTAAAAGAAGAGTTTTTGTAACCAGACCAATTAAATCTGATAAAAGATTTACGCAATTTGATAAAAATTGAAGCATTGTCCAATATATTACCTTGCTGTTATTCTGGGTGGTATTTCAAAGTATTCAGTCAACCTTCTTTATTTCCAACAGTTATAAGCACAGGACCCCCCAGAAAAGTGAGAAAACAATTAATATCTTTACCTCCTCTGCTAAACCTTAACTTTTAATACTGTTGTCATTTACTAAGTTTAACTTAGTTTAGCACAAGGCTAGAATACTGGTCCAATAGCCCAGCTTGTTAACCATTACACGAATAAGGTGCCTAACTTTTCATACCGTGGACTATATTCAACACACACATAAATAAAACAATACCTTGTCCTGCAACATTGTTTATCAATTTGAAATGACTGCATCAACTAAGCTCATTTGTTTGCACACAGTTAAATAGTTTCAAGTATTCCTAGCTAATACTAACAATTCAGCATCAGTCATTTGTTTGCACACAGTTAAATGGGTAAACAGTTCTATTTTATCCATCAATGGGACCCTATCAGATGCTACCACTCCAGGTTAGAATGGACCAAAGACAAAAGAGTACTCCACCTTCCCCAAAACTCAAAGACTGGAATCTCACCATCAGATGGTTTAGAGTTATTATCAGGACACTCATTGGGAATAGGGATCTTACCCCAATGCAGAGATGTAGTCAGTGTATTCTATAGCCCCAGCCAATAGGGTGGGAGCTTTGACTGAGTATATATATATATATATATATATTAGTAATATCAACAAAAACTCAACAAATATTATACCATTTTTCCTGGATTTTATTGATATACTTGCTCTGTATGTGAGTTTTTCTATATATTTTTTATATATTAACAGCCATACATTGAGCATTCTGTTAGAATTATATGAAACTTCTCATATATTCTATATATGAATTATTATATATAAGTCAATTTTGGACTTTATATATATATATATATATATATATATATATATATATATATATATATATATATGAGTATTATTTGGTCCAGTTAAACCAGAGTTGGGAGTCATTCCACCAGGACAAGAAAACTGTTTTTATTTCTAGTTTTACAATTACATTCGTTTTGTTTACTATTATTATTATTATTATTATTATTATACATATATATATATATTTACCCCTCTTCTATCCCCTCCCACCTTCTTTCCTGTGTCTATTCTGATTTATTTCATCCATAGGATCTGAAAGAGTCCTGTTAATTTTTTTTTCATGTTTTTGAATTCTTCAAAAACACATAACAGGATGGAAATAAATTTATAATCCTAATGTGACTGGTTTGTTGTTTTTCTTAATGATAATATACATATATATATATATATATATATTATAACAGTGTTGATTGTCACTAAATCACTTTGTGAGTTTGTGGCAAACCAAGTGCAATATAATATGGAGAGTGCTCAATATCTAGGATAGAGCTATTATATAATAATAATAAATAAATATGTATTAGATATATGCATATAATGCCATGGAATTTAGTCTGCAACCCCTGGGTTTCATGGAGTTAATTTACAAAACAAACACATCACAGCTCCAAACTACCGTTTTTCACCACTGTCCAAGAATGACCCAGAAAAACAACTTTAAACTCTCCCCAAAAAGAAAATGTTACTTTGGCGGAAGGGACAGTGTTATCAGCTGCAGCTATTAATAGCATCATAAAAATACCATTAAAATGTTGAGGAAATAATTTTTTTTACTCTAAATGCAACAAACTCTGTAGCCATTTCTGGAATTTATCTAATTTAACATTTAAAACTAAAATTTTCATGTAAATCCCAAAAGAATTTAAAACCAGTTTTTATTCATTACACTATACATTTTATGGGGACTTTTGGCAGAGTCTGAAACTCTCATTTTACTTTTAGTGGCAGAAATTATTTTTAGGAAAAAGTCATTTTCAAAATGGAAAAACAAAAAAGAATTAAATAGATATCATGGTAAAATATCAGGGAGCAAATTCTAAAAATATCAATTTCAATCAGTGATGATCAGGACTGTGGAGTCAGTAGCCCAAACCTTCAATTCTTGAAATTTTAGAAGGTACAATTCTGACTCTTACTGTGACTTGGCTCAAGAAAATATTCTTCTTTCACTATTTATTTAACTATTTTAGATTACAAAAACAAATAGTAAGTGTAAGTTTTTTGTTTATTTACAAAAAAAAAACGGATTTGACAAAGGTTTCAAAAAGACAGAAAAAACAAAACTAAGTTGCTATTACATTTTGTTTTTGTTTTCTCAATTGACTTTCCTGTGGTTATTTTCAGAGTGATCACCTTTAACATTTCTTACAATTAAATTCTTTAGATTTTGTTCGTTTGAGGGGGGGGAAAAAAAAAAAAAAAAAAAAAAAGACAAAAAGAAACGTTAAATTCAGAAGCTTGAAAAACGTCCATTTCCTTTAAAATCAAAATAAAGAGTTAATCGCTAAATACTCGAGTGAAAGAAGAATTTTTTTTTGGGGGGGGGGATCAGAGTCAGCAGGAATTAAGTCAAACCTTCTAAAATTTCAAGAGTTGATTTCAGACCCTGAATATACCCCCTCCCTAAAAAAAAAAAAAAAAAAAAATTGAAACCCAGTCAGCTTCTGCATCCCTACAGAGAGGTTAGAACTCTCACCTACCCAATAAGTGTCCTGTATATGACACTAAATTGCATTTGATGGTGAGGCTCCAGTTCTCAAACTTTGGAGAAAATGGAGTATCCCTTTATTGTTATTATTCCCAGATCCACCCTGACCCGAAGTAGTAGTATTTGTTAGGCTCCCACCTATTGGTCAAATAGAACTGTTTAACAATTTAAGTGTGCGCAAACAAGTGACTGGTGTTAAATTGAATTATCAGTGTTAGATAAGAATACTAGAAACTATTTAACTATGTGAAAATAAATGTGCTTGTTTAGAATTTTACCCACAAAATATTTGATTACAAATTATTTATTTGTAGTTGGACAACAGTCTTTCATTTAAGCGTGTTTGATTAGATAATAAAGACACATTTTGTCCATATAATTTTATTAAGATCCTTTCAAGATTCCTGATAAGTGATTTGGTTTCAGGTTGGAATTAGTGGATGAATTTACCAAAGTTGTCCCGAGCGCTTTCAAACCTTTCATAGGCCATCATCAGGGGTTATACATGCAAGCAATCCCTGATGATGGCCTATGAAAGATTTGAAAGTGCTCAGGACAATTTTGGTAAATTCATCCACTAATTCCAACCTGAAACCAAGACACTTATCAGCAATTTTGAAAAGGATCTTGATAAAATTATATTGACAAAATTTGTCTTTACTATTTAATCAAACATGCTTAAATTATTTATTATATATGTACAAACAGGATTTGGCATTAAATAACCTACAAGGGTTGATATGCCATAAAACCTAACCAAGCCAATTATCAAAAAGAAAAAAAAAGAAAATTTTGAAAAAACTGTTTTAGAATAAAATAATGTCATTGAAAGAAAAATAACAGTTCTAAAACAGAACTTATTCTAATTCTATCATTCTCTTTCTTATTTTTCACTTCTTATTACAATGTCCACAAATTCTTTTATATTATGTTTCAATTTTAAAAATTTTGGGGGATTAAAAACAATGTGAAAATCAATGAAAATTTTCTTATGCCCTATATATATATATATATATATATATATATAGTGTCTCTGGGACAAAGCATATATATATATATATATATATATATATGTGTGTGTGTGTGTGTGTGTGTGTGTGTGTATGTGTGTGTATATATATATATATATATATATATATATATATATATATATTTATACACACACACACACATGTATGTGTGTATATATATATATTTAAGTTGGTTTGGTGTGGTTTGGTTTGGTTTCTTTGTTTAATGGCATATCAACCTTTGTAGGTTATTTAATGCCAAAGCTATTCTCCTAGAAGAACAGTAGTGGTACTATTTAACCCATAGCTGGGAGGATGAGGGGGTTCATAGCTTTCCAAAGGGTATTTGCCCAAAAGTGAATGTAATAGCGCGACTTGAGTTCAAACTCACTTACTACGATCCCGCAGTCCATCGCTTTAACCATTACACCACCACGACACCCCCCTATATTTAAGTGTGGTCGTGTATGTGTATAAATACACACACACACACACATATATATATATATATATATATATATATATATATCCAGTTATTCAGTCGAACCTTAACTTTTGAAGATTTAGTTATTTGTAGGTTTATCATCAATAATTAAACAAATGAAGCTAATTAATATCCATATGTCAATAAATTTCTCATGTATCATTTACCACCTTTACTTTCTATGTTTATCCTCATTTATTTGAACTTCTATAATGCTCTCTCTCTCTCTCAACATATATAATACATGATTGTACACCACACTATAATTCTGATTGACTAGCCACTTTTCTCTTACTTGCATCTGATGATTATTGTGCACACCACATGAAACTGAGAAACAGACTTCTTCTAAGGGTTCATAATTCTAATATTTTTTAGGTTTTATATACCTTCTCTGTTATAAGAGGATCGAGCACTTTTTTAATGCAAATTTTCCTCTTTTGCATTCATCATCATCATCATCATAATATTATTATCATTATATTTCATATGTAAATGAACATTTAATTTATAATCAACCCTTCACATTTGCAGCACCTGCCTTCCAAAAGGATGCAAAAAAGACAACACTAATATCTCTATAGCCACCCAACCTCAAACCTAACTCTTGAAAATAAATAACACATAAAAAAAGGTAAAAGAGTACGCTGTAACTGTGTTTTATAAATTAAAATTGAAAGAGTTAACAAATCAGGCTACCACAAAAAAAAGATAAAACACGAGAGGTGGGGGACAATATATGTAAAATAAAAGATCTGACACATGTATATGTGTTATATACATATATTTATTGTAGTATGTATATCTAACACATATACAGGATGTATACATATATTCATAATAGTAAATGACAAAATACTAAGGTGAATTAAAAGCTTTGCAATAATTTGGTTCATGCTAGTTTGCAGCATGTATATTACACGACCAAATCCGTTACAGCTGTGAAAGATACCCACTGTGTTTTGCGAGTTCACACATTGTGCACTGCTTCATTCTATGTGCGATTTGAAAGTTACAGAGACGGCTGTGCAATGTAGTCTAATTTGAGAACTTAGGTTTTACCAGCAGGCTCTAACACCACAGAAGCAACCAAAAACATTTGTTGTGAAAAAGGTGAAGGTGCAGTTGATCACAGTACAATAACAAAATGGCTGAAGAAATTTTACTTGGGTTGGAAGAACCTCAAAGACCGTGCAAAGTCAAGTAGACCTAAAACTGCGCTCCTACTGTTATATTCTCATATGCATGTTCATGCAGAATATATACATATATATATACTGGATACATACTGATGCAATGATAAAGCCTGACGCAAGAAGACTTCTTTATAAATATATGTACCTCTCTCTTTATTGCAAGGGTTCGAAAAGGGTTACTCAAGGTTTGTGTGTGAGAGGGAGCTGGAGACCGAACAGAACTGAAATATTTTGACCCCCCACTCTTATGGCCATCAACGTTGTGTCTTTCTCATTCTCCTGATGCTCAACCGGAGACCCTGGGGTCCACTCTGCTGGGTGCTAGCTTTCTTTACTGCATCTTATCAGCAACTTCTCTGGTCCCGAAACTCCATCGGGGTTCCCGAGGGCCCCCTCGGCTGGGTGTAGCTTTCCCTACCACATCTCGTCTATAACTCCGTCTCCAACTGGGACTGCAACTGTCACTTGACTTCTGTCTTGACTGAGTTATATAATAGTTCAATGCCCACTCGATCGCCCAGTCGATCTTTGGAATGGCATGATTGATTGTCATCCAGCGGAAATAACTGTCATGCAGTTCACAGGTCACTCTCTTTTGGTGCATCAGTCTATGAGTGCATCATGGGCTTTACCTTGTCCCATTTCATCAGCCAAATCCACCCACGCGATCTCTTTCGATTACTGGCCATTAGAATGTGTCACTTCCTTCCGGTGCATCACTTTGTAATGGCATGTTTGCTCGGGCCGAAGGTCAAAATACAACACTACCTATAGAAATGAATCTAGTGAGCAGCACTTGGAGAGTATCAGGCGAGCTTGGCATCTCACATTCCAATATGATTCATCACTTTGGTGACTTCAATAAAAGCATCCAGAGCTGCTAAATTGTACTTCACATTAAGAAAATATCGCAAAACTTTTGACTCACCCAAATAGATAAATACATATATATGTTTTTAGTTTTCTTCACATTTCCTTGTTGGTAATTTTCTGCTGTAGACTTCCAACAGTCTCATAGCTTGTCTTGATCATAGCTGCACTACTTTCCAGGTCTACAAACTGGTTTGAATTCAGTTTTCCTTCTCCAAGGCTAGTTGCCATACCAAAATTAAAGAGCCTAGTCTGCCCTACTATCAACGCATAGCTGGAGGGAGAAGAGTTGAATTCATATCTTTCTCAAGGGTATTAGCACTATGTGAAAGACAAATATCCTCGTTCAGGATTTTAACTCAGATAATTGAGTCCATTTCCTACAACAATAATAATTATGCCATAAGTGCCTCCACAAAACTTAAAAAAGAAAAGAAATCTTATTTAATTACTGATGGAAAACCCACAAATAACCCAATCTACAAAAGATAAAGCTCTGTTGTATATCGTTTCTAACTAAATGCTCTTTTATACATTTTATGCATGAAGAAGAAATGATCTCTCTAATCTATTCTCAATCAAGCGATATCAAGCACTAAAACTAATATCAAAATATATTGATATTTAACCATTATAAATGCTAGGAATGAGTTGGCGAGATTTTTTTTAACTTAAACAATTATCAGAGGCATTCAATCTTGGAAACAATTTATAAATGTTTAGAATTGTGATTATAAAGCATGAAACATTCACCCCTGCAAAGTCTTTTAAAATTTCTTAGATGAAGCATTATTAATTATCTTAAGTAATTACCACTACCATCAATTATCAACAAGTATTTCTTTCATTTTACTTATGTTGCTTTTTAATAGATTTTAGCTTAATTAATCATAGTGTTATAGGATTTATTCAAATTTGCTCTGAAGATCTTTTTACCACCAAAGTTTTTAAACATAAAATTGTTTCCAAAAGTCAGGAATAATACCATAAATTGCAGCATACAAGTCAGTCAATCTGGCAATTGATCTAAAAATTTTTAGCTCAAAATTCTGAGTGAGACCGATACTTGCTTTATAGGTTAACCCCTTAACATACATTAGGTTACTGGTTGACTAAAAACCTACCCAGTCTGCCTAAATGAGGATAGGCTATGATAACCTGGAGCAAAAGCATCTAAGTTTATTGGAGTTTAACTTAATAAAATGTACATAAGTAAAATTACAGTGCGGTCTCATTTAACAAAGGATTTAATTATCAATAAAATAACCTTCAAGTAACATTTATTTAAAATGTTGAGTCATGTAAGTACAATAATAATGTCAATGTAAATATATTCAATAAACTATCATTACGTCTCATTAAACTGTCATTATTCCAGTTATGCATGGTGCACATAATTTTTCACTCAAGTCAGAATTTGAAACATACAAATTTTACACATTAGAGCTTATATTCATCTAAATAGACAATCTAATGTGCTGTCATGAAATTGTGCAGATAAACAACATACAGTAGTTGTCTGACTGGCTGCTGGGGTGTCATGACATTCTGGTTAATGTTTACAAACAATGTATCAGCTGTTGAAAATGAAATGTGATATAGTGTTAATATAATACTTCATTTGTATTACAGTTTTATCCTTTTATATCAATCTCTTGGTTTGGTTTAGTTTTATGGCCTATCACCCATTGTTGGTTATTTAATGCCAAATCCTGTTTTTACATATATATTAAACATATGATTTGTAAACAGATTTAGTAGATGCACGCAGTTAAATGATCAAACAGTTCTATTTCTAACAATTCAATTTAGCATGAGTTAAAGTTAAATGGTTCCAAGTATTACTAGCAATTTAATTAAACATCAGTGTGACGCGAAATTGACTAAAATCTCAAAACGGGACTTTATTTTCGCACGTGTGAAGACGGGGCAGGTTGGCACTTGATCCCCTACAGAATAAGTCCTGTTCAGAGTTTTTCTCCTCTCAGGCATATAAGAACTGGCATATTACGTGAGGGAATAATTTAGGACCAGACTGACCGCCGCTGGCAAAGGGGTTCCAAATTTCACACTATCACACACCCACCAGGCCGCTAAACTTCTTTCCCTTAGATAACAGAAGAATACGGGCCTATAGGTCTTAGTTGTAATAATATTAATATTGTAGTAGTCGGCAACTCCGGTTTCCCATGTGATACTTTAGGAATTATTAGGACAATTCTAAGCAAGATAACATAAGGCGAATAGAAGCTGGAAAGAAAGCATGAAGTAACAACATAGACCACATGGTAAAATGAAAATACATAAAATCCTTTACTACTTATATATACACATTCAGAGTGTCAAAGACATATAATTGGACAGTCCACGAATATAAACGTCTTTTCTGATTTTTGTCCTTCTTCAAATTGAGAGAGAGAGAGTGGTAAACGAAATTTGGGTGTAAAGGAAAAACGTCCCCAAAGTTACTTATCTTATTTTTGACAGGGTTCCACTGGAGAATTTTCTTCTTTCACGGGCTACTAGACTTGGTTCTGTTTTTAGTACTGGCTTGAGGGACTCGGGTCTCTCATGTCTCAGTTAATCTTTCTGTCTTCAGCCCGGAGTAAAATGGCTATGGTCCGTCTGCCACGAGCCTTGCTCAAAAACTAACTTTTTTGTCCTTTACTTCCGCTGAGGGGAAGGGAACCCCACTTCCGTTTGGGGTCCCCGCCAATCATTTGGCTTCTCTCTCTTTCCCCTTCCGATGTCCGGCGACCTGAGGTCACTAAGTGCGAACATCTGGTCTATCTCCTCTGTGACCCACATTCTCTCTTAACGGTCACTTTTTGACTGCTAGATAGTGCTAATAGCAACACGGGAGGATAGTATCATTCTTACCTCTTCGTCTCCGTGAGCTATCACGTGACATCAGTGATTTGTTTATACACAGATAAATGATCAAACAGTTCTATTTCTAACAATTCAATTTAGCATGAGTCAACAAAGTTAAATGGTTCCAGGTATTACTAGCAATTTAAATAAACATCAGTGATTTGTTTATACACAGTTAAATGATCAAACAGTTCTATTTCTAACAATTCAATTTAGCATGAATCAACAAAGTTAAATGGTACCAAGTATTACTATGTATCACTAGCAATTTAATTAAACATCAGTGATTTGTTTATATACAGTTAAATGATCAAACAGTTCTATTTTTAACAATTCAATTTAGGATTAGTCATTTGTTTGCACAGTTTTAATGTCAAACTGTTCTATTTGACCCATAGCTAGGACTAGCTATCACTCCAGGCCAGAGTGGACCTGGGAGCAATGGCAATGAAAGGGTACTCCGCATTCCCCAAAGCTCTAGTGTTACTCGAACCTCACCATTAGATTGTTTAATGTCATATCTAGGACACTCGTTGGAGAAGACTTACACCTCTGCAGATATGCAGTTGGTGTATTCTACAGCCTTAGCTGAGTGGACTGTATCAACCTGCATTGATTTGTTAAATCTGTTCACCAAACACAAGTTTAATAATACAGCTCTTGATCTGATGATTGCATAGGTGAGAAATTGCTTCTCACACATGTTGTTGCCTATGCTATCCAAACTTACATCTTCATATGCTCTATTACCACTGTTGATAGCATAAATACAGTACACCAATTGATTGATTTTAATGGCATTTCAAGCTGTCTAGGATTAGTTGATGCCTAGAGGTTAGGGAATTGTCTTAACTGCATGCTCATATTTACATTCTTGTGTAGTTGTTTCTTGAGAGTTTTTTTTTTTTGCACATGGCCCAATCAAATATAAATACTTTTAAAAGGCACTATTTGATCCATAGATGAGACCCTAACAGGTACTACCATTCCAGGTCAGAGTGGACCTGGGAGTAATGGCAACAAAGGGGTACTACACAACACTTAGCATTATAAGGTACAGATCAAGGGTAAATTGGAGCAATCCAGGGAATGGAATAGTGCCCTCCCCTACACCTCTGTGTAGTAGCTAATGAAAAGGGTGCCTTCAGGTCACCCTCGATTATGGTTGCTAACTTACACATTCCCCAGAGCTTCAGAATGGAAGCCGTGCTATCGGATGCAGTTTAGTGTTACACTCAAGATCCCCCCAACTTTTTTGGGGGGAGAGGAGTATTAACCCTCTACAGGGGATACAATGAACATATTCGAAGCCCTAACTACAGAACAGCCAAGAATTTTTTTTTATATTAATTTTTGTACCCCATATAGAATAAATGAGACCAAATCTAACATTAATTCCCCCTAAATCTTTTATTCTTTAATCCTAAACACTGAAAAGGTAAAAATGACAAGAATAGATGATTTGGTTTTGGTTACTTTGTTTAACAGCATATCAACTTTCTTGGGTTATTTATTGCCAAAGCTATACTTGTAGAAGAACAATAGTGATACTATTTAACCCATAGCTGAGAAAAAGGGAGTTCATGCCTTTCCAAAGGATATTAGATTGAGAGTGAATTAGCATGACACGAGTTTGAACTCACTCACTACGATGTGACAGCCCCAGTACATTAGCCACTACACCAAAGAAACTCCTCCCACCAACAGGAATGGAGAAAGGCAACAAAGTAATTAATTGTCAACAGTTACGGCTATTCAGAATTCTAAATCATTATTGCAATATGTTTGAAATTTGTTTTTTAAATCTGTGAGGACTGCAATGAATTGTAATGTTTTTGGTAACTATATAGTGAAATAAACAACATAAATTATATCATTTTATACTAGTTTCTTAGAACTATTTATGCAAAATATCTAGTTAATATTCTTAGATATTCCTAAAGAGGTCCTCTTAGTGTAACAGTTATCATTCTAAAAAATGGAATCAGCAACCCAGGTTCAAATTCAATATAAAGCTGTGTTTCACTTTGTGCTAATGCTTTTAGAAAAGGCAAGAAGCTATCTCTTCTCCTTCCAGCTATTGGTAAATAGTAGGGCAGACTGAGTTCTTTAGCCTGGATAAAGCAACTAATCTAGAAAGAAAACTCTGAATACAAACTGGCTATGCTCCACTTAAAAATTGACTTTGTGTCGCATCCAGCTCATAGCAGTAGGGGGGGGTAGGTAAATACATACATTCTTAGATATGAACACAAATACAATGAGATGTTTTGTGCATTACAAATGAACACTGGCTTTTTATATCTATTTATATATTAATACAACTGTAGTTACTTATCTTTATCCTGAAGATTTGACATATGCTAAGAGGAAAAGGTTTGATTGTGTTTTATGGTATATCAATCCTTGTAGGTTATTTAATTCCAAATTCTCTTTTTATATGTATCTATAACATTTTTAAATGAGCCCAGAGGTCATTTGTTTGCATACAATTAAAAGGTTTCAAGTATAATAAATGATTAAATAGTTCTATTTGACCCATAGGTGGGATCCCAACAAGTACCACCACTCTGGGTCATAGTAGACCTAGGAGCAATGACAATGAAGTGGGTACTGCACACTCCCCAAAGCTACAGAACCATTAGATGGTTTAATGTCATATCCAGGACACTCATTGCTGTGGAAGGTGGGGGGTCTTACCTCTCTGCCGAGATGCAGTCAATGTATTCTACAGTCCCAGCCAAGAGATCAGAAGAGGGGAAGGGTTAGATAGACCAAGCTAAATGAAATTTAACCCTAATCTATACCATTAATATGGGATTTTACTATATGAAACAGCAGATTATAAAATTATTTCTTAGCACATCAATTTTTCCAACCAATCATTTCCTGTCACCCCCTTTGTCTTTCCCTGGAATGCGATAGCAGTATTTAAATTCTAACTAATTCTTTTTAATTCTATAAAATTAAAACTAGTTGTAAAAAGCAAACATGCTTTTGTCAAATTTCTATGACCAGATATCATAAAGATGCATTTATTGATATCAACACTTATTAACACATTAGCATTTAAATTAGAAAATTATTTTTATATGGTTATCATAACTCCATATGAATATATAGTAAATCCTCTTCAGGCAAAAGTTGGTTGGTTGGGTTTTATGGCCTATCAACCTTTGTAGGTTATTTAACACCAAATCCATTTTTATACAAATAGTTAGTTCTATTTCAAACAATTCAGTTTAGCATGAGTACACAGTTTAATAGTTAAAAACATTTCTTTTTCAAGATATTCAGTTTAGTCAAACAATTCTATTTTAAACAATTCAGTTTAATATAATTATAGATTTTGTCCACACTCAGTTAAATGTCAAAACAGTTCTATTTCAAACAATTCAGTTTAGCATAAGTACAGTTTCAATGTCAAAACATTTCTATTTCAAGCAATTCAGTTTAGCATAAGTACAGTTTCAATGTCAAAAACAGTTCTATTTCAAACAATTCAGTTCAGCATAAGTACACAGTTTAGTTTTATTTTACCCATAGATAAGACCCTATCATGGCTAGAGTGGACCCAGGAGTAATAGCAATGAAGGGTTGCTCTGCATTCCCCAAAGCTCCAGAATCACTGGAACCTCACAACCAGATTGTTTAGTGTCATATCAGGACACTCATTTGGGGGAGAGGTCTTACCCCTCTGCAGAGGTGCAGTCGGTGTATTCTACAGCCCCAGCTGACAAAGCGATTTTGGGGCATAAGCACACGTCTGTAATCTCAACTGTATGTAAACATACAGAAGGCAAATAACCTGCTATGGTGAATTGATCAATGCTAAATATTTCAAATTTTTTTATTTGAATATACATACTGCATCCAGTTTATGTGGCAACTTTATTACCGTGCTCAGTAAATTTATATATATATATATATATATATATATATATTTACTAATCAAATATCTACCAGTATTCACGGTACCAGAAAAAAACAAAAAAACCCTGGCCAGGAACAAGAGAAAAAAAAATATCTCGAATCCCGGTCCAGAGGAAAAAGAAAAAAGTTTTTTGGGTAAAAAAGAAAGAAAAGACCAACCTCGTCCTACTCCTTGAAAAAAATCAAGGGGTACTTAGTCAGTGGCCAAAAGAAAACCAAAAAACCCTCCGCGAATACTGCGATGCTACAATTACTAAAGTGCTCAACATTAAACAATGGAGCCAATTATAGAATTAACTTAAATCGCTAGTCGAAAATCGATTTTCGACTAGCGATTTAAGTTAATTCTATATATATATATATCTTTAAATGATGAATTTGACTATATAGAAAAATCTTTTGCATAACTTCAATATTCTAAATCCTTTATACAACATGCTAAAATAAAATCTTTCAAAATTCACAAATGTAAATATTTTTTTCCAATAATAATTTATTACGCAGATATGTTATTTCACCCAATAATTCAACCACCAAAAAAAAAAAAAAAAATTAAACAACCTCAGAATCAAAACAGAAACTCTTCAAAACAATTAAGAGTATAATCAATAACCAAAACAGAACGTTAATGGCTTTCTCAGTTTTTGTTTTTTTTGTTTCATCTTAAAAAATTAAATCAAATATAATTCAGAAGATACAATATCAAATATTAAATATCGTGATGATGGTTAATGTAAAAACCAAAATGTTTAATGCTAGAAAATAAATCAACTCTAAAAATTGGCCAAGTCAAGCAGATTTCAATTCCATCTTGAAGCATCCAACATGTCAAGCCACACTGAAGAGTTGTGATACAACAAAACAGCCTGCCTGGGGATGAAAATATATACACTCCCCTCCCAGGGTCGAGCACTCTGGTGAAGGAATTAAAGGCTACCACCTGCCTAATGCAAAGCTCTTCTAAGGAACTGAACACTGCAGTATCTGATGGCATAAAATATAAACAAACAAAAGTTAACACAAAATGCATTAAATTCCTGAGCAGTAAGTTATCGATCTAACATAAAATTAGGCAGTTTTCGATCCCAGCTTGAAGCACCCAACATGTATAGCCACTCTAAAGAGTTGTGATTCAATGAAACAGTCTGTCTGTGGATGACAATATACATATATATGAGGGAGAATATATCTAAACCACATCTCTTTCTGACAGTAATGTTAAAAATATGTATCCTTATCATTGAAACCCAATGGCCGTTCTCTTCAAAATATTCTGTTATTATAAAAGTTATTTATTGATAAAGGAGCCACATCTATTTTGGTATGTACATGTAAACTAATAATTCAACAAAGAGATATCATTGAGCATTAAAATTGTGCATATATTTTAATATGTTTATAATAAGGAAAATATACTTTTTGATTTTTATTAATTAAATGATATAATTCAATAATTAAAAATCAATCAATATTGGATACTCTTCACAGTTCTTCATAAGTACATGATGCATGTGCAGCTCATCAGTTCTTAAGACCAGCCATATTTAAATATCCCATTGATTCCAGGGGTAAAATTGAAATTTAATGCTTTTTTGGAGATTATTGTTTTGTAATTTAGTAAGAATTGTTAAAAAAATGTTCTTAATTTTTTTGAGAACTAAAAAAACTCATAAAAATGTTTCTAACAAAGAGGTATCTTTTTTTTAATACTATTTTAAAAATAAACCAAAATGAAAATTTTAATATGAAAAATTTTACATTTTTAATTCTTTTCTTCTCATTTTAAGGATACATTTTTTAAAAATTTTATTTCCTAGCTTCTTTTTATTCTATCTACCTATAATGTTACATTATTAGAGGATAAAAAATAATAATAATTAAAATCAAATGAAAACAGGGTTTATTGATAACTTAAAAACTGAATTTTTCAATGAATACCTTTTATATTTCTTAGAATAAAATATGAATTTTTAATCAGTGTAGCTTAAAAACTTTTTAAAAGAAATAAATTATTCATAGAATAAGCAAATACTTTTCATTTTCACCTAAAAATAAGGACACATTTTTAATACTTATGTTTTTTATTGTTACATTTTTATAGGGTAAAAAAGAAAATAAATGAATACATTTTTTCATCACTGTTACTTAACAGGCAATTAAAAACTGAATAAAAAAATTTTGCCAATTTTTAAAAAAAGACATTTGATAAAGAAAACGAGAATCATGTTCCAAATCATTAATGAATCAAGGGTTACATTCTTTAAAGATAATATTTTAAATGTAAGTAAAAAAAATCCCAAATAAAAGAATATTGTAATACATGAATTCTTTATCGTTAAAGTTTTAGAGGGTAAATAAAAATTTGAATTTTAACTAAACTGCTTTTTTTAAAATTATTAACAAAAAATTGTTCTGTCAATGAACTCATTGTAAAAAAATAAAATCTATTGGAGACCCAAAAATTTTTTTCCGAATCATGAAAATGTTTTAAACCTTTCATCAATATTGGATTACATATTTTTATATATTTTTTTAAATGTAAACTAAAAACAAATAAAAATAGAACAAACAATTCATAAAATAAAAGAATATTTTCCATTTGAATTAATAGGCAAAATCTTTAAACTGCAAATAAGGACATATTTTGAATTTTTAGCTTACTGCTCTTTTCCCCCTTTCATCTCACTCACTGGTGTTCATAAAATCCTTTTAATCTGGTTATAGACTGACCTGGGAATTTTGCTTGTTTTTATATAAAAATTCTTAATTTAAAACTTTCCATCACACAAAATCATCATAAATTTAGTGTTATGCTATCTTCTTAAATACATCTAGTATATTTTTGTTAGAAAGATAAAACCTATCATTTCAAATATATGCTTTACATAAACCTAAGCAACTTGTTTTCCATTTTACTGGCTGTAATGCAAAAGTTATCTGCCCCTAGTCTCACATTTGGTACAATAACTGCTTACAGTGAGTGTGTTTGTTCATTTGCAGCTAATTCATATCTTTCTATTTTAACTCTTTGAACCCTGAGCACTCTATCACTATGCCCTTGACTCAGCCTGAAAAATAGCTGAAAGTGTAAAATGTAATCTCTTATTTTGCAGCTTGTAAGGATTCCTCAGTTAGAATTCAGGCCACCCAGATAGATGATCTTCTAGCTAACAGCATAAATATTGGTCAATCAGGTTCTACAGATTGATCAATGGTGCTCTGATCTTCTTCAGATTAACTTTCTCATCAGTACAAACATAAAATATTAACTTTCATGATTTACATTCTATGTAAATAAACGCATGTTGGATAGGTAGGGTTTATTTGTTTAATGGCACATCAACACCTGATAGGTTATCTAATGCTGAAATTTGAATAATTTCTAAATGCTTGATTACAATCATAACTATTTTCAATGTTCCATTACATCTTTTTTTAAATAACGCTTTTTTTTGTTTATAACCAGGTTTTTTTATTTCTTCCAAGCTGTGGCTGAGTCAGTACAACTGTATGGATGCACTATAAGAAAAAGCTTAATGAGAACTACATAAGACTGCTACATGCTGTTTTGAGCAAATCCTGGAAACAGCACTAAAAAAAAAATGGTAGCTGTTTGGCCACTTACCTCTAACCTCACAAACCATCCAAGGTTTGATTTGGTTTTATGGCATATGTAGGTTATTTAATGCCAAATCTATATATATTAGATATATTTGTAAGCATAAGTCAACAAAGGTAAATGGTTCCAAGTATTGCTAGGTATTGCAAACAATTCAATTAAACATCAGTCATTTGTTTACACACAGTTAAATGATCAAACAGTTCTATTTCAAAAAAATTCAATGTAGCATAAGTCATTTGTTTGCGCACAGTTTGAATGTCAAATAGTTCTATTTGGCCCATAGATAGGACCATATCAGGTGTTACCACTTTGGGCCAAAGCGGATCTGGGAGTGATGACAATGAAGGGGTACTCTGTATTCTCCAAAGCTCCAGCATTAGTGGAGCATCACCATTAGATTGTTCAATATCATATCCAGGACACTCATTGGGGGAGTCTTACCACTCTGCAGAGATGCAGTGAGTGTATTCTACTGTCCCAGCCAAATGGACTCACAAACCATCGAAGTAAGATGAACAAGACATGGTGGACACAGCAAGGGAAGTAAGGACAAACTCATAAGTGACATTCTCTGATGGACTCCTACATAGTGACATGCCAGAGGTGGACAACCAGCAAAAACTTACATAAATCAGCTCTGTACAGACATAAGATGCAATCAAGAGGACCTGCCAGGAGCAATGGGTGCTAGGGATGGATGACGAGAGAGAGAACCAGGAAACTCCATGCTATTAGTATGATTTGATGATGATGATGATCAACATCATGTTTGTACACAATTATGATTTTACATAACCAGATCTCAACCAGATCTCTTTGATCCATCGGATGCTCTCAAGAAACCTATGTATGGCACTAGAACTTGCTGTCTAGTTCAAGCTATAACCCGGCATACGGACCCACATTTGGGTTTGTGAAACTGCTGGCCTCATTAGACCCATATTGCACTTAGTGGGTCAATGAGCAGCACAGATCAGCATGGTTCGAGCCTTGGCTCATTCCCGATCTTCCCCTCTCCTTTATCCCCACTTTAATCGGCCTTCTGGCTTTTGACCTTGTGTCAAGCCTTGTCTGGTGGGAGACATTGGCAAATAGTATCAACTCTTCATAGGTTACTTAATCCCAACATTTGATTGATATCATAATCATGTTTTCAATGTTTCATTGTATTTTTTGTTTAATTCATCTATAATCATTTGTTTGCACACAGTCATATAATATCAAGGATTCCTATTTAAGAGAAATAATCTATGCACAATTAGATGATTTCAAGTAATTATTTCTATTTCATAATAATTATTTGTTTGCACACAGTTATATGGCTTTGAGCATTCTGATCTCATACCAATAATTTGCAAGCAATTATACTGTTTCAACTAACTAATAATAATAATAATCCTGAGTAAATGATTATAGCTTCAAGTAACAATCTCTAATACAAAAATAACTTGCACAGTTATATAGCATCAAGTATTCCTGCACCTTAACTGTACCAAATCAACCATAAATGTTATATACAAGCAGAAGGAAAGACAATAACGCATATAAAAGTATAATCTCTCATTTATTACGAAAGGTGGCGAAGTGGTGATGTGAGAGAGAGTCAGCCAGGTACTGCTAGGGAAATGATAGGTTGAGATACATCTCCAGAGAGCCTTACTTCTTTGCTCTGTCACCACAAGGCTGGCACATGGCCAACTTAAAACATTTAATCATCTTCATGCTTCTTTTACGGGAGTGATACAGGGCTACCTCTTAACCCAGAGCTGTCTGACACCCGCTACCTAGTACCCCAAGGCAGCATGATGTCTAGTGTCACTCTGCTGAATGACCACCGACTGCCTAAGGTTGAAAACTTTTTATGTTATATATTTTTCAGACCTCAAAACACTCTTCCTATGCAACTCACATGGCATTTCTGCTGTTCCTTATTTACCTTAAGACACAGGTTCACATCCTATTTTGAAATCCACAAACCAATATGAAACCCGAATAGATACTACTACTCAAGTAGTGGACCAAGGAATCATTGTAATGAAAACGTAACTCTATATTCCCCAGTGCTCCAGTATTGAAGCCTCACCATCAGATACAGTTTAGTGTTATATCCAAGACTCCTTTTTTTAGAGGAGTGGTTATCTCTATCTGCAAGGGAAGCAGTTGGTGTATTGTGGGTAGAAATTCATATTGGAGGCAGAGATGCAGGTGATGCAATCACCCTAAGAAATTAATTCAGTGAGCCAAGTTCAAACCCTGGATATGGCTGTTTGTATTCATGGGAAATCCATCTCTTCTTTTCCCAGTTATGGGTAAATAAGAGAACAAACAGGGCTTCTAGCTTTGATAGAGAACCTGGTCTAGAAGAAGGAAAAAAAAAACTTAAAATTTAAAACCTACTGCATTACAACACTAAGCAAAGCAATGAGAAACCATATTTTCTCCCAAGAGATCCCTTTTTGAAAAAGGTCATCAAGGATCAAATACAATATCTTTTTATTAATATAGTTTATTTAATCAAAACTTGATGTGAATTCAAGCATAATTGTTAAGAATTTAAACCTGGGTGTGTTCAACTAGATTAGTCTCTTCTATGTCAATCAATTTGTTTGTACAATTATAAACATATCCGAGTCATTAAACATTGGCTATTATCTATTGTTCCTTTGCAAAAAAAATAATTATGATATTTCATTTATGTTTATGACAATAAATTGTAATAATAATGATAATATTTGTTGAAGATCAGAAAATTACAAATGGAAATATAAAAACAAATTATTTTACCAATGATTAAAAATAAAAGAGATAGCAAGAAAAGAATAGCTGTTAATTAGATTTTATAAATTGCAAAAGAATCCCCCTCTCCCCACACAAAAAACAAACAAACTCCGAGAACAGTCGAAGAATCAGATGCATTTGACCCATAAGTTGAATCTTAACAGGTACTACCACCCCAGGTCAGAATAGACCTGAGAATAAAAGCAACAAAGGGATGGCTCCACATTCCCCTGAGCTCCAGAACTAGTGCAGTTAAGCATCTTATCCAGGACACCCCATTTTAGGAATAGTCTCACCCCTCTTCAGAGAATACAGTGAGCATATTTTAAGTCTCACTGACAGGATTACTGATCAGGTGATACAAATACTGTATTTGACATAAAAACCTAAAGTTGATTACAGTTCCTATTATTACTAAGTAGTCACCCATCAATATAATCTAATTGTTAACAAAATGTCAGGTTGTCACTTGATCCTAAACGGAACCCAGAAGCCATTGATTGCTGATTTTCGATAAAATGAAACGCAGCTTCTTCCAGGCAGCAGTCACATCGATACTGCTATATGGATGCACTACATGGACGCTAACAAAACGGCTGGAGAAGAAACTGGATGGCAATTACACAAGAATGCTGCGTGCAATCCTGAACAAGTCCTGGCAGCAGCACCCCACAAGACACCAACTGTACGGCCACCTGCCCCCTATCACGAAAACTATTCAAGTTAGATGAACCAGACATGCAGGACACTGCTGGAGAAGCAGAGATGAACTCATAAGAGATGTACTCTTATGGATCCCCACACATGGCCGCGCAAAAGCAGGACGACCAGCTCGAACGTACATTCAGCAGCTATGTGAGGATACAGGATGTTGTCCTGAAGACCTACCTAGGGCGATAAACGATAGGGAGGAGTGGCGAGAGAGGGTCAGGGATATCCGTGCCACCAGCGCGATATGATGATGAACTCTTGCAGGTTATTTAATGCCAAATACTCTTTGTACATACAAAATATATATGATTTGTAAACACTTTTTGTTTATAACATTTTTAAATGAGCTGGTGCTCATTTTTTTAACACAGTTTCAAGTATTTCTATCAAATATTAATAATTTGCCCATTATCATATAGTTTCAAGTATTCCAAACAAATTATATGTTCAAATAACTAATAATCCTTTGTAAAAAAAAAATAGTTTCAAGTAACTATTCTTGATAAACAATTTGAACACAGTTATAAGGTTTCAAGTATTCCTAGTTAATACTAATAATTTGCAAACAATTCTATTGTTGGTTGCTTTTACAGCATATTAACTCCAGTTTAGTTGTTTTTTGGTGAAGTCAGTTTAACCATTATACTTTCCAATAAAAAAATGCCTCTTCACAATCATTAATTTTTTAAAACAAGTAATCACTTCATACTTAGTTGCAATACTGATGTTTAAAAAGTCAATTTGTTAATATAGTTTAAGTCATTTTAAACATCATCTGAAAGAGATCTATTTGGCTGTAGTTTGATTTGACTGGGTATATTCATTTAACAGCATATCAACCTCTTATGGGCTATTTAATGCCGAAATTTGATACAAATAATTTGCATATACATAATTTCAAGTATTCCTATCTAATACTAATGATTTTCAAACAGATTTATTTGATTCATAGATAGGAACCTAACAGGTACTCCCACTCCATGTCAAAGTGGACCTGGGAGTAATGGCTAAAAAAGGGTGACTCTAGAAGTGGAGACCTCACTACTGGATGCAGTTTAATGTCACACCCAAAACACATTTTTTAGTGAAGGGTTGAGTTATCTCTCCGCAAGGGATGCAGTTGATATATTCAAGGTTCTGCCAACAAGATATTTGAAAGACAGGTGCAACACAAACTTCAGACCCCCGTTATCTCTGATGCTTGTGCTGTACTCAGTTAAGCCGCATAAAATTTCATGAAAATAAAGGAACTAAAATCAACCAACTACAAATTATATTTGTATACAAATTGATATCATCTGGTCAAAATTTCTTACCTCATCTGGAAAGAAACGAAGACTCTTTATGCCAGTCGACTTAGTGTATCTTATCATCCCATTTTTATCCAAAGATGTGACAGTTAATCTAGGAAAAAATAAAAATAAAAAAATCAATATCAGAGAATGAATCAACATTATTAAAAAAAAACAACAGAAATCAGATGTACCAATGCTTCAAATAAGGGAGCTAAAAAATGTGTGTTGATTTTTTTTTCTGTGTTGATCTTGCAGACAATTACATAGCAAATATTTGAAAAACTTATTTTGGTTCATGTTTATGATAGATTTTAGCACAATTTTTTTCAGAATAAAAAAAAAAAATTGTAATTTAATAATATACTGAAAAATTAGTGTATGTTTTCTGCTAATGATTTTGTAGTTTAGTTTATTTCAGAGCATATCAATCTCTAAGGAGTTATTGAATGCCAAAATCTAAATTAATTGTAAATGTTTGATTTTGGTTGGGTGAATAAAAGAATAGGGGTTCATGGGGGTAAATTTACTAGTTTGCATTTATAAATCTCTTTATAAATAGGACAAAAATTGTTGGATTATATCGACTAAGTAAGGACGAACTCATAAGCAATGTACTCTAGTGGACCTCGTCACATGGACAAGCAAAGGTTGGACGACCAGCTAGAACCTATCCACAACAGCTCAGTGCCGACACAGGATGTAACCTGGAAGATCTCTCAGGAGCAATGGACGATAGAGATGGGTGGCAAGAGAGGGTCAGGGAGATCCATGCTAGCACCGCGACATGATGACGATATCAACTATTTACCAGATATCATACACCAAGCTGAATGCCTGATTTTCAGCATAGTTAATAATGTATATAATCATATTTTCACAATAGATGACATTTATATCTTAAAAGAATTATTTTATGATAATACTGAATCCTAAAATTTCCCTTTTTATAATGAGTTATGACATGTCTTTAGGAAAAAAAGATTATTCAATAAGATTGAATATATAGATTTAAAAAAGAAAAAAATAATGAAAAAGTGAAATTAAAAAAATGTGCCCAAAATTTTATTTCTTATTAAATGGTAACAGATTTTTAATGAATAAGATAAAATTATTATTAACAAAAACTCCTGCTCTGACTTGTTAAGTCAGTTTCAGTATCTAAAGGTATTTGGTTCATTAGGTTTTATGGTATAACCATATTCACCAACCCCTCCACTCGGGCAGGATATGACACAAGGTCAATTTTTAAGCAGAGTTTAACAAGTTTGAATTCAGAGTTTTCCTTCTCCGAGACTAGTTGCCTCACCAAGGCTGAAGAACCCAGTATGCCTTACTATTTACTCATAGCTGGAGAGAGAATAATTGGATTCATACCTTTCCCAAAGGTATTAGTGCTACGTGAAATGCAATCAGTCTCGTCTAGGATTTGTCATCGTGTCAATTTCCTATGATGATAACCATTACACCACGGGCACCTCCTTCTATGGTATATCAACCCTTTAGGCTATTCAATACCAAATTCTGTATATATATATATATAAAATATATATGATTTGTAAATGAATAGTTTGTAGGTAACAATTTTTAAATGAGCCAGAGCTCATTTGTTTGCATGCAGTTAAACAGTTTCAAGTATTGCTATCTAACACTAATACTTTGATTCAATATTACTTGTTTGTTTGCACACAATTAAATGGTTTTTTGTTATGTGAGACTAACAATTCAATTTAACATTAGTCATTTGTTAAATGGTTAAATAGCTCTATTTGACCCAAAGATGATAGCCTAACAGGTACTAACACTCTGGGTCACAGTGGACATGGATGTAATGGCAATGAAGGAATATTCCACATTCCTCACAGTTCCAGGACTGAAGCCTCACCATCAGATGCAGTTTAGGACACTTGTCGGGAGAACAGTTTTAACCCTCTGTAGAGATGCTTCAAATGTATTTGTTGGTGTGGGTCTTATTATAGGATTTGATATTCATTTATAATCACTTGTCTATATTTTCTAAAAACTTTTAATCTTGAAACTGGAAAAAAAATTTTATAAATAAAAACAAAAAAAACCCTCTTATCATTGCATCCAGTGAAACTAAGAAAAAATGTTGATGATATTCAATTGATTTATTTGGAGATGAATGGAAATGATACAGAGATTTTTGTTCTCTCGTTACAGAAGGGATTTTATATAAATGGAAACAAGTAAATTCACTTTCTGTGGATCCCTATGTTTTTATTCACCGCCAGGGGTCTGTATGGATCAATTTGAAAAGTCCTGGTATAAATTAGTCATTTACTAAGCTTTTTTTGCTTAGATGTGGCACAAGTTCATACGAATTAGGTATCAAATTCGACTCAAACTTATTCATGAAGGTTTGCTAGTCTAACCTGCTAACTATTACACCACCCAAAGTGCACTGTATAGATTATTGTTTGATTGATCAATTTTAATGGCATGTCAACTAGTCTAAGGTTATTTTAAGCTTAGAAGTGAGAGAATCACATTCATTGAACATTCATATTTATATTTTGGAGGTAGTTGTTTCTTAAGAGTAGGGGTTTTATTTATTTATCTATTTATTTATTTATTGATTTTTGCACACAATCCTGTCAAATAGGAATAATTTTTAAACAGATTGGTTTGACTCATAGACGAGTCCCAAACAGGTATTATCACTCCAGCTCAAAGTGGACCTGGGAGTAATGGCAGGTCTCCAGAACTGTAGCCTCATCATCAGAAGCAGTTTAGTGTCAAACCCAAGACAGTCCTTTTTTGGAGGGATATCATCTCTCTCCAGGAGATGCAGTCAGAGTATTCTTAAACCCCACTGACAAAGTAGCTTTGGACGAGTATGCATCCTGTTTCTGCTAAAATAAATACACAGTACTTTTGGAGTGCCCCTCGATAGAAAATTTTATTTAATTTGGTTTTGAACACAGAAAAAGTTAAGATTTGAGAAACTACAAGGCTATTACCCCTCAGGTGGTCGTATCAGTCTGTTTTCAGTAAAATCTGCAATATTCTCAGAATAGAAATTTACCAGCTACCAAAAAGTTCAAAATTTGGTTTAGCGATTAAAACAGGATACGGTTGCCTAAAAAGTTTGAAATTCAAGTTTCAAATGCCAAATTAATGATATTCCTTATAAAATGGAAAACCGATTCCAAAGGGGGCTTTCCCTCAAGAGTTCCGTCTTGTAAAAGTAGAAAGGCATATAAATATCTACAAACTGATATCCCTTTAAGAGAAGGAATATACACCTCCTCTCTCCGTGAATTCTTCGTTGCAAAACTATCAGAAAAAGATTTGGAAAGAATTTTTGTTTTAGCTCAAGTGGATTAAAAGAGATCAAAGGTGTAAATATCAGAAGATTAGTTGGACTCAAAATTATTTTTAAAAAATAAAATAAAGATAAAATAAATAAATGAATTCATAAACTAAGAAGTAGGAAGTTGTATGAAAAGAATGTTTAGAACTTAAAACCACTTCCAAAAAACACATTAATTTATGTCTTTTTATGTGAGAAAGGAAGTAGAAGGCCACATGAAAGATAAATAGTAACTGGGAGTATATTAAATTTCTGCTAAGTTAAAAAAGAAAACAGAAAACAAAAAAACAAAAACAAAAAAAAGAACGTAGGCATCTTTATCATTTGAATGCTGGATCTTGATGCAAGGAACACATGTTGTACATTTCCATCTGTTGATGATTCAGAAACAATTATAATAATTCAAGAAACATGTGATGTCAATTAACAAAAAAATAATATATGTATAGAAGTTTTTCTTTCTTTTGTACACAGCTTGATTTTCATCAAATATATTACCATAGAGCTTTGTTTGTATACTCGCATGCAATGCACAGTGGTTGGAGCTGTGAATTGAAAGCTGCAAAATCAAAGATTCCATCCCATGTGACAGCAAATTATTTCTTTTTAGCAGAAAAAGGTCCTTTTTCGATCATTTAACAAATTAATTCTTTAAACAATGGGATTATTATTATCATCAAGAAGATCCATAATCCAATTAGATTCCTGTTGTACCATGGATCCATGATGATATTGATGCTTCTACTTAGGAATGAGTAAAGGATTCTTATTAGTATTTCAATTATCTATAGAATTGATGATTATAATAAAAAGATGTTCAGTTCAAAAGCTGGTCTCCAACAAAATTATTATTTAGTTGCAAATTGGACAGGAAATTTCTTTATTTTCTAAGTTAATGCATTTTAAGTGTATTACTGTAATAAAAATCTCACTATGAAGTACTGTTTTTACTGGATTAGTTATATATACTTATATATAACAGGATTTTAGTAATAAAGAGATTTAGACGAGATTTGTCTTATTGTGATTTATGGCATATCAACCATTGTGAGTTATTTAATTCCAAATCTTATATATATATATATATATATATATATATATAATATACATTTATATTTGTAAGTGAATAGTTTGTAGGTAACATAATTTTTAAACAAGCCAGAGCTAATTTGTTTGTACACAGTTGAACAGTTTCAAGTATTGCTATTTAACACTAATAATTCTATTTATCAAATGGTTTCAAGTATTGCTATCTAATACTGATAATTCTATTTGACATTAATCCTTTTTTTGCACAAAGTTAAATGGTTTCAAGAATTGCTATCTAACACAAATAATTTTATTTAATAATAATCATTTTTTTCTCTTGTCATATCCAGGACACTGGTTGGGGGAGTCTTCCCACTCTGCAGAAGTGTAGTCAGCATATTCTACAGCCCTAGCCAACTGAGTGGGATTTAGATGAGTATTTTATTTCCTCTTTTTAATGGTAGTTTCTTTTAACCACAATTCACTCAGGTCATTACTGCTATGACTCTGAAAATCATCTATCAGAGACAATAATAAAGGATATACTACAGGTGAGACTCCTGTTCCTTTTTATCTTAGAGAAGCCGATTTATTCATACAGGCTGTTTTACTCATCAGCTATGATATTACTGAAGCTTAAATCACACTTGTAACTCTTCCACTACTTTGTCTTGAATTTGTCCGTGTTACGCTTGTTCTTATAGTTTTTATACAGTAATAGTGCTAATGGTTTGTTTTGGTTTTATGGCATATCAACCATTGTAGATTATTTCATGCCAAATCCTCTTTATACATATATATTAGATATATATGATTTGATTTGGTTTGGTTGGGTTTTATGGCACATTAACCATTCTTGGTTATTTAATGCTAAATCCCCTTTATACATATATATCAAATATATGATTTGATTGGGTTTGGTTTTATAGGATATCAAACACTGTCAGTTATTTAATGCCAAATCCTCTTTATACATATATATTAAATATATATAATTTGGTTTGGTCGGGTTTTATGGCATATCAACCATTGTTGGTTATTTAATGCCAAATCCTCTTTATACATATATATTAAATATATATGATTTGGTTTCGTTTGGTTTCATGGCATATCAACCATTGTAGGTTATTTAATGCCAAATCCTCTTTATACATATATATTAGATATATATGATTTGTTGATAACATTTTAAACAAGCCTGAGCTCATTTTTTAGCACAGTGTTAAATGGTTTCAAGTATTTCTATCTAAAATGAATGATTCTATTCAACATTAATCATTTATTTTCAGACAGTGAAGTGGTTACAAGTTTTGCTATTTAACACTAATTATTCCATTGAATATGATTTCTTCATTTCCACACAGTTAATGGTTCCAAGTATTGCTATGTATCTCTAACTATTCAATTAAACATCAGTCATTTGTCTACGCACAGTTTAAATGTCAAACAGTTCTATTTGAACCACACATGGGACACTATCAGGTGCTACCACTCCAGGCCAGAGTGGACTTGGTAACAATGGCAATGAAGGTACACTCCATATTCCTCAAAGCTCCAGGACTGGAGCCTCACCATCAGATAGTTTAGTGTGATATCCAGGACATTCATTGTGGGGGTCTTACCCCTCTGCAGATGCAGTGTATTCTACAGTGCCCTAACTACCACCACTAGCCGAGTGGACTAATAGAGTTAATGTATTTGTTGCAGACAAAAATGTTTTTTGTTAAGAGGCATATCAATCTCAGCATTAAATACTGAAGAAAAAGTTTGTTTCAAACCAAGAGAAAATGTCCTTCATCTTTATAAACCAGTTTGGCAGTTTAGGAAAAAAAAAGAATCTAGAATAACTGTTTAAAGACATGATAGTTTTTGTTTCGATTTGTTTGAAATTTTCTTGTCTGATATTTTTTTTAAATTCATTTATTTTTTTTATTATAAAAGGACTCTTTTACTTACCAAATGTTGTCTACTTGGTAATATGGGAATATACTGAATTACAGTGGGTCTCAAAAGTTTATTATGGCTATGGTTTCTTTGTTTTTAATGGCATATCAACCTTTGTGGGTTATCTAATGCCAAAGCCATCCTTATAGAAGAACAGAAGTTCTACTATTTAACCCATAGCTAGTGGGATAAGGGAGGGGGATTCATACCTTTCCCAAGGGGTATTTGTCTGAAAGTGAACATTATAGCAAAACAGGAGTTTGAACTCACGGCAATGTTACAATCCAGTACATTAGCAACTATGCCACAGGAACACCCTCCAAGTCAGAGTAGACCTGGGAGTAATGGCAATGAAGGGATACTCCACAATCGCCAGAACTGGAACCTCACCATCAGATGTAGTTTAGCGCCATATCCAAGTCACCCCTTTTTGGTATTGAGAATCTTACCCCTTTGCAGGGGATACAATCAGTATACTGCCAATGGGGTGGGCAGTAAACAAGTTAAATAGATATTTAATAGGTCACATAGTACTATATATATATATATATATATATATATATCTCAATAAGCCAATTCAATCAGTAATGCTTGTCCTAATTTCTGATGCTGACTTTTCAATGTACAGCTAAAATGATATATATATATATATATATATATATATATATATATATATATATATAATAATTACATTGATTACTAAAATACACACTAACAGATTAAGAAATAATTGCAAAATTCAATGTTTGATCATTGAATTTTTTATTCACATTACCATCAGAAATATTTTATTTGGTAATGTAGAAAATGATTAACAGGAAGAAAAGGTGTAGTAAGTAGAGATAAAGTCAGTGGGTAGTGATAAACTGAAACCTTATCTACATATATGGATAAACAATGTAATTGTCATTTACTCGGCTTACCTTATTTAAGTTTATTTTGTGTTATTTAATGCTTAAATCAGTCTTTTTTTTTTTCCAAAGATATTATCATTAAGTTTTATTTAATTATTCTCATTTAATGATAATCATCTTTAAACAAATTAAGCTTCAAATAACTATTTTCTTAACATTAACAATTTGCATACAGTTACATGATTTCAAGTATTCCTATCAAATACCAATAATTTTCTAACAGATTTATTTGACCAATAGATGAGATCCTAACAGATCCGACCACTCTCCGAGTGGACCTGAGAATAATGGCAATGAAAAAATAACACCACATTTTCAAGAGCTCCAGAAATGTGAACTCAATTTAATTGCTTGCAAATTATTAGTAGTAGATAGAAATACTTGAAACGATATAATTGCGTCCAAATTATTTGTATTAAAAAGGAATAATAACTCAAAGTGATGTTAAGGTTTGTAAATTATTAGTATGAGATGGGTAAAGTTACTTCAAACCATATAGTAATTTACTAAACATTTTGCTCAGATGAGGCACAAGGCCATATGAATGGGGCACCTATTGAAACCAAATAACTGTGTGCAAATTATTTGTGTTAAGAATAGTTATTTGAAATTATAATTGTTTGCATATGATTATCATTATTAAACAGAAATAATTACTGGAAACTATATAATTGCTTCCCCAAAAAAAAAAGAAAAAAAAAAGCTGACTTTGGCATAAAGCAAGCAAACAAGGGTTAATATGCTATAAAACTTATCAACCAACACATGATCTGGTACGAAACAATGCTTTAAGTATGACTTGACCTAAGTCAAAATTGGATCTCTTTGTGCTTTAGATATTCTAACACATTTCAACCATTCACTTCTATCGCCTTCTTCATATGTACTGTCTATATAGAAAGAGAGGATCTCTTTTTCTAGCAGTGTGAAATGACCAACCACATGTAATGTAATAGGTAAACATCCATCTTCAGTGTGCATTCAAAGAGCATTTACATCTCTGTGCGTTTTTTCAGCTGCCAGCGCTTTAAATGCCTAGAGCAGTACTTCTCAGTGCCGGTCCATAGAGTACTACCAGCTGGTTTGCAGGTGACAAATGATTTTTTTAAATTTAAGAAATTGATGAATAAGAACCAGACTCACTGTGCCCATTGACTGTATACTGGGCTGAGTTTATATTGCTGATAGATTTCTGTATTAAATAAAGCTAATTCTAACATGTCTGCATAAATACTTTTTATTTGAAGTTTAACAGTCTTTAATTTTATACACAGGTCTGTGCATTGATAAAAAAAAAAATGTCAACCAATCCACAACTTCCAAAAGTTTGAGAAGCACTGGCCTGAAATACATCAACTAGATTCCAATGTTGCTATTTACTAAGCTTTGCTTCGTCTGGCACACACGTTTCTTATGCTACTTGGGGTTCTTTAAGTGTTTACCCATTTTAGAAATGACCAGGTTCAACACTGCTTAACTTTGGTGACTTGATGGGAACTAATGCTTTCAGTGTGACTTAATCCTAAGTCACTATAACTACATTGTTGGAGGTTAATTAATAAATCCATACCATAATACTCAAATTTTCCATGTTAATATTTTACAGTAAAACACTAAAAATAGCCTGTGGTAGCATGATTCTTGTAAGTGCAATACTGTTAAAAATAATCTAACTTAAATAATTAATTCCCAATCTAATTTGTAAATAATAATAGTGTGAAGTCTGTGCTCATGCTCATCCCAATCACTATAATTTCTCAAAAGAGATGACTACTGAATGTTAATTATAGTGTACTTCCCCTTATTCATTTGCAATTAATTATAATATAAATTCCATAAATGCGAATTGATAAAGTCGGCTTTTATGGTAGTAAAAATAAGGAAACCTTGTTCCTTGTTCAGTCTCTCTCTCTCTCTCTCTGTACATTGTAGATCAAAATAAAGTTCAAGTTTTCAATAGCAGAACTGAATTGTTTTGTATTTTTCTCCTATCCAATATATAAGATGATTGACCAATGCAGATACCTTGCATATATTACACTTATTCATTACCATCAAAATTTGAATTATTACAGCAGGGAGGAATGGACTCATGCCTTTCCAAAGAACACTCATGTAACCATCTACAGCTTTATTCAGGATTCAAATCAGATTGTCAATTCAATTTTCCAAATAAGTATCAACCATAGCCTATTTTTTATACCGTGTTTTATTGGTTGGTCGGTTGGTTTTATAGAATATAAATCCTTGATGGGTTATTTTATACCAAAGTAAGTTTAATAATAATGATCTCCAATTAAATATAGTACAAAAATGTATCCCCAATCATTTCAACACTTCATACTTAGTAGCAATATCAATGTTTTCAAAACCAATATTCTAATAACGTTTAGTCATTTTTTATAGGTACTAATAAAGTTCAACATGTTTTTAAATATTATCTCAAATAGATCTATAGATGAGATCCTAAAAGTGGGTGATTTCGCACTCCCCCAGAGCTCCAGAACTAGAACCTCACTACCAGATGCAGTTTAGTGTCATACCTACGATGACACCTTTTTATAAAGATAGGGGAGTCTTACCCCTCTGCAACAAATTCATTTGGCATGTTCTTGATCCCATTTTAGTCCTGCTGAAAAATAATATATACATCATATTTATCCAGTCTTCATGGATACTTTATGATATCAAATACTGTTCTATAAATCTAAGTTTTTTTATTTCTTTATTTGCAATGTTAAATGTCCCAATACCCAAGATAAAGAATTAGCAATTTCTTGCACAGATCATGATCTGGCCATATTACCAATTGGACGGCCAATTCATGAGGTGAATATACTTCTTGCAATTGGCATTGGTTTCTAAAATTCAAAAATGGAAATGTGAATCTCAAAGAAGAAGACAAAGAGCAGACTTTCCACGGTTGCAAATGATCAATTCAGAAAAAAAAGTTCTTCCCAATTCCTTTGAAAAAAAATAGCCCCAAAATTAAAAGTTTCAATTTTATCAAATTGAAAAAATTTTTTTTTTTAGACAAACTGGAAAAGTAAAGAAATTTGACAAATGGTTTTTTTATGAATTCCCAAAAACAAATCCGTAACATCCATTGATGTTTTTGTTGCAGAACAAAATTACTCATTTCTTCATTAATATCATAATTATTCTATATAACATGTACCTCTAACTTTAGACTATGAAATTCTAGTGGGAAAAAATCTCTTGTATATGCACTGAGCTTTTTAAAATTTCTAGCAGCTAAATTTAACCTCAATTTAACATTTATTCAACATTTTATTGGTTTTTACTGGCTAAAAATAAAAATTGATATAGGTTAATGTTTTGAAAGAGAAAATTTGCACAGAATCTAGGACAAATGCACAGGTATGTTCATGTAAAAATGCAACAAGACTGCAACAAAAAATAAGTGTTATATTTTGACCCTCGCCCCGGCCCAAAAATGCTATTCCAAGGTGATACACCGGAAGGAAGTGACACATTCCAATGGCCAGTAATCGAAAGAGATCGCGTGGGCGGATTAAGGCTTATGATATGGGACAAGGTGAAGGTCCCATTGTGCCACTAACAGTGATGCACCGGAAGAGAGTAACCTCTGAACTGCATGACAGTTATTTCCGCTTGATGACGATTAAACATCCGATTTCAAAGATCCAGTAGGCGATCGTGTGGGCGTTGAATTATTATTTAACTCAGTTGAGTTTGGGGTGCCAAAGCAGTTGCCAGCAGACTTCCAGACAGTAGAGACCAGATGTGGTAGGGAAAGCCACACCCGACTGAGGGGGCCCTCGGAAAGCCCCGGTGGAGTAGACCCCAACATCAGGAGAACAAGAAAGAAACAACATGACGGTCATAACAGTGGGGTCAAAATATGAAGTTTATGTTCGGTCTCCAGCACCCTCTCACATGCAAACCCTTGAACAAGACTTTCAAACCCTTGCAATAAAGTGAGAGGTAAATATTTTTCTAAAGAAGTCTTCTGCGTCCTTTATTCGTGCGTCTGTCGTTTATCATGCGTCTGTTATCATTGCGTCGGTATGTATCCAGTATATATATGTATGCAACATAAGTTCACATTCAGAAAAACAAAATTATAAACAAACACACATTCCAGTGGATATTTCTCTGTAAAGCATTAAATTCATCAGTTTCAGCTATAGATATAACTTACTTTCGACCATCCCAAATATGGTGAGGCATCTGGCCAAAAGAAATTATATAGTTCTTATAGGTCTAATACACACCCCTAACAATTGGGCTGAAAAATCTGGAAAAATAGTGCATCTCCTACAAAAACAATTATGGTAGTTACCTGATAAAAAGTGAATCTTGTACAACGACCAGTAACTATCATCACAATAATTTCACCATCGTCAAGTTCTAAAGTATTTTAACCCCCCCCCCAGTTAATATTACAGAAATAGAAAATTATGTTCACTGAGCTGTGGTCATCACATAAGCAGAGTTCTTTCTTATAATGAATGAATATCACAGCAAATGTTGACTGTCAAGAATAAGAAGATATGCATAGAAAATTGTGGTGAAATAAAGCCAGTAAAAAAAAAAAAGAAACTTTTCTTTAAATCATTATTATTTTGCAGATATTGGTAACAGCATCAGCTCCGTTCAATCTACGTTAAACTGATTTCAAAAAGTTTCTTCATGATGATAATAGGCAAGTAATTGTGATAGCTTCATTATTTGATACACTTCTTTTTATAGAATATTTTAAAAACTGAGCTCATATAAATACTAGCTGGATTAACCATCTATGCTGGTTTGGTTTGGTTTGGTTTTGTTGTTTAATGGCATATCAACCTTTGTACATTATTCAATGCCAAAGCCATGCTTGTAGAAGAACAGCAGTGATAGTATTTAACCCATAGGTGAGGTACTCATCTAAGCTGGGGAGCAGGTCAACTTTTGGTTAGAATAATAGTCAAACAATTCCTTAGAGTTTATGGTGAGCTGATAAGTATTATTTTGTTAAGAATCAAGTTATGCAAAACTGTTGCATTCTGAAATGTCCAAGAACGTTTAAAGACATCCTGATGGCATTACAGACAAATCTAAAAAATATAGTCTACTTTGTTTTTCTAAACAATATCTATTTTACAAACCTTTATTATCAATTAAAAAATTACACCTAATGGTTACCAATGGTATTCATTACTATAAAAGACAAATCCACAGAAAAGAGAATTAGCAATAATTATATTTCTATATTATCTTTTTGAACATGTTAAATATGCTCAACAGAATTGAGTGTAGGTTTGAAAGTAGTTTCAGATATTTGCAGTTGAGGAGGTGCCTGTGGTGTAATAGTTATCATCGTAGGACATGGATACAGCGATACGAGTTCAAATCCTGGACGAGGCTGATTGCATTTCACATACCACTAATACCCTTGGGAAAGGTATGAATCCAATTATTCTCCCTCCAGCTATGGGTAAATAGTAGGGCTGACTTGGCTCTTCAGCTTAGTGAGGCAACTAGTCTAGGAGAAGGAAAACTCTGAATTCAAACCTGTTAAACTCTGCTTAAAAATTGACCTTGTGTCATATCCTGCCCGAGCGGAGGGGTTGGTAAATATGGATATTTGCAATTTTTGCTAGGGTCCTGTGCCCCTAACCCCTGCAAATGCACAGGGTTGATAGTTTGGTTTGATCATTTAGTTTAATGGCATATCAACTCCTTAGAGGTTATTTTAATGCCAAATCCCCTTTAGATCTATATACATGATTTGTAAGCAAATAGTTTGTAGGTAACATAATTTTTAAATGAGTTTGAGTTCATTTGTTTGCACAGAGTTAAATGGTTTCAAGTATTGCTAGTTAACACTAATAATTTTATCTAATATCAATCACTTTTTTGCTTACAGTTAAATGGTTTAAATGGTGACTAATTATTTTAATAAGACACTTTTTTCTTCTGAAATTTTAGAAATTTAAATGATTGATTATATTTTGCACCAATATACTTTCCTGCTGATTATCATTTATTGTTAGAGACCCCCTCTTGATGAGAGCCACACTTTTCCCAAAAGCCAAAAAAAAAAATTAATTAATTTAAATTTTCCCCTGCGTCTAGTTAGAAAGTATACTGAACATGATAAGATCTATGTCAAATTCTTTGGTTGATTTTTAGTGGACAGACAAATAAATTTCTCCTAATCATTATCATATTTTGTTAATATTGTCTATTGAGAAAAGTCATTAATAGTAGAAATTGTTTCGATGGTTCAATCTCTTTGTATTCTTCTTCTTGTTTTAATGCAAATTTGGTTTGGTTTGGTTTTATGGTATATCAACCATTGTAGATTATTTAATGCCAAATCCAGTTCATTCATATATATTAGATATATATGTTTAGTTTGGTTTAATGGCATATCAACAAAGAAAAGTGTTCAGTTAAATAAAGTTACAAAAAGACAAAAAAAGGTTATTTTTCCAACTTTTGACTTGTTTTCTCTTCATTTTTCTCCAGTTTATTCCTATGTACTAGATATATATTTGGTTTCTATACACATTTCTAAAAACATTTTGTAAAAAACATTTTTAAACAGACTTGAGCTCATTTTTTTTTGCACACAGTTAAATGGTTTCCCTTATTTCTCATCATCATCATCATGTCATGCCGCTAGCACGGATATCCCCTGACCCTCTCTCGCCACTTCTACCTATCATTCATCGCCTCTGGCAGGTCTTCAGGACTACATCCAATATCCTCACATAGCTGCTGAATGTATGTTCGAGCTGGTCGTCCTGCTTTTGCTTGGCCATATGTGGGGGTCCATAGGAGTACATCACTTATGAGCTCGTCCCTGCTTCTCCAGCAGTGTCCTGCATCTCTGGTTCATCTAACTTGGATAGTTTTCGTGATGTGAGGCAGGTGGCCGTATAGTTGGTGCCTTGTGTGGTGTTGCTGCCAAGACTTGTTCAATATTGCTCGCAGCATTTTTGTGTAATTGCCGTCTAGCTTCTTCTCCAGCCATTTAGTTAGCGTCCAAGTAGTGCATCCATACACCAGTATCAATACAACTGAATGCAAATAAGTCCATTTACTAACAATCATTTGTTTATACACAGTTAAATGTTTTCAAGTGTTGCTATTTAACACTCACAATTCAATTAAACATCAATCATTTGTTTACACACAGTTAAATGATCAAACAGTACATAAAGAAAAAAAAGATACCTGTAAAAAATCTTGCGAATAGGTTGAAGACTGATGGATCCTGTGTAAGGCTGACTATGAGTATTTCGTTTGAAAGAAAAGCCTCTGAAATTCAAAGAAATAGAAATATAAAAGATAAGAACTTTCCTTTCTTCTGAAAGATAATCAATCCTTTTTTGCAGGCAGAGCAACATTTTTGTCTTTTTCATAGTATCTCAATATAAGGCATTTGCTCATTGACCAATACAATGCTAATGTATAGAAACATTGCTAGAAGGCCATACTATGGTTTAGGATTGAGTACGAGTTATTTTGCAAAGTATTATAATTAAAAGTGAGTGCTTTATCATTTTCAAGTAATTGTACTGACACATAATTGCAAATTAAATTCTCATGTGTTATTTATTATTTTTTAATCAATAGTTAACTGACTTGTTTGAACATTGCCTCTATTTTGAAAATTTTCTGAAAATAATTTGCCCACTCTAAAAGGATTTAAAAAAATTATCTGCCTGCAAAGAGGTTAACAAAGAAAAATGAAGTTACAAAAAGACAAAAAAAGGTTATTTTTCAAACTTTTGACTTGTTTTCTCTTCATTTTTCTCACTTTTTTCTCAGAACTTTCTCAGTCAAAATACCCTTTTAACTCTAAAAGATGGGGAGAAAAACAAAGCATAAAACACCTTCAAGCTTTATTCCAGGGTGCAGACAGCTTTGTTTAAAACTACCCAATCATTCTCTCAAAAGAAAGATGTATAAACAACAAAACAAAGAAAACTAAAAAGTTTACTCAGTCAGAAATGCATAAAATATATTCATTATAAATCAATTTTATCATTCACTGCCCATTATAAGAGTGGATGCACTCATGTAGCAGTTATCAATATAGGAATTGAACTTGTTATCTGAGGTTGGGTTTTATGGCGTATCAACCATTGTTGGTTATTTAATAAATATTGTTTTTATATATATTAAATAATTTGTAAACCCTATTTGCAAAGACATTTTTAAATGAGCCTGAGCTCAATCTTTTATACACAATTAAAGAGTTTCAAGTATTTCGATCAAAAACAAATATTTCTATTTATGAGGTGCCTTCAATAAGTTTCCAGACTTTTTTCGTAGGGGCATTTGAAATTATTGTAGACTCTTGAAAATTCAGTATGTTATTGCTATACATCTTATGAGATGACTGACCAATTTTTATGATTTCAGCTGCAAATGAACAGCTACAGCACGAATTGGAATACACCCCCCACTAAAGCCTGATTGGCAAAGCCGATGAATTTCAAAAATGCAATCTGACACTTTAGAAGAACGATATGCAATAAATTTCTGTTTTGAACTTGGAAAAAATACCACAGAAACGTATGGAATGCTTCAGACTGCTTTTCAACCATCTTGCATGAATCGAGCATCAGTTTTTGAGTGTCATAAGAGATTCAAGGAAGGCACGGAGTCTGTGAGGGATGATGAGAGGTGTGCGAGGAGTAAGGAAGTCAATACACCAGAGTTGATTGGCCAAAGGGTTAGGATTAGGGTTACTATGTTGAGGTTTTAAGGGAGTTCAGGAAGAGATTCCGTCAGAAGAGGCCAGCACACTTCAAATCGGGTCAGTGGCATTTCCGATAGGACAATACATCAGTCCACAACTCCATTCTTGTCACAGACTATTTGACTAAGATGGGCATCAAGACAGTTCCTCACCCTCCCTATAGTCCAGACTTTGCTACTTGTGACTTTTGCTTCTTCCCTAAGCTCAGAGGCTGTCGTTATGAGACAATTGAGGAGGTGAAAGAGGCTGTGACGAAGGTCACTGACACGCTCACATAAGAGGACTTCCATGGGGCCTTCCAGAAGTTGTTGGAACGGTACAACAAGTGCATTGCAGCCGGAGGAGATAACTTCGAAGGGGAGTAGAGTTTCATGTGTGTAATATCAATAAAAGTGCCCATACAAAAAAAGTCTGGAAACTTATTGTATGCACCTTGTACTATTAATCATTTGTTTACACAGTTAAATGGTTCCAAATATTGCTATGTATCACTAACAATACAATTAAACAGGCATTTGTTTACATACAGTTAAATGATTAAACAGTTCTATTTTTGACAATTTAACACTATAGCTAGTTTAAATGTCAAACAGTTCTATTTGAACCACACATTGGACCCTATCAGGTGCTACAACTCCAGGTCAAAGTGGACCTGGGAGCAATGGCATTGAAGAAGTACTCTGTATTCCCTAGAGCTCTACTGACTGGAGCTTCACCATTAGATTGTTTAATCTCATATCCAGGACACTAGTTGTGGGGTGCTTACCTCTACTGCAGAGATGCAGTCAGTGTATTCTGCATCCCCAGCTGACTAGGCTGTCATTATAGGAGTTCAAATCCTGTACAAGATTGTTTCGCATTTCCTATAGCACTTATTATTTTGGAGAAGGCATGAATCCAACTATTCTTCCACCAGATTAGCATAGTGACCAGGTTAGGAGAAGGAAAACTGAATTCAAACCAGTTGTAGAACTGAAAAGGGATGGTCTCTACCAGTTTATTTGTTTCCAAGACATGCTACATAAGAAGCACTCCCCACCAAATCAGGCGACAGGATTAGTCAATGACATTATCAAGTTATTCTGTTTCAAGTCTGTACTCCAATGTCCTCTTCTTGTATAGCTATTTACTTAGATTAGCTTAGTTGTGGCGCAAAGCTGGAAGTATGGAGCACCCAGTGAGAATCAAATTCACAAACAATAGTCAGCTAATCCAGCTGGCGAACCATTATACCATGTGAGGTAACCATTTCGTCTTTTTGAATATCTTCTTTTGCACATGATTATCCCATTTCTTCACGTGCAAATTACATTCAACCACTATCCAATATCATTATACTGCGATAAGTATATGAAAATTTATTATAAAAAGTTGATATACTACAACACTACATTGAATTTAGATAGCAATAGAATTATTGAACTTTATAAGAATCTGTACTATCTTGTTTTTTTATGAACTTTCATAATTTTACTACATTCAAAATACTGTATTGCATCACATACTGTGAGTGTAATTCTTTCTCTTTCTATGTTAGACTACAATGTTGACTTTGTAATTTTAAATTTATAAAACACACTGCTACAGGACAGTAAGGAAGCACACTTAACCTAATGGTTAGCATTGTAAGACATAGAATTGGCAATCTGGGTTCAAATCACAGACAAGGCTGTTGCATTTCACTTCATGCTAATGCTTTTGAAAAAGGCATGAATCCATCTGTTCTCCTCCTAGCTATAGCTAAGAAGTAGGCAACTATTCTAGGAGAAGGAAATCTCCGAATTCTAACCAGCTGTTAAAGATTGACCTTGAGTCACATCCTGCCTGTGGTGGCAGGATTGGATAATACACACTGTGGCAGTACAGTGCATTGTTTTACTTTTAGAATAGGTTTGGTTTTATGGCATACCAACTATTGATGGTTATTTAATGCCAAATACTGTTTTTACATATATTTTAAATATATATGATTGGTAAACACATTTTGTAGATGCACATAGTTGATAGAACAAACAGTTCCATTTCTAACAATTCAATTTAGTAAAAGTCAACAAAGTCAAATGATTCCAAATATCACTATGGATTACTAACAATTCAATTAAACATCAGTCATTTGTTTACACACAGTTAATTTATCAAACAGATCTATTTCTAACAATTCAATTTAGCATTAGTCATTTGTTTGTACAGTTTAAATATCAAACAGTTCTATTCGACCCATAGATCAGAGACTATCAAGTGCTACCACTCTAAGTCAGGGTGGACCTAGGAGCAATGGCAATGAAGGAGTACTCAACATTCCCCAAAGCTCCAGCATTACTAGAGCCTCATTATCAGATTGTTTAATGTCATATGTATTTGGGGAGATGTCTTACTCCTCTACAAAGATATAGTCTGTGTATTCTACAGCTCCAGCCGACTGGGGTGTGAACATGTTCAATATGGTCAACAGTATTATGAGTTTAGGTTGAGGGGTGGCTTTAAATTGCTATAGTTTTGCTGGGTTCCTGTGTCTCTAACCCTAGCAAATATGAATAGGTAATAAAAGTTCTAAGTCAGATTAGGAGTTCTATAGTTCTAAAAACATTCATCAAAATATTTTATTCATTTATTGTTTTAAAAAAATATTAAACATTTATATTTGAAACACTTTCTGACTCTTTATTTGAAAAAAAAAAAAAATGGCTGAGTTCTGTAGTTTTCACTTTTGAGCGGTCTTAATCGATGTGAGTTGCAGACAAGGGAGATAACTCTGCATATTTGTACAACTCATATGATAAAATCAAAAGTCAATGTTTCCTTCAAAGAAACTGAAATAGCTTGAATTAACAAGAAAAATCCAAGCGTTGTTCACTCACCTTCTTGTAAGAATTATTAGCAGATCAAATCCATAGCTGTAACCAGTCCATCTCCAGCAATACTGAAATTAAAATTGTACATGATTCTTAAATATAAACACCAATGCAACACAAGTTTTACTTGTTTACAATTCTATTCTCACATTAAAAAAAAAAAGATTTTTAATACACCATGTTATCTGACTTCAACTTAGATGCATACCAACACTGGATACAGTTTAATGTCATACCTAGGATATGTAATACATCCAATAAATTAGGTTGGCTTGTTTGTTTGAGTTTTATGGCATATTAACCTTTATAGGTTATAAAATGCCAAATCCATTTTATATAAATAAACAGTTCTATTTCAAACAATTCAGTTTAGCATAAGTACACAGTCTATTTCAAGCAATTCAGTTTAGTCAAACAGCTCTAATTCAAACAATTCAGTTTAGTATAAGTACAGCCTTTGTTTACACACAGATATCAAAACAGTTCTATTTCAAACAATTCAGTTTAGCATAAGTGCACAGTTTAAATGTCCAAACAGTTCTATTTCAAGTACGCAGTTTACTTCTATTTGACCTATAGATAGGACCCTATCAGGTACTACCACTCTGGACCAGAGTGAACCTGGGAGTAATGGCAATGAAGGGGTACTCTGCATTCCCCAAAGCTGGGAACTTCACCATCAGATTGTTTAGTGTCATATCCAGGACACTCGTTGGGGGAGGGGGGTCTTACTCCTCTGCAGAGAAGCAGTCAGTGTATTCTACAGATCCGTGATTGGGCAAAAATTATGTTAAGTGTAATCAAGACATAGACAGAATACTTATTTGTATGGGTTCTAATTGCCATCTGAATATTAAATTCTTATCTCTAAATTCCCTGTGAAGAAGGTGCAATGAACATATTTATATCCAATCCATACTTCTGTATACTTGAACCCTAACTCTTTCACTATGTGTCACTCCCAACTTCAATTCAACTCATCAAATCAAGCAGACTTGACATTATTTATCTAGTGATCATCTATTGATACTGGCTTTCAGCCAAACAGAAGTGGCAGGGAGTGATGTTGCAATTGAAGTGAAAGTAATTTTCATTTAACAATCCATATCACATTAGAAATATCAGAATATGTTGACTTCATCTTCATTGTTATGCTCACAATATTTCAGCCAATATGTCCTATGGCCTTCTTTAGGTATTTCATGTTGAACTCGGGATCCTAAACAGAACCTCGAATTGAACGCTTTATTCCTTGGGTTCAATCCCAACTACATGTAAGAATAACAAGGAATATTAACTATTGCTTAACACTTGTACCCGATCATGGTTAACAGAATTAAAACAATTTATCTAAAGGGATTAAGTAAAAGGTTCAGTTCTAAGTTCTGTGTAGGCTACAAAGTCAACATGAAACACCTGAGGAAGGCCGAAGGATATATCGGCTGAAACGTTGTGAGCATAACAATGAAGATAAAGTCAATTGTCTGAATATTCTAAGTGATAAAAATTTAGACAAATAATATATTACTCAAAAAAAATTTTTCTTTTAATGACATATTTTTTTGGCAGGGGTACTATTCTGGTTCCAATTTATAGGAAAAAGGGGGGAAAAATTTTTTTTTATATTTATTCCTTGTCTTTCAAGAGAAAAGTCAAAGAAATCACAAGTAAACAAACACAAAAATAGCAAAAGAAATCAAAATAAAAAGAGTTATTCCTTACTTTTCCATTTTTCTGTAAGATTCTTCCACACCGAATGGCAGATTTATTAAATTCCTCTTCAGAAAGATCATCTGGCCTAAAAAAAAAATTTTAATTCTTGATTGATATTTGATTGAGTAAAATTCTTTCTTTATTAGAAAAGAAATATTTTCTAAAGATTTCATAGTCAAAGAGTCTAAAATGAACAAAAAATGAATCATTCAAAGGTTTTGCATTAGATATATTATAAGTAAAATTAAAAAAGAAAAATGACTTACCCTTTATCAAGTCCTTGGTCAACAGCTAGCATTTTGTTCCACTGGTAAGAAAAATATGGTTGTAACCAGTCTGAAACAAAAAAAAAATATAAAGAGAAACATTTAAATGTAAGTTTTATGCAATTAAATATTGAAGGTACAGCAAAATCAAATTAGAAAATGGTCATAAAATTTGAAATAGCTGTTTATGTTGAGTTTACTAAGCAAAGTATTAAAAATTCAATTGGTGAAATGACATTGTAAATATTGATAAATTTAGGTTTGAAGATTTGAAGAGATTTTTTTTTATAGAAAACGCTAAATATCAACCAGAATCAAAATTAAAAACATTAATGGTAAAAAAAAAATTCAATTGGTGATATGACATTGTAAATATTGATAAATTTAGGTTTGAAGATTTGAAGAGATTTTTTTTTATAGAAAAAGCTAAATATCAACCAGAATCAAAATTAAAAACATTAATGGTAAAAAAAAAAAAATTCAATTGGTGAAATGACATTGTAAATATTGATAAATTTAGGTTTGAAGATTTGAAGAGATTTTTTTTTATAGAAAAAGCTAAATATCAACCAGAATCAAAATTAAAAACATTAATGGTAAAACAAAAGTGCACATGGGAAATTCAGAGTTTTTTTAAACAAATAAATGAAAGAAAAATAGTAAAATGCAATGTATAAATCTTTTCTTAATTTCTAAGTTCAATCATATTTAATGATAAATACTAAGTCTGTTGGAAAAGATCCAGTCATTCAATATAAATGAAAAAGTAGTCTATCTAGGGCAAAGGTCCCCTTCAAAGTCATCCTCTTGAGTCCTCATATAGTTGTCCCAGCATCCTTTCCACTTTTCAAAACAATCTACAAAGTTCTCTTTTCAAAATCAGCTTCCTCATCTTGTTCTTAATCTTGTCTACAGTTTGAATTTTCCTCTCTTTAGAGTTTTTAGCAAAGACTGAACTTGCAGGAAGTTAAATCTGGATTGTAGCAAGGAATGATAGGCCCAAGTAACATGAGGATTTGGGCACTCAAGATGGCTGAACACTATTTGGATTGTGTAAGAAATCATTAGATCATACTCAAATTCTTGAATTGTCAGTTGTTGATTTTTTTTTTTGGTTACAGCCCAAAAATATTCAACATTTCTAAAAGTTTCTTTGTTAAAGGACTTCTAAAATTGATATCAGGACTCCTTGCTAAGTTTAAAACTTTGGTATCAAAATTCTGTGAACTGATCATTGGATCATCAACTTCTTAATCATTTAATTCATCTCTGAAAAATTCTATATATATTTGCTGTAAATACAATGGACACACAGTACACAAGCTCATTCTTATTACTGACCGAATAACCCCATGGGAGAGTGTTTCTTCAAGTATGTGCAGTAAGGTTTCCTCTGATTTGTTGTCAAATTACATCAAAGCTACTTAATCAGTTTTTGAGAAATTTAAAATGGTTGAATATTTTTCACACAGACTTAATAGTAGAATGATTTAGAAATATTTGGTTTTTAAAGTGCATTCATGATGATTTTAACATAACATTCAAATAAAAATTACAAAAGTGATATTTGAATTAGCTGACTATAATCACTTTCATTTATTATAAAATGAAAATTTTATTGTTTCCCATGTCACGCTTGTAACATATTTATGATATCCCCCTTAGCCCTAGGTGTTACATCTATATATTACTAAAATTTACATTATGTCTGTATATAAAGTAAAGTTGGCAACCTCAGTCGAGGGTGATCCGAAGGCTCCCTTTTCAATAGCTACTACACCAAGGTGTAGGGGAGGGCACTACTCCATTCCCTGTATTGCTCCACTTTATCCTTGATCCTCAACTTATAATGCTGAGTGATAAGCAAGGTGGCATCAAGTACCATTTTTTGAGCCTTTGGTATGACTCGACCTGGGATTGAACCCCGGTCTCCTGGATCATTGGCAAACACTCTACTCATTAGGCCAATGGTTCGGTTACTGTAACCCAGCAAAAACAAAACATAGCAAGATTTTTATTAGAGCAATACACTCAAAATATTCCAACTTATAAAATAAAATAATTTCCAGTCCAATTTACAATGGAATGATAATTGTGGTGTCTGTGTCCAAATCCTTGATACAATCAAGATGAATGTGGAAGCTAATTAAATTCCTTCATTCCTTCCTAAATAGAATCATCAATATCATCATGGACCACTGTTACCAAGGAAACCCAATGTGTTCACAGATCATTTAGTTGTCTATAAAGAGGAACAGAAATCATCTAGATTTTTCACATAATGGGAACAACTATAAAATGCTAATCAGAATTCTTCACTCCTTCCTCAATAGAAGGATTAATATCATTATGGACTGTGCTGTTACAATGGGAATCCATCAGATCATCTAGCTAGTATGTAAATTTTATATACTAAATGTATGTATTTATCTAACCCTTCCAACTTTAGCAGGACTTGACACAAGATCAATTTCTAAGCAGAGTACAATTGGTTTGAATTCAAAGTTTTCCTTCTTCTAAACTGGTTGACATACCAAGGTTGAAGAACTCAGTGTAATTATTCACCCATAGATAAGGGGAGAATAGTTGGATTCATACCTTTCTTAAATGTATTAACACCAAATAAACTTGTCCAGGATTTGAACTCTGGTGGCTGAGTCCATTTCCTATGACGACGTTACGCCACAAGTGCCTAAATGTAACAATTTTTAAGATGGATGATATAAAACAATTTTATTTAAAAAACAAAAAACCTGGAAGAAGAAAGAGAAAATAAGAACCACCTTTACAAATATTCCTTACATGATACATTAGTGTGACTTACCAGGAGGAACAATGTGATCTGCATTCAGGCTCCTGACGGATTGCATATCATTAACAATGTGATGAAAACGCACTTTGGAAAACACACGGATATATTTGCTGCCTTCACTAGTCTTCAAAAAGTAAAAGCTTTTATCATCTACAATCATCAATAATGATAAGAATAATCAGCACAAAAATATCATTAATAATATTATTAATAATATTATTCAAAAAAATTAAAAAGACATTCAAAAAAGATAACTAAAATAATATCATTAAGTCTATAATATCAATATAGATTTTGTAGGTAAAAATACAAAACAATCACAGAAACCAAAATAAAACCCGGTAATGTAACACCAAAGTAATCAAAGGTTGTTTATTTTTTTGTTTTGTTTTTTAGTGTAGGGTATCACTTCTTACTCCTGAGAAGTGACATTCGTACGAGATATTAAAAAGACCTCATAAGAAGATTTATATGAGAGAGAAATTGGCCGAATGTAACTAAACATAACACATCTTATCCCGAACTAGCTGTATGCTATTTGTTTAACAAACAAGCTGTAGTAAGCAGGAACACAACAGTTGATTCTATAGCATGTCAACCATTGTTGAGTTACTTTATGCCAAAGTTAATTTAACAATTATGATGTCTAATTGTACACAGTATAAAAAAGTATTTTTAGAAGCATTTTAATCATCATCTTAAACAGATATATTTGACCCAAAGATGGCATCCTTATAGATATAACCACTCTGGCTCAGGGAAAGAGGATCTCTGGTAGAGTGGCTAATGTACAAGATAGTAACATCATAAGTAAATTTGAACTCCAGTTGTGCTATTAAATTCACTCAAACTAACATCCTTGGGAAAGGTTTGAACCCCACTTTATCACCCACAGCTATGGGTTAAATACTATCACAACTGTCTTTTCTACAAGGTTGGCTTTGGGATAAAATAGCCCACAAAGTTTGATATGCCATTAAGCAAAGAAAATAAACCCCCACTCCTAGTGAGAGTAGATCTGAGACTATGGGTAACAAAAGGGTGACCCTACACTCCCGAGATCTGCAGAACTAAAGTCTCGGTTTAATGTCCTTCTCAGAATCCCCTTTTGGAGAGGTCTTACTCTTGCAGTTTGTGTATTTTAGGCCCCACCAACCAAGTAAGAAACCAAAGGTAATTCTTTAGATACACATGTGTATAGTGTATAATAATTCACTTAGATAAGTTTGTCAAAAGGCCAAGCTTGTGTGAGAATTACAATGATTGTATCCAATTACATACAAAATAAAAATGTATTTTCATTTATTTTAAACAAGTACACACTTCATTATAAAAAAGAGATCTATCTGGCCGATGCATGAAACCCTACCAGATCAGAGTGGATCTGGGAGTAATGGGACCAAAAGGGGCGACTTTACACTCCCTAGAGCTCCAGAATTGGAATCTGGAGGTAGTTTAATATCATACCCAGACCACTCTTTTATGGGAAAGAGGTCTTAACCCTCTGCAGGGGATAAAGTTTGAGTATTCTAGACCCCACCAACAAGGTAAGAAATCGAAGGTGACTATTTATATACACATATGTATAGTGTTGAAAAATTTACTTAGCTTACTTTGTCACAAAGCAACGTTAATGGGAGACTTATAGAAAGATTGAAAATACTACACAAGTTGGCTTGTTAACAGCTAATTAGTAAATACAATTTTTTTGTTATTTAGATGCTTGAAATATTAAAAAAAAAAAACATTTTTAGAACAAGTTGATATTATAATGATCTGATTTTTGGAGGTATGTTATAAAAATATTCAATTGCCATGAGATGCAAAGAACTGATAATTGATAAAGAAATTTCCAATCTAATTTTCAATAATATTGGGTCAATGTTTGGACTCAACTAAATTTTCATTTCTCAAGGGAGATAACTGTTAAATTACTAATAGAATAGAATTTTTCCTCTTAATTTATTTGCAATTAATTAGTCAATCAATAAAATTTAACTCAATATCAAGCTAAATAGCTGCCAAAGGGAGATTTTAGCAATTATACAATACTAATGGTTCAGGAGACCTGGGTTCAATCCCAGTTCGCGTCATACCAAAGACTTTAAAAATGGTACTTGATACCTCCTTGCTTAACACTCAGCAATATAAGGTATGTATCAAAGGTAAAGAGGAGAAATCAAGGGAAAAGAGTAGCGCCCTCCCCTACGCCTTAGTGTAGTAGCTATTGAAAAGGGAGCCTTCTGGTCGCCCTCAACTATGGTTGCCAACTTCACTTTTACTTACTTATTCTTACAGCATTTCTAGTAAGCAAGATGATCCGTCCAATGTGTAAGTTCAATTAAAACAATGATTGGCCAATTCTTAAATATTGTTTGATAATATATTCATTAAAACAAAAATAAATGACTTTCAAGTTATCTTTAGCCTATCAAACCAAGTTTTTAAAGTTTTATACATAGTGAATAGAAGGATTTACATGTTTGATCCCTTTATTAAGTTAACAGCAGAACCAACAGCATTTACTTTTTTTGCTGCTACAGGCTAGACAGTTAAGTAGTTATGGGAGAGTGGTTTACCCAAGTAGTCACTCACCCACTCTCTTGATTGAACTTGGTCATGGTTCTCTATCAATTATCATGGCATTCATGACAGTAATAAGACATTTTTGAGCAGATATCAAGTGATTAAATAATTCAGGGAAAATAGTTTCATGCTTTTTTTTTAAGTGAACTAAGTAACTTCACAAGAAACATCTAAGATCATTTACTTACATTTTAATGGGAAATGATTTGCATTCAATAACATTAATTATAAAATAACATATCAAGCAATATTTAAAATATGAAATTAAAAAACAAATATAATAAACATATACAAATATAACTGCATAGTACCTGCTGCCAATTCTTCAAAATAATTCATTTTCTCAGATAGACTTGCCATATCTCCAGAATAGGAAAGAAACAGTTGTAAATATAGCCACTGTAAAACAAAAAGAATTTAAAAAATGGATTTAGTAACTGAGAAAATCAAATTCCTAGGGATATTTTTTTTTAATCTATTAACTCAACAAGCAGTACTTACCCTTATCACATACAGGTTTTAAAGATAATAATTGATCTTCACAAATTAGTATTTAGTTCTTCTTATATTTATTTATATCTATTATGAATTCCACTTTCAAAATCTATTATCACTAATAAATAACCGTTTAAATGATAAAAAATAAACAATGCAAATATGTTAAAAAGTAAATAAGATATGAAAAAGACGCCTGCTTTCTTTTTTTGTCAGACTTTAGATTATGCCAAATAAAGTCATTTATACAGGTAATATTTATAATAAATCTTAAATATATACATTTATCTACTGCTTATATCTGTCAAAAAAGCACCTTTGATAGATTATGTAGCAACATTTAACAACATATATGTGAACAGTAAAGATTTAACCAGAAAATTTTGTGAAGTTATTTCTGTGTACATTTAAAGATTCTAATGTTAGGCATCTATTCACCAATCATGGTGTAGGGAGACAATAAAATCATTATTTCCCTTGAAGAACGGGCATGTCTGTCAGAAGACATAACCACATGGGTCAGATTTGTTTAAAATCAGTAGTATTAGATAAGAATTCTTGATATCATATAACAGTGTGCAAATTATTTGTATTAAGAATATTTACTTGAAATTACAATTGTTTACAACTGATTATTATAATTTACTTGAAACTACAAGCAAATTATTAGTATTAGATAGGATTACTTGAATTCATAACTGCGCAAATAAACTATGATCAAACAGGCTTTAAATCATGTAATTATGCATAAATTATTAATATTAGATAGGAATACTTGATACCATATAACTGTCTAAAAAAATGTTAAATAAAAAAATGCAATTAAAAAAAACATGTGCAATGGAATGTTGAAAATTTAGTGATGATTGTAATCATAGATTTACAAATGAGTCAAATAAACCAAACCAATTAATCATGTGATTGATTAATTTCAAAGCAAAACTATACCTTCTTTACAAGTGTATATACATCCAGCTCTACTTGCAGCACATACAGGTCTGGTGAACCCACTATTTCTTCCATTAATTCACAGCTGAAAAAAATATACAATACAATCATTATATTTACAATTAGAGAGCATTACTCTTACACAATAATATAATTTTGTAACATCATAAGAGACAACGTTTTTATTATTACAAAAAATATAATTCCATTATACATATAATACATTCTATAATAATTGTGACATAAACATTTCATATAACTATAAGTGTCATATTTACTGTATAAAATTTATATAGAAATGCAACAACTATCATATATATATATATATATATATATATATATATATATATATATATATGAGGGTGAGTCAAAAAGTAATGCCTTTTTCTTTAGTACTGGAATAATTGCTAACACAGGAACACGTATCAAACATCAAAATCAAGTTGGTCTTCAGTGGATCACATCCCTACTTCTCAACATAGTCACTATTTCTCTCAATAGCAATGTTCCACCTTCGAATGAGAGCATGTACCCTTGCCTTGTAAAATTCTGTTTATTGTTCTTTTTGCCACTTCATCACTGCAGTTTTCACTTTCTCGTCACTGGCGTAATGTTTGCCTCTTAAACCCTCTTTCATGGGGCCTAAGAAATGATAGTCTGAAGATGAGTATGGACGATGTGATAAAGTTGTCCACCCGAATGAGATGATTTGTCTCCCTTGTCCTCATGCTTGAGTGTGGTCAAGTACAGGGTGGAACGATAAAATTGTTGCCCTAGAAAAGACGACATGATTCCATTTCTGTTTAATGAAAACCGGTTTTCTTTATTTGTTGCAAACCATCTACTAGTTGGCCAGTTGTGTACAAATCCCAAGAGCAATAGGAGCCTTCTATCATGCCTGAAAGTGACACAATTTTCAACGAGCAAGATCGGAGATGCACCGCTGTACAATTCATGCTCTCTACTTATCAAAGTCATAACAACAGGACCATTGCCAGCACCCTCAAAATGCAAATCTGGATTGCCACAAATAACAGGGACATGCCCAGGGTGATGAAAACAAAGTTTCTGGCTACGGTTATGGTCTTTGGTGTGGTTTCAAGTGAGGGCTACATCATGCCACCTCACATCTTCGAAGTTGGCTTGAAAGTCAACACCAAAGTGTACCTGGATGTTCTGAAGAGTGTGGTGATCTCCTGGTGCAATCAGGTGGCTGGTGGCAGACCCTGGGTGTGGCAGCAGGACTCGGCACCAGCCCACAAGTCCAAAGAGACCCAGGCTTGGCTTCAGAAGGAGTGCTACGACTTTGTACCCTTCTCCCCCTGGCCCCCTTCTCCCCCGACCTGAACCTACTGAACTACTTCGTTTGGTCATACATCGAGAACATCACCAACATGACCTTCCACAATACCAAAGCCAGCCTGATTGCCGCCATCCACCAAGTATTCGCCGAGCTCCTGCCGGTGCTTATGAAAAAGGCATGCTCCCAGTTCCGGATCTGTATCGAGGCAGTGATTGAGGCTGAAGGCAGCTACATTGAATAGATGTCAGCTCTACTACGTAATCAAGTTACCTGAATTGATTTTTTCAATAAGTTTTAAAATAAAGCTGTAGTGTTGTTTTCTTTAGGATGACAATTTCATCGTTCCACTCTGTATTGTCATGCAGAAGAAGATTATTGCATCCTCAATAGTCACCAGATTTAACACTTTCAGACTATCATATCTTCAAGTCTCAGGCCTAGACTGGTTGCCCAACCAAGGCTAAAGTGACCAGTCTGCCCTACTATTTACCTATAGCTGTAGGAAGAAGACATAGATTCATGCCTTTGCCAAGGGCATCAGCACATAAATAGACTTATCTCAGGATCTGAACACAGCTTGTAGGGTTCATTTCTTACAAAACGACTATGTCATGAATATAATTCCTATTTTCACGTATGGACTATCACATTTGTTCAACAATTTACCCATAGTAGGGGAAAGAAAACATTAGAGCACTATTGTAAAGTGAAATGCTAACAGCTTCATCCAAGATTTGAACTCGGATAGTCAATTCTATTTCCTACAATGATAACTGTTACATTAATTGTACCTAGACAATATGTTGTAAACTTAGTAAAAATTTATTGAGCAAAACCTTATTGGCCAATAATAAATTTTGAAGTGGCCTTGAAACATGAAATGACTCCTCACCTCTGGCCGAGACCATAAAATCAGATTTAAATAGACATTAATAAAACAATGTTAATAGCTTTACATTTTCACTGTAATATTAAAGATGCACGAATGTCAAGTTGTCAGTAATGTTTTAAATTATATAAATACTCTGGTACAAGTTATTGCTGAGATAAGCAAGGCTTGTAAATTTAGGAAACTCCAATCCTTAGCAACAAATAGTATCATAGACTGTCATGTATAATGTGCACACCCAATTGCAAATGAAAATTTTAAGAAAAAAACAGTTCACTAGAACATGGTGCAGTACTTTCTATCTGAGATGAAAGGTTGTCAAATACGAGAAAAATAGAAGTACTTTTGGGTGGAAAAAGTGTGCAATAGACATGACAGTCTATAGTAATTCAAATTATCTTTTGCTATTTGAAGTTTATAGTATAAGCTTTTTAAAAAATTAGTTGATACATTCACACTTAGGATCTTATCTATGGGTCAAATAGATCTGTTTGAAAATTATTTGTATTGCATAAGAATACATGAAACCATGAATTTGTGTGATAACTGCAAGTAAGCTATATCTGTAGTCCAGACTAACATGTTTTATGCCATTACAGAGAAATATCCACAGGAATGTATGTGTGTTTATAATTTTGTTTCTCATAATGTGAGCATATTTTTGCACCAAGCATTTGTGTGTGAATATGTTTGTATGTCTGTTCAAAATACTGTGTAAATTTTGTGTTTCAATACACAATGTAAACTATATAAATTCTTATTTTTAGTCAGCAAATAATGATAAAAAGTTGAACAAATTATAAATTTAGTTGTAACAACTTCGAAAAGTCTGTATTATACACTATTATATACATTTTTTTCCAGAATTTTGTAGTTCAAAATTAGGGGTGTATATTATACATAAGTGTGAGTTATACACTAATAATTACAGTATGATTATAGAGAATTATTATTGTTTGATAGGAATACTAGAAACCATTTAAAGTTGCAGCAAAAGAGGAATAAGGGTGAAATAGATTTTTAAAAAACTGATATAATTTTGTTTTATATTTTTCATTCTTCCAACTGTCTTCATCTTTAATTTTGGTATAGATTTTTTTTCTCCTTTCATTTTTATTTTGTGCTTTTATCAAAACTTATGTATAAAGCATTTTCTCTAATTAGATTTTAATTAATGCACAATCAAGCGTTGATTCAATCAGAAACTGGAATTATCATCATCAGTTTCATCACCAGTTAAAATTCATTACTTGTCACAAACCAAAGGTCACTAATTGTCACATTTCACTTTGAATATATCTTTTATGTCAAAATAACCTACTGCAAAAGATAGAACTAAGTTTTGTTGAGATGTTGTCGATTGGTTGCATAAAAAATTGATACAAGTTGCACAATACTTAAAAAAAAGAAGAGTTTGCTCAACACTCAGTAGAAAATACAAGTGATTCATAATCATTAATTTCAATAAGGTGTGCGGCCACATAATTCTTCACCTCATATATATTTTAATCAAATAGCTGTATGCATAGATGATGATGATGATGATAATAATAATAATAATAATAATGTTACATGATAACTGAACAAATTAACTCTTGATTGATATATTAGTCATGCGATACCTCAAGTAAGGGAGATAACTGTAACATACCTGATCTCTTTGAGAAGGTTGATATCACGCAATGAGAGAAGATTTCTGTGAAGCCATTGAACACATTCCAGCTTAACATCATCTACTCCATACATCACAGCCCCTGTGTAATACTTGCACACAGTTGTTGAACTATTTAAATAAAAAATGAATAATTGGTTAGGAAGAACAAAGCATTTTAAAAAAATTAGCAAAAATGAAATACAAAAGTTCTGGGAATTTAAACCAATTGATCTAACTGTTGATTTTTCATATTAAATTAATTAATTGAAAATATAAATTTGGCTCAATTAAAAAGAATATATTTAAAGACTATCATGTTAAAACTTTCATGAATAATATGATGAAATTTTGATAAAAACAAATATGTCCAAAAGACAATATATTTAAAAGAAAAATTGTTACTTTCTATCTGGGGGTAAAACTTCATTTGTTTCATGATTTATAAAAATTCCATTAAAAAATAAAAAGTTTATTTTATATTGTGTAACGAAAAAATTTTTATCAATTAAGGTTTTGAAGGTAGATAATATTAAATGTTACCCAAGGATTTTTTTGTAAATTTCTTGTTAAATATATTGGTAACCATCAGAAACAATAAATATAAATTGTACCTGATAGCATCTTTCATGACAGAACCACATTGTTGAATTAATTCTTCCTATAAAATGAAAAGTAAAAAATTACCAGAATGATTAAAAGATAATACCTTTAAATCTATGATAACAAAATAACGTTTTCACACTAACATAATCAGTATAAAAATAGAAAACCCATATTCCCTGAAAGAAATTTAATATTACTTTCTATCTGAGGGTAAAAATTCACTAGTCTTCTAAGTTAAAAAAAATATTTTATCTTGTCTTGGGTCATTAAAAGATTTTTATTAATTAAGTTAGTTAATATCTAATGCTATCCTAGTTTATTTTTTCTTTCATCTTAATTTTGCTGTGCTTTTATCAAAATTCATTCTCACATCCCATGACAGTTATTTAAGCTATATGAATTGAAAAGTCAAGAATAAGAAGCCAATAAGATTAAAACTAGAATTTTTTCATCCACTTACGCCTGACCAGGACATACCAATTATGCAATAAAGGCTAATCAACAGCAGCCATTCAGATATGATTATATAAATGCATTCATCATTTGATTTTACATCCATGCCATATTGTTTGTTTACACCTAGTAGAAGATGTGATAACAGAAAATATCGTTGCTTGGTTTAATGACATGTCAACACTTGTTAGGTTATTTAATGCCAAAATCAGTCTTTTTTTATGGCTTCAAGTAACTACTGATAATCATTTGTAAACAAGTACAGCTTCAAGAAACAATTCTTATTACTAATAATTTGTCTGCCAATGGTCCAGGAGACCTGGGTTCATTCCTAGGTCAAATCATATCAAAGACTCAAAAAATGGTACTTGATGCCTCCTTGCTTAACACCCAGTATTATAAAGTATGGATCAAGGATAAGTGGAGTAATCCAGGGAAAGAAGTAGCACCCACCTCTACACCTCGGTATAGTAACTACTGAAAAGAGAGCCTTCAAGGTCACCCTCGATTACAGACAGCCAACAACAATAACAATTCAAGTAACTAATGATAATCATCTGTAAACAAGTAGAACTTCAAGAAACAATTCTTATTACTAATAATTTATGTACAATTAAGTGTTTTCAGGTATTCTTAATTAAAACTGATAATTTGCAGTTATATAAAAAGTTCAAGTATTCCTATCAAATACAAATAATTTGTACAGTTATATGGTTTCAGGTATTTTAAGCAATTATATGAGTTTAAATAACTCAAAATAATACTCCTTAGTAAATAATCATTGCTTCAAGTAACTATTGATACAAATAATATCCATACAGTAATATAGTTTCAAGTATTCTTAACTAATGATAAATTTCAAAAATATCTATTTTATCTCTAACAGGTACTACAACTTCAAATCAGAGTGGACCTGGGAGTAATGGCAATGAAGAGGTGATTCTACATTACCCAGAACTGGAACATCACTACTGGATGCAGTTTAGTATCATACTCCATACGAAAAGAATATAGGTATATGTGAGAAAAACATGAACGCGTTAACAAACATTACATGTACATTTTAATAATATAGCCACAAATCAGAAAAACTAAATATTAACACTTAAAGCCTACCATACCAAGGTGCCAGCATAAAAAACAGTTTTTTTAGATAAGAATAAAAAGGAGAGCCCTTTTATAGTCTAATCTTAAAAAATCCTGTTAGTAATGGCATTAGTACAATGTTTTTACACTAAGTACCATTAGTGTTAGACTATGGTCTTCTAATTGAGAAAATATAAAGAATCTTAGATGCAATACACAACAGAAGAAAATCAAAGAATATATTCCTCAAAATGTATTTGCGATATACATAAGTAATTAAGTTGGCCAACTGTAGTCAAGGGTAACCCAAAGGCTCTCTTTTCAATAGCTACTACATCAGGGTCTAAGGGAAAGCGCTACTCCTTTCTATGGATTGTTCCACTTACCCTTGATACATACTTTATAATGCTGAGTGTTAAGCAAGGAGGCATCAAGTACCATTCTTTGAGTCTTGGGTATGACTTGACCTGGGATTGAACCCCAGTCTCCCGGACAATTGACGAACAGTCTAACCATTATGCCAAAGGGCCGGTTAAATATACATAAACACTGAAAAATATACAGAATAATAAAATATTTCCTCTGAGAACTTCAGGGAGTAAATATATAAATCTTAGTAAAAAAAATGTTTTAGATAAAAAAAACACTTACCAACTGAAGTAACCTTGCAGCTGCTAGAATATTAACAACTTGGTTCGGTCGGATCAACACATCTTCATTGTACAAGGAACCAAATGTAATATTGAGAGCTGAAAGATGAAAATGACATCCAAATAATAACAACAAACATCATTTTGTGATGATTATGAAAGGTTACTATCAACTTTTCTTTGGAAAAATATTAGTAAAACTAAGACAATTATTATTATAATCAGAAATATAAAGAATAAGGTTGGATTTAGTGTAAAAATAGAGAAAACATTATATTTAGCATCACATGTAAAATCAAGAATTTATTATTTATCTTATCAATAATACTCTCATTAAGTCTTGACCACTGACAATCCCTCCCTGCTCAATTTTCAAGACGTTTTAATAGTAAAATAACAAGCAATACATTTACAGATTTTTATTAATTCCTGAAAATCTCTTTCTATAGTAAAAATCTTAGCTATGTGTGTGAGCATGTATATATATATATATATATATATATATAAAATTCCATCTGATGATTGCTTTCTATCCCATAGTTGATAAATGCAACTTATAGTAATGAAATAATAGTAAGAAAGTGAAATTTTATATATATATATATATATATATATATACACACACACACACACACACAAATATGAAAAACAGGTATTCAAAGGACAGTGTTATTTATAGCTGGATTATTTGCCAACTTTAAACACTTCAGTTTTTATATTAAACCATCATCAGGAAGATTAATATGTGATATTGTATCTTCTGAATATTTTATTTTGTTAAAACAAAATTTTTTAAAATGAGAAAGCTTTTAACATTCTATTTCTGTTAGTGTCATTCCGTTTCAAAACTGTGTGGCTTAATTAGTGTTCAAAATTTATTTTTAAGCATAGCATATCCCCTTGATATATATTCATTCAATTCATTTTTATAGCTATTCTATAATTCTGATGATGTGAAAAAAACCCAGATGATACAATTTGCAAATAAAAAAATATTGTACTGATATCTGGGAAAAAATTACACTGATATCTAAGAAAAAAATTCCATAAAAAAAAAAAAAGACTAAAAACGTACATACTACTTGAAAATAACCAACCAATAACGCATGACTAGTCAAAAGAAAAAACACCAACAGAATTCCTTAAGTTAAATGTAAGAGTGTTCAATATACTAAAGTAGAGTAAAATATAAATGCCTACAGAGTCAGAAAAAATTTACCTAGGTTTCACCTAACTGAATCATCCTGATAATACGGTTAGGTGAAACCTAGGTAGATTTTTTCTGACTCTGTTGGCATATATATATATATATATATATATATATATATATATATACATAGTATTCTTTGGTCCAGTTAAACCAAAGTTGGGAGTAATTCCATCAGTACAAGAAATTATTCATGAGTGAATATTTAAATTTTCCTGGTAAAGAGCTCAATGTAACAATAATACAGAGCAATAAATTTTTTAAGGAAAACAATAAAACTGGTCACATAGGATTATAAATTTATTTCCATCCTGTTACGCATTTTTGAAATTTCCAAAAACACGAAAAAAAATTAACAGGACTTCTTAAGATCTTTTAGATAAAAAAACTAGAATAGACACAAAAAAGTGGGAGGGGATAGAAGAGGGGTGAAGAGTTACCTCTTCATTAAGCCCACTTCCGTTTTAAATTTTAATTTCGGTTAGAAATGTAGTAAATTTATTTTTTTTTAATTTTTTAATTACATTTTGACCTAAATTACAGATTTTATATTGAATTAGATTTAAACTTTAATTAATAACCTTACGTAATGATACAGTAATAGATATATTAAACTAAAACAAATATTTAATTTATCTAAAATATTTTAAAATTTCAAAACTATTTAGCAACCATTAATCAGTTACAGTTTTTATGAGTAGTACGTATGTATTATATGCTTTTTCACAATTTTTCTATCTAACATTTTATTTCATTTATTCATTTACATTAATTCTCACTTTAACTCTATGCTTTTTTTTATTAATTATCTATAGTTTAAATTTAGCCCTATGTCTACATCTAGCTATTAATTCACTTCTCTTATCTAAAATTTTTTTGGCTCTGGAAAAAGCAAAATGTGGATTTTTTTCATCAAGACACAGATTGCAAAAAAAAAAAAAAAAAAAAAAATACATATATATACTCAACGTCTATTTTTTTTCTTTTTCTCTATTTCATTATGAGCTGTTGGCTCACTTTTAATGTTTTTTTCAATAACACTTCTAGTCATGATTCTTACAAAATTACAAACAGCTACATAATGAAGTTTTTAAAATATATTTATTATTATTATTATTATTATTATTATTATTATAAATAAAATCATCTTCTGCATATCTTGTTCTTTCATATTTGTACATGTCCTTACCATTGGATTTATTTACATTTTCATAGAATATTCAAAAATTCATTCTATTAATCCACAAATTTATACTTCCATTATGGCCAAACTTCTATTACCTCTTATGATTTCTATATTCGATTTTACTTTCATGTCCTGTTTGCTAAAAGTTTCCTCGATCCCAAAGGATACCTGCATTGGAAAAATAAGGTCAAAACCACCTGGCTTAAAGTTACTCTTACAATTTTTAACCTGGACTATTTATTTTAAAACTCTTCCAGACAAGACCCTAACAATTATTGAAAATTGAATTGAAAGTGTGTCAAAAATGCTAAAACCTTAGCTCAATGAACTTAACTGAACATTTGGGAAATTGTATAAGACTACTACAATATCTACTCTATTTTTGAAGCACAAAACGTACAATTATATAAACTGGACCACTAATACATATATGGGTTATATGATAGAAAGTTTTTTTCATTATTAAGTTTTTCATACAATATTGACAATGGATATGAAAATATGAAAGTTATCTACTTCTGCATCAGTCAATAGGTTAAAATGCTCCTGCTGTAGTTCAAATGCAAATTATTTAACATCCCTTGATTGCTCCAGTGATATTTACATGTTCACACCTCCGTTAAAAACAAATATAAATAACAATAATAACCACTATCAGAGAAGTAAATGCAGTCAACTAGTACAAAAGGAATATAAGTGAAACCATGATTGGATAGGAAAGGTGATTCACTGGGAACTGTGCAAGAGATTAAAATTTGACCATACTGACAAATGGTATATGCACAAACCAGAACATGTCCAAGAAAATGAAACACTTAAGATTCTCTAGGGAGTGGTTGATTTTAATGGCATGTCAACATGTCTGGGTTATTTTATGCATAGAAGTTAGGGAATGACATACATTGAACATTTATGTTTACAGTTTTTGTGCAGTGTAAGAGATCTTTGTACATGATTATATATCAAGTATTCCTATCTAATACAAATAATTTGTAAACAAATCTACTGGACCCATAGATGGAACCACTCTAGGTCAAAGTAAACCTGGGAGTAATGGCAATGAATGGGCACTCCACACTCCCCAGATCTCCAAAACTGGAGCCTCACTACTTGACACAGTTTAGTTTCATACCCAGGACTCCTTTTTTTAAGAAGAGGGAGGTCTTGCCTCTCTACAGGGGATACAATAAGTATATTCTAAGCACCACCATTGGTGCAGATTCTCTGAAACTTTGAGATACAAACGAATCAACCAATCCAGAAAACCAGATCTAGTTTTAGTTAACAATCAATAATCCAGAACTTGTCATCAAGTGAATTTTTCTGTTCCAGTGAACCCGAGAGAGAAAGTGATTTAAAGTTGCCAATCTTGCAATCAAAATTCAGTTAGAACAGAAAATGACTCCATATCCTATTTTTGCTACTTGTACAAATTTGGTTTTCAATGAAAAAATAAACAACAAATCTGCACATGTCTTACCTTCAATATCAATATTTGGATCTGGAATATCAATTTCTATAAGAGCTTCTGTGGATTCCCGCCATGAGCCATTAAACATACACGAGAAATATTCAGACTGAAATAAAACAAAGTGAAGTTAATAATGAATAAAAGAAAAATAGAAATAAATGAGTTTAATTTCACTTTCTGGACTGAAAGGGTAAAAAAAAAAAAAAAAAAAAAAGGATTCTAGAGCATGCTTAAAATTAAATCATCTGTGCACATTTCTTTGGCATTTGAGTTTTACACAATTTCTAATATGACCCGGCTGCAACAAAGAAGGTATCTTACCACTTTTGGTCAACAAATAAATACTGTCATTTATTCCCTTTATCCATAACACAAACATGAATTTATTCTGCTATTTCAATATTCAGATTCAGAACCAATTATGAGGTATTCAAAATACAGACCTTTCCATTTTACTTTTCATTAATTATTCAAGATAAAGACAAATACACATCATGAAGCAATGTCTTTATACTAAACTGCTAAACTTAATATAGACTGTAGCAATAAATAGAAGGTTAAAATGATGCAAGATTTATCAGAATATTTATTTATTTAGTTAAGGTTTCAAATACAAGTTCACTTATAAAAAAAAAAAAGATTTTATATCAAAGTTTTTACAGTAAAAGCATCTATTTATTCACACTTATTTATGAACCATCAGTTATTGAAAAATCAGGGAAAAAATTTTATTGTTTGAGAATTTTTCAAAAACAAATTAGACCTCAACAAAACCTGAATTAAAGAAAATTTGGTTAACAATTAACTTAATCAAAAATTTAAGAAAATTGTGTGTTTTTATTTTAATAATGGTTATGTAGCCAGACTGTGTAAGGATGGCCATGTATCAACACTTGTGAGCCCAAGACAGGAGAGCATGTAACATTAAAAATATCTATTTTGAATCAATCAAAGTATAAGACTGAGTTCACAGTGTGGAAAAAGTCAGTGTGCAGCTGGAGTATAATAGGTATAATGAGGAGTTTGGTTTGGTTTTATGACATATCAACCATTGGAGGTTATTTAATTCCAAATCTTCTTTATAAATATATATTAGAGTAAAGTGGTTCCAAGTATTGCTATGTATCACTAACAATTCAATTAAACATCAGTCATTTATTTACACAGTTTAAATGACCAAACAGTTTTATTTCTAATAATTCAATTTAGCATAAGTCATTTGTTTGCACTTACTTTAAAAGTCAAACACTTCTACTTAACCCATACATAGGACCCTTTCAGAGGCTACCACTCTGCACCAGAGTGAATCTGGGAGCAATGGCAATGAAGGGGTACTCCACATTCTCCAAAGCTCCAGCATTACTGGAGCCTCACCATCAGATGGTTTAATGTCATATCCAGGACACTCATTAGAGTTGTCTTACTCTTCTGCAGCAATGTAATCAGTGTATTTTGCAGCCCTAGCCGACTGGGCTAAGCAGGGAGTGAGAGAGAGAAGATATGAGAAAGCGTCCATACTGTACTAGTTCCAATTCTCTTTTTGTTGCCATCATTTCCTGATAATGTTAGCCTACTGACAACTGCTGATTGAACTGGCATTCTCAGATGCTGGAAGTCACATAGTCATGGCTGCTAGTCTGCTGTGAAGAAAACATCCGTAGGATTTGAGTCGAAATGTGCTGTAGATTATCAAATCTTGACTGACAATTTAATCAATGCTGCCTGTATATATAAAATTAAAAAGTCGAGGAATGGATCCAGCAGAGTGACACCATGAAAAAGGCAGGCATGAACCTGATTAATCAGAAAATGAGTGGGAACATTATGTGACATGTTAGCATGTTCTATAGCAGTTTAACCACTAAGTGTTTTAGGATGCATTCTAAACTGGATCAAACTAAAATTATTTTATTTGGTCGCCACAGTTATTTAACTGTTAATTAAATTTTCATAAATTCAGGTTTCACTGAAATCTTATTTTTGAATAAAAAGAATCTCAACTGATGAATTATGTCTTTTTTTTTTTTTTTTAAGGAGTCCATCATATTTACTTGCAAATTTTATATAGACTAGCCAAATTTCGTTGCTTTATCTAGAATAGTATTTGCTGTAAATTGGGATTTGTAAATGAAAGCACAATATGTTGACAAAAGATTTTTGAGAAAATTGGGGCTTTTTTCGTCCCTAGTTTTTCTAACTTCAAATGTTTATATTTCAAAAAGTTTTGAATGGATTTTGATAGTTTAAAAACCCAAAATCTTATACTAATCTACATTTTATAAAAATCCTATTTAAAATTTTTTGGCAAGTATTGCTGGTCAGACTCAGTTGGATCCATTTAAAAAACAAAAAAAAAAAGAAGATAATAATGAGTAATTAACTTCCAATAAGAAAAACAATCATCAAACATTCTCTTAACAGGACTACCTTTATTATACCTTGAAAAAGCAAAACTAGACTACCTTTATTATATGGTGAGAGGATTTCAGTTGTCCCACTATCTACTCATAGTTGGCTGAGAGAAAATCTGATTCATGATTTTTTCTACTGTGAAGAAAACAAATGAAATCAACTTAAATTCAAACAATTTTGTTTACAAATACAAGTTCATTCATAAAATCCTCTCATCTCTGTTGTTGATTTTGAATTATTTGAAGTTTCACAGATTTCAGTTATCAAACAAGAACGTATCCAACTTTTGGTCAACTGATAATTGTTTACATGTTTTTATTTTTAAATAGAGGAATTATCTATTATAAATTGAGTTACCATGACCAGAAAATCCCGCAAACACTGGATGCGACATAGAGAACCATTGGACCTCTCTTTCGAACTTATTAGGTCTCATCAGCAGTGTATACTGTGATTTCCCCCACTGGAAATCAAACCAGCAACCACAGAATGCAGAGTCAAAACTCTACCACTGAGCTATTGGTCCATATCGCACTCAACTCCTGCCAAATTAACTAGTCATGGTAAACGCGCTGTGAATTAACCTGATGTGTCATAGTTACATCCATACTCTTACAGAAGATACAGCCACTTCTAGGGCTACATCTTCCCAAGACGATTAGAGATACACATCTGCGTGTGTGCAATGTAGACCAGTAACTCAGTGGTAGAGTTTTGGCTCTGCATTCTGTGGTCACTGGTTCCATCTTAAGTGAGGGAGATCACGGCATATACTGCCAATGAGACTTAATAAGGTTGAAACAGTTGTCCAATAGTTCCGTATGTCACATGCAATGCTTGCCAGATTTTCTGATTATGGCAATTCAATTTACAATATATAATTTCTCTATTTACAAATAAAAAAATGTATGTTTATTTCCTTGCTCATGGGGTTATGATTACATGGATGGCTTATTGAAGTTTATATGATTTGTTAAATAACTTCAGACAAAATCATTTTGAACATTATCTTGAACAGATCTATTTGACACATAGATGGGACCCTAACAGGTACTACACCACTCCAGGTCAGAGTGAACCTGGGAGTAATGGCCATGAACGGTGACTCCATACTCCCCAGAGCTCTAGAACTGAAACCTCCTTATCAGAGGCTGTTTAGTGTCATACATAGAACACACTTTTTTGAGTGTATGAGGAAGGGTCTTAATCCTCTGCAGGGGATGCAGTCAGTGTATTCTAAACTCTATCAGCAAAACAGGCATGAAACTGAGATATTCTATAGAATGTTTAAAAGCTTAAGACTGTATGAAATCATCTGTACACTTTTCCTAAGAATTCTGTAGATTACCAAAGTTTGTTTTCAGCAAGATGTGAAATAACTAAACTTTAATAAAGAAGGTACTTAATCACAAGGTACATACTTTGTACAAAGTTGGTACAAGGTACCTACTTTGCCTGTCAAACATTTATTCCTTTAATGCATGTACATGATAAATGCATTCCACTATTTGCCAAAAACATTTGGATGCCTTCTACCACCCCAAAATTATACCCTAACTCTTAACACTTCCTCTAGGGAATGATATGGACCCCAATAACAAATCCTGCAGTAGCATAGTCACTTGTACATGGATGAGCTTAAATTTTCTTCTTTGAAAGATGATAGTTACAGCTATACTTTTCTTATTAGCACCTTGAATAAGTTCTCACTGTTTTCTAACAAATTGTATTCCTTGAACTGTGTGCATGTAGTTTCAGATAGTAACACATCTATAAGGAAGTACTACAAGCAAGCATGAAATTCAGGGAATGTCATTTCACCAAAGTGTAAAAAACTTTTGTTTTTCATAGTGTTAAACATGTCGGATTTCATGCTAAAGAAAGTGTAAGCGAGGGAAATTTTACTGCACTACTTTTTTCAAAAGAAATCTGAAGCTGAAGCACACAGAATTCTCGTTGAGACTTATGGTAACCATGCTCTGTTAAAAACAACATGATTGGTTTAGACACTTCAAAAATAATGATTTTGATGTTGAAGATAAAGAACGCTCTGGCAGAACAAAAAAGTTTGAAAAATTGAAGGCATTACTTCATGAAACCTCATGTCAGGTCCAAGCTGAACTTGCAGAATCATTGGGAATTGATCACACAACAGTTTCAAAATATTTGAAAGCATTAAGAATGATACAAAAGCCAGGACATCGGGTGCCATACAAGTTGAAGCTGAGAGACGTCAAATGGTATACTGTCACATGTGAGCAGCTGCTTCAACACCAGAAAAGGAAAGGTTTTCATATTGTATCATGACTGGGGTTGAAAACTGGATATACCATAGAAGATCGTGGATTAAGCCGGGTCATGCGTCAACATCAGTGACAAAGCCAATTATCGATGATTTGAAGTTTCTGCTCTAGATTTGGTGGGATCAGCTGGGTGTAGTTTATTATGAGCAGCTCAAAACCAACCAAAACTATCATAAGAGATTGCTATTGACTACAACTGATACGTTTAGATTGAGCATTGAAAAAAAAAAACAGCCGTTACACAAGCAGAGACAAAGTTATTTTGCAACAGGACAATGCTAGGCTACATGCTATAAAATGGGTCAAAACCTACTTGGAAACGGTTAAATGGGAAGTCCCACCCCAACACCCCCACTGCTGTATTCCCCAGACATTGCCCCATCCGATTATCAATTGTTCCAATTGATGGCACATGGCCCGACTGAGCAGCACTTTCATTCTTATGAAGATGCCAAAGAATAGGTTGACTTGTGGTTATCCTAAAAAGATGTGTCATTTTTCTGATGTGAAATTCAGATGTTGCCAGAAAGATGGAAAAAAGTAATGGCTAGCAATGGACAATACTTTCAGTGACATGTTTCTTACTAATTTTTGAAAATAAAACATGACTTTTCATGAAAAATCAGCAAAAAACTTAATCAAAGTTCAAATAAATCTTGTAGAAATCTGTTCCGCAGTTCAAAAAGAGAGGTTCATTGTCATTATAAACTGATAATTTTTTGAATTTGACCCATGACCCCCAACCACTAGATAATGCATATGGTAGCTACATGCACACAATATGAACAAATTTGAAATCATGGTGTATTGTTTTTACCCTATCTATACTTCACTGATGATGATATATAAACATGCTCACAGCCCCTTCAAGCCTCTAAACATCTCACCCCATGTAAAATCATTTTAGTCACTGCCCCTTATCACTCATACTGCTCCCCTAAGAGGTAGTATAAAGCCTATTATGAAACACTGGTGTATTCCACTCTCATTTTTGAGAATTTTGATTCAGTTGCATTTAATGCAACATCAGAACACATATCTTTCCATTGTGAACTTTAATAATCTTTCAAGATGATGATAAATATGTCCAACAAATTTATATTTGTAATGAAGCAATGTTTTTATTATGAATTGTTAAACCAGACTGTTGCAATAAATAGAAGCAAAAAATGATGCAATGTTTATAAGAAAACTTTATTTATTTTCACAGATTTTAGTTCATTAGTATAATGTCAAATCCATGTAGCCTTTTATACTTTGCCAAAAAAATGCTTAGCATTTTATAGAATACCTCGGCAATCAATCAAAATCTCTAGGTAAAGTATATAAGCTTATTTCACACATTGCTCCCCAAGTCCTATTCATTCTATAAGGTAGATGAAAATAAACTTATTTCATAATGTATTCCTCAAATGTTAAGTATTCCATTAAAATATAACATGAATTATATATCGTAGAATGAAGTAAGTTTATTTCATAATTTGCTTTTCACATGTTAAGCATTCTATTAAAATCCTCGATAAATTATATAATCTTGACTGTAATAAGCTTATTTCATACTTTGTTTCCTAAATGTTAAATATTCTATAAAATAGCAAAGCATTCTATAAAAATCTCTTGGTAAAGAATATAACACAGAAAGAAAAAGCTTATTCCATTCATTGTTCCCCAAATGTTAAGTGTTCTATAGAATACCTAAACATTCTATTGAAATTCCAACATAAAGTATATAATGTAGAATTAAATAATCTTATCTCGTACTTTGCTCCCCAAATGTTAGGCATTCTATTAAAATCTCAAGGTAAAGTATAAAAAGAAGAATGAAATAAGCTTCTTTTACACATTGCTTCACAAATATAATTTAGGCATTCAATCAAAATTTCTTTGTAAAGTATATAAAGTCAGAATTTTTATTTTATACTTTGTGAAAAACAAAACTGCTAGATATTCTATGGACTCCATAACCGGATAAAAAAAAGTTAATATTCAGTTTGTTTGCATAATATGCACTCCTAACTTTTGGCCTGAAAAATCTGGAAAAACTGTGTGCTTTACTCTAATAAATATGCTAATAATCTATTATCTATCAATTTGTACTAATATTAAGCCCCCCTGCCCCACCCTGGAATAGTTCAGAAGAAAAAGCTCATAAATATTTGTTGGTAACAGTTATTCCTACTTCTATTCTATTCTATTTAGAACATTTCAGCCATCTTGTAATGGTCAGTCATCTCAGTAATTTCACAGTTTGAGTAAATAGAGCAGTTAAGTAAGTAATGTTTGAAAAACAAATATACAAAAAGATAATGCTTAGAGCACCCTTGAAAACTGGAATTTATCAAGAGAAAAGAAAAAGATGAAAAAGAAAGTTATACAATAAACAGGATATAAGTCAAGGGTTAATTGCATACATGAAAAACAGACCAAAATAAGGAGTAACAAATAAATATTTACAAGCCTTTTTTTCTGAATCATTCCAGGGTTAGGAGTGATTAATATTAGTACAAATATGCTATAGAAAAATAGCCACTAGAATGTGTGTTTGTTTATAATTTTTTTTTCTCTTGGTGTGAACTAATTTTGGCTACTTTTTTATATGAACATGTCAATGCATTTACACAAAATACTGAATAAATGTTTTGTTTTGACACACATGTAAACTGAATAAATTCTGATTTTTACTCTATATGAAATAAGTTGAACAAATGTTGAATTTAACTGCTACAAATTCTAAAGTCAGCATGAATTATATACATGTTTTTCTGCTTGCTTTTTTTTTTTTCAGTATTTCGTAGCCCAAATTTAGGAGGGCATGCATGTGATACACAAATAATTATGGTATTCTGATTGGAGTCATAAACTAAAAGAGATTACTTCAGAACTTTTAACTAGTAATAATGAATCATCATGATCATACAACTAATATTTGTCTGCGATATACAAGGAGTGACAGAGTTCACATCACAAATAACAGGATTATTCATGTATAGATCTGAACTTCTGCTTGTCTGCATGTTAGACATGATAGCATAAGTTCTGTTGGTGAGTTGGGAGGACAGGCAGCATAACTTGAAATCCTTTTAAATCATTTGACTAAATAGTAGAAAGCATGGGAAGAAGAAAACAAAGAGAGACTATGTTGGAAAGAAAGAGAAATAGAAAAAGAGAAAAACAAAACCAAGTGACGCTGAGAAAAAAAAGAGAAGTATAGAAAATTATAGTGAGAGTTGAAAAAGTAAAAAAGAAAAATAAAGATTATGTAGGGTAGTGTGACTAGTTACTCTTTTTCTTTGAGTGGCACCAAGTAATACCTCATCTCTAGTGACACCAGGTTTTGCAACCTGACTGACTGATTTTAATGGCATGCCAACCCATTTAGGATTATTTTATGCCAAGAGGCGAGGGAACTGCAGTCATCTTATGTTGATATTTCTATTTTTTCTGGAGTCGTTTCTTAAGAGGATTTTTTTTGGCATATGGTTCTATTGAATATAACTTATTTTTAACAGCTCTATTTGACCCATAGAAAGAACAGGTGCTACCAATCCAGGTCCGAGGTGAAATGGCAATGAAAGGGGTACTCCACATTCCCCAAAACTGGAGCCTTATCATTAGATACAGTTTAGAGTCATACCTACAACACTATTTTTTATAATAGTCTGACAGTATACCCTCTTCAGGGGATACAGTAAGCCTATTCTGATTCCTGCTGACAAGACTGTTTTGTAACCTCTGTGTGTGTGTGTGTGTGTGTGTGTGTGTGTGTATAAGTCACTTTGTATTTTATATATCATTTCAGAATATGACCATACAAATAGTTACATCAATTGCAATCATTGTGGGGGGGGGGTCCTCATGGTGTAATGGTTAAAGCATTGGACTGCGGAATCGTAGTACGCGAGTTTGTACTCCAATCGCGCTATTACGTTCACTTTCGGGCAAATACCCTTGGGAAAGGTATGAGCCGCCTTATCCTCCCAGCTATGGGTTAAATAGTACCACTACTGTTCTTCTAGGAGAATGGCTTTGGCATTAAATAACCTAAAAAGAGTTGATATGCCATTAAACCAAACCATTAGCTTGATTGCAATCATTGTGACATTCATAGAGAATCATATTAATTGTTTATATTCTAAAATGGGATTTACAAATTATCACAGTGAAAATCTTTTAGAAAAAAATTTACAAGTTAGTAGAAAACAATAACTTGGAAAGAAATTTACAACAATTCAAAATCTGAAAAAACATTTTTTAATTAACATAATGAAAATACTTTTTAATTCCATTCAATCTGTAATTACTTTGAATATCTTACAGATACGAGTATAATCCGAGCAAGAGTAACCCAAAGCTGAACTTTTTAAGACTTTATTTTTCTGATGCAAGTATCATTGCAGAATGAGAAAATAGAAATTTAATTTCAAGAAATTAAATTCTAGTTTATCAAAACTTCTCACGTTCTTCAATGACACACGCATTGGGGGGAAAAAAAAGATTAGTTTTGAGCTACTCTTACAGTGATTTTAACCTGGACTAGTACAGTTTGCATCAAAATAATGACATCCTTTACATATGAATAAGGATTTCTGTTAAGGATTAGAGTGTAGTATATGTGCACTCTGCCCAGGCTCAGTGTCACTCCCCACTCTCTTGGTATTTCTGTCTAGGACCAGGCTCGGATCCATAGGTAATAATTATTCCTTCTCCTTTGGATAACAGAGAATTTCAATGATAAAATCATAAAAGTAAATAAACTTTTTGAAATAAAATTGTAATTACTTTAACATATTTATACAACTTCAAAGGGAGAAAAATTGGGTCAAAAATTAATAATACAAAAATAAAATACTGGAATAGGATTTTTCTTGGTTTTCGTATTTAGTGGAAAATCATTAATCTTTTATCCGGTTCTTGTCAAATTTTGAAACTTTAAATGAATATTTTTGCAGTGTATAATCAACCTGGTCGGATTATTGAGCAATGAAAAATGTTTGTTTTAAGTGGCATTTTGCATTTCCCCAACAATAGAATTTCTCATGAATGTTGTGCAACCAATAAATAAAATTTTATATTATCATAAATACTATATGAGTTTGATGATGATAAATATTATTGATTAAAAAAGCTTAAGGGAATGCAGAGTACCCCATCATTGCCATGACTCCCAACTTCACTCTGGCCCAAAGTGGTAGCACCTGGTAGGATCCTATCTATGGGTCAAATAGAACAAACAATGAAAATAAAAGAGTACTCCACATTCCCCAAATCTCCAAGCCTGAAGCTTAACCATCAGATGGTTTAATGTCATATCCAGGACACTCATTGGGGCGGGAGGTCTTACCCCTCGGCAGAGATACAGTCTGTGTATTCTACAACCCCAGCCAACAGGGCTGGGTTGTATATAAAGATACAATTACATCTTATTAGTATGTAGATAAGGCAAACAGTATTAATAAAATGAAACAATTTTATTAATAACTAAGGTTTAGATAAAAAATAAAATCATAGAGAATGTAACGAAAATAAGGGAATTGTGACACCAGTAGTAATGTTAGACAGATACATAATCTCTATTACAATAAGATGTGTATGTTAGAAGGTATATATATATATATATATATATATATGTGTGTGTGTGTGTGTGTGTGTGATTATGTGTTAGAAAATATATATGTGTGTGTATTAGAAGGTTTATATATATATAGTCACAAGGCAGGAGTATTCAGAACCTATGAATAGATCTTCCACAGAAATAAAATAATACGAAAACATATCTTATTTATTTATGAACTCCAAGAGGTTGGCTGTGCACATAAAAAAAGAACATAATCTAGTCTGATTATTGATTATTCCATTTCCCTAACAATAGAATTTCTCATTACAATGTTTTTGTGACCAATAAACAAAATTTTATATTATAAATAGATATACTATTATGATGAGTTTGATGATAGGAAATTCTTCAAAGAGATTATGACACAATAACACAAAATAATTTAACAATAATTTTATTCTCCCACCTGTGGGATTAAACTAGGGTTGTAATTTATAACAATAGCAAAATTACAAAACAATATCAGAAGGGGAAAGGGACAATGTCAATAAATGACTGCGTAAATATTTGTCATGACATATGCATAAAGAATGTTCAGCTTCAGTTCCTTGTGAAATCTACATGAGTAGAAAGTGTAAGAGAGGGGGGGAGCAAACAAAGTTATTACTTGTTGTCTATTTGACAAGCCATTATGATGAACTTGTTAAGTTTTTATTTATTTTTTCTCAGGTCCATTCTTCTCTCCATGGTTGAAGTTGTTTTTTTTTAATTTATTTCTTTGACTTTTCTATTCTGTTTCTTTTCCCACCATTTTCTTGATTCTTGAAATTTAGACATTGGATTTATGAGATTCATTACCTCTGAATTTTCTTCAATCACCTCTGTAATAGATTAGAGGTTGATCAAACTTTTAATGGTCATCTCTGTGACTTTATCTTCAACCATCTCTGTGATTGATTCCTTCATCTATAATCTCTATAATAGATGAGATGTTGGTCAATCTCTGACTGACACATACACACACACATATATATATATATATATATATATATATATATATATATATATATAGAGAGAGAGAGAGAGAGAGAGAGAGAGAGATGACTCATACAAAGAAGTCAAATATTTTATATATAAATAGATGATATATCAATTAATCTGATACCAACAACTATGAAACACATTGCCATATTAGAAGACATCAATATCACTTTAATACAACAACAGACTGGAGGCCTAAACTTCAAAGTCAACATTAATTTTACCAAATAGTCAATATTTAAAAGAATATATATATATATATATATATATATATATATATACATACACACACACACACACACACACACACACACACACACACACACACACACACAAGATGTTGTTAGAAATTAAATTAAAACTGTCCATACCTGACTGATATAAACTTTGTGAAGGTGCCAATCACGGCCAAGTGCACGAATAGTAATATCACTGCCTTCTCCATTGAGAAATAAAGTATCATAGATATGCTTTGTGGTTGATTTTAATTTTCGCCTAAAAAGAAAAAAAAATGAAGTTATTTAATATTTAACAAAAAATGTTCACTCTGAATAAATACAAACATAAAGAGTGGGAACAACAAACATTAATTTGATGAAGGGTTTATCAGCAGAGATACCATTGCTGTTTTTCTATAATAGTTGTACAAAGTTATTAATATTTGGAACAAAAGGTGCAGAGTTTTATTTATCAAATACAACCTTATAATACTGCAAAACAATTAGGATTACAACTATATACATATATCATTAAAAAAATAACAATGGAATCTGCAAACAAAGTTCAAATCCTAGACAAGGCTGTTTGCATTTCATTTTGCATGATGCTCTGGGGATGGTATGAATCTATCTCATCACTTCCTAGCAAGAGGTAACTAGTAAGGCAGACTGGGTTCTTTAGCTTTGGTTAGAAAACTAGTCTAGGGGCAAACTCTGAATTCAAACCAGCTTTACTCTACTTAAAAAATTGACCTTGTGTCATATCATTCAGAAAAGGCTACTACAGCATTTCTCATCTTGAATATATTGATTAACTGGTTGGCTTTTACAGCATGCAAAGTCTTATTTGGTTATTTAAGACTGAAGTCATTTTTGGGGTGGTGGGGAGGTTTTTCAAGTCATTATATGGTCTCAAGTAACTCATAATTATTGGTAAACACTTAGTGCATCAATTAACTATTTTCAATACAAATAATTTGCAGACAGTGATATGGTTTCAAGTATTCTTAAAATTATTATTTATACACAGTTATATAGTTTCAAGTAAATCTAATACTATTTAATGATGATCATTTGTTTGCAGTGTTATATGGTTTCAAGTATTCTTATCTAATACAAATAATTTATACACAATTACATGGTTTCAAGTAACAATTTCTATTCAATAATAATCATTTGATTTGTACACAGTTATATGGTTTTAATCATTACAATGAAACACAAATAATTTGCACAGTCATATGTTTTCAAGTATTTCAAATAATTATATGATTTCAAGTAACTCATAATCCTTTGTAAACAATTAGTTTCAGTTATATGGTATCAAGTATTCATATCAAATAGAACTAATTTTCAAACAGATCTATTTGAGACCCATAGATGAGACCCTAACAAGTACAACCATTCTAGGTCAAAGTGGATCAAGGACCATGGCAAAGAAGAGGTGAGGCCATATTCCACAGAGCTCCAAAACTGGAGCCACATCACCAAATGCAGTTTAATGTCCTACCCAAGACACCAGATTTTTTATGAAGACAGTTCTTATCTTCCTGTAAAGGATAAAGTCAGTTTGGTTGGGTTTTATGATATATCAACCATTGTAGGTTATATAATGACAAATCCTCTTTATACATATATATTAAATATATATGATTTCGTTTGGTTAGGTTTTATGGCATATCAACCATTGAAGGTTATTTAATGCCAAATCCTCTTTATACATATATATCAAATATATATTTATGATATGTAAAAACATTTTGTAGATAACATTCTTAAACAAGCCTGAGCACTTTACACACAGTTAAATGATTGCAAGTATTGCTATATAACAATCACAATTTAACATCAGTCATTTGTTTGCACACAGTTTGTTCGATTTGATCCATGGATAGGACCCTATCAAGTGCCACCACTCAGGGTCAGAATGGACCTGGGAGCAATGGCAATGAAGAGGTACTCCTAATTCCCTAAATCTCCAAGGCTGGAGCCTAACCATCAGATGGTTTAATGTCATATCAAGGACACTCATTGGGGAGAGAGTCTTACCCCACTACAGAGATGCAGTCAGTGTAAACAGCCCCAGTCAACTGGGTTGGATATAGTCCGTGTATTCAAATCTTCATCAACAATCTCATATAGTGCGATCAATTATATATATAGTCAATTCTGCTGTTATTGTTAGTGGCTTATTTTGAAAGAAAAAAAACATGACTGAGAAATAAAATTTTCTGTAGCTAATATAATACAGGAGTAAATCAAAAGTTTTTCAATATTTTGGCAATGTGAAGCACAATTTAGCAGCTCCAAATACTATTGGCGACGTTCCGATGATGACTAATTACATTAGACTGTGAGATGCTGAATCCAAGAGCTACTTGCTAGATTTGCCATGATGGCTTGGAGCACCACCTTTGAATACACGGCTTAAGGCCTACCTGATTCTGCCAGATCATCAAAGTTCTTGAAACCTGATTTGGTTGGTTCGATTTAATGGCATATCAACCTCTGTAAGTTATTTAATGCCAGAGCCTTTTTACACATATATCATATATATGATTTGTAAATGCAAATGTTTAGGTTGGTGATGGTTGGGTTTTATGGCAAATTGACCTCTTAAAGGTCATTGAGTGTTACATTCTGATATGTATGTGTGTGTGTATATATATAAATGTCAAAGCTTTTTGTTTGTATAAACTTGATGGTCAAAAGTATTGGTAACATAGTCTATATCTTTAATAGGAGACCAATTGTTTTTAAGAAGTTGATTATGTTTTTGTGAGTCATTTTTTAAAATAGTTCCTTCATGCTGTTCACCTTATAAAACTTTTTTCTGGTGTGGTTTAGTTTTGTGCATTCTATCAAAATGTGCTTGATTGAGTATTGGTTTCCACATGGACATTTTGGGGGTGGTTCTTCTTTAAGAATGAAGGAGTGAGTCAGTCTATATCTTTAATAGGAGGAAACCTGAGCAAAATTTCTTGAACCATCTGGTTACTGTACTGTGATCAACTGCACCTTCACCTTTTGCCCATTTTGGTTGCATTATGGCTGAGTTTGAACTCATGAAGCCTAAGTTCTGGAATTAGACTATGTTACACATTCATCTGTGCAGCTTTCAAATCACATATGGAGTGAAGTAAACCACAACATTTCAGTACACCAACTACAGTAGGTACTTTCCACTGCTAGAACTGTATTGGTCATGTGATAAACATGACACAACCAGCATGTACGAAAATATTGCAAAACTTTTGATTCACTGTAATATTTATAATCATCATTCTGTAATAGTTAATATAAATCATGAAACACACTGAATCTAAAAACAATGCAGCAGTATAGTTCACTATTGCACATTATATTCAGGATTTATCTTTGAAATTTAGAGCAGCATTCATTTATTCGATGATGAATACTTGTCGAGAACATCCAGCTGTGGTAATCTACAATAAATCATATAGAAACTTAATAAATTCCCTATCCAGATAAGAATAAGTTCCAGTCATTATCTTCTTTTATTTTACTGAACATTTGCATTAAAAAACCACATCTTCAACTTAATTCACCTGCCTGCCAAATCTATTTAATTTTTCTCTCCACTAAACACTTAGAGCCAATTGCCGACAGTATTGGACAAAAAATAGTGAAAAAACTGAACCATTTTTTTTATTATTGCCACAAATTTTAAAGAAACTGTAATGGCTTAGACACGTAGAGGAAGTGATTATTTTCCTTGATAATTATTGTCAAAATTTTCTTAGCTGTTGCCAAAAGTCACAATTTTCTAAAAAGAAAATTCTCAAAATACCAATGAATAAGAAATTTCTTAAAATTTTCTTTTCCTTGATTTGATATCCTAATTTGTGATTAGTCCTTTGCCACTGGCAGGTAAGCAGTTGTCTGAGTTTGAAAAAGATCAAATTGTAGTAAACAATGATTGTGAACTGTCACTTTGTCATATTGCCAAAAAATAGAATCGCCATCATTCATCAATTGAAGTTTTCCTCTTTTCTAGACAGTGAATGTAAGTCTTATATAATTTTTGTGTATATTACTGCAGACATTTCCTCAACAGGATATTCTGGACAAATACCAAATAATATTAGTCAGTATCTGATGGAATTAATTACAAGGTATGCAATCTAATGCAGTTAATTTTAACTTGTATTATTATTATTATTATTATTATTATTATTGACAAATCAGAAGTGTATTCACAAACAAAAAACTTTGATACATGGTCAGACAGACCAAAAAAGAAAAAAAAAAGATTTTGTCTAACTTTATATTTGCTTTGTTGTTTAGTTTAATTCCTTTTAATCTTTTAATTCCTATCATCTCCTCTCTTGATGTATTTGGCCTGATTTTTATCCCATGATTTTACAGGTTCTACACTGCTCAAGTTACTGAAGGTTTTTTTAGGATTATATTTGGTTTTATGGCATATCAACCATTGTTGGCTATTTAATGCCAAATTCTGTTTTTACAGATATATCAAATATAAGATTTGTAAACACGTTTTGTAGATACACATGGTTAAGGGATCAAACAGTTCTATTTCTAACAATTCAGTTTAGCATAAGTCAATGAAGTTAAATGGTTCCAAGTATTGCTATGTATCACTGACAATTCAATTAAACATCAGACATTTGTTTAAACACAGTTAAATGATCAAACAGTTCTATTTCTAACAATTCAATTTAGCATAAGTCATTTGTTTGCACACAGTTTAAATATCAAACAGTTCTATTTGGCCTATAGATAGGACCCTATCAGGTGCTACCACTCCAGGCTAGAGTGAACCTGGGAGTAATAGCAATGAAGTTGTACTCAGCATTCCTCAAAACTCTAGCACTACTGGATCCTCACCCTCAGATAGTTTAGCGTCATATCCAGGACTCTCAATGGTGGGTGAGGGGTGTCTTACCCTTCTGCAGAGACACAGTTGATGTATTCTACAGCTGACTGGGCTAATTACATCTGGGGAGAAGTACCAAGTTGAGTGAAAAGTTTTGCAATATTTTGGTAACCTGAGGCACAATTTGGTAGCTCTGAAAGTTTTTGCTGAAGTCGTGGTGACAACTTTACTGGACTGTAGAATGCCAAATTCCCCTGATACTCTCCATGTGTTATTCTTCAGATTTGCCACTATGACTTCAAGAACGGCCTTGGAATCCAGTTTCATGCTTACCGGACTTTGCCTGATCAGTGATGTTCTTGCAACCCAAGCAAAATTTCTTCAACCACCTGGCTACTGTACAGTGATCAACCGTGCCTTTACCTTTCACACAACTAAAGTTTTTGATTGCTTCCACAGCATTATGGCCCAGTTTGAAGTCATAAAGCTTACATTCCCAAAGTAGACTACATAACACATTTATCATATTTACCCAACCCCTCCGCTCGGGTAGGATATGACACAAGGTCAATTATTAAGCAGAGTTTAACAGGTTTGAATTCAGAGTTTTCCTTCTCCTAGACTAGCTGCCTCACCAAGGCTGAAGAACCTAGTCTGCCCAACTATTTACCCATAGCTGGAGGGAGAATAATTGGATTCATACCTTTCCCAAGGGTATTAGTGCTATGTGAAATGCAATCAGTCTAGTCCAGGATTTGAACTCAGATCGCCGTGTCCATTTCCTACGACAATAATCATTACACCACAGGCACCTCCTAAGCATTACACATTTATCTGTGAAACTTTCAAATCACACACAGAGTGAAGCAATATATGATATGTCAGAGCACTAACTACCATAATACTACCAACTACAACAGTGAGTACCTTCCACAGCTTGAACTGCTTTGGTCACATGATATAGATGCCACAAATTAGCCTGAACCAAAATATTGCAAAACTTTTGAGTCACCCAAGTAAAACTAAAACAAAGTATAGCTACATTCTGAATAGTCTGTATCAGTTATTTCCAGACTTTCTCACAGAACCTTTCCTAAGATTTTCAAGAAAACATGAAACCAATACCTATATTTTAGAGATAACTCTCTCAACACATAATTCATTAAAGATATTAAATGAAAAAAAAAAAAAAAAATAATTCACATTCTTAATAATGCTGTATACAAATTATTAGTACGGAATAGGTTTATTTTATTTCTTTTCAATTGCATATCAACCTTTGAGGGTTATTTAATGCCAAAGCCATCCTGGTAGAAGAATAGTAGTGCTACTATTTAAGCTTTCTTTGTTTAATGGCATATCAACTTTCATGGGTTATTTAATGCCAAAGCCATCCTGGTAGAAGAATAGTAATGCTACTAATTAATCAATAACTGAGTGGATGAAGAATGTTCATGCCTTTCATAATGCTATTAATCCAAAAGTGAGTATTAGATAGGAATACATAAAACCATATATAACTGCAGGTAAACAAATGATTATTATCAAATAGAATTATTAACGATAGATCAGGATAACTAAAAGTATTTCATTGCATGCAAATTATTTGTATGAAGAATAATTACTTAAAACTACAATTGTTTACAAAAGATTTTCACTAGAAATCATATAAATGTGTAAATTATCAGTCAATCTGTCGAAGGGGTTGAGAAAATACTGACTACATCCTCTGTTGACAGGTAAGACCCCCACCAAAAGGTCTATCCTGGGTATAACGCAAAACTACTTCTAGTAAGTAGTATGGAGTCACCCCTTTACTGCTATTACTCCTAAATCCACTCTGACCAGGACTGATAGTGTCAAATAGAACTATTGCAATAGATTATTAAAAGATCTATAACTACACCCAGTTGGCTGGTGTTGTAGAATACACCAACAGCACCTGTGCAGGGGGATAAGACCCCCTCCAACAAGACTACCTGTTGACCATGAGTGGTGACTTGTAATACTTGAGGACAGGACTCTGTTGGTAGAGCAGTCTGTGACCTGGCAACCAAAGAGGTCACATGGCTTGCAACATTCTACTTATGCCCGTACTGGGCTAGACAGGCAGTCGGAAAGGCCTAACCTTATCAATCATGTAAAGCTATATCACTGTCTTAATCATATTCTTCAAATTGCCTTTGTAGCAAACAAGTACCCAACCCTACTTTTATCTTAAAGGTGCTACAAGATGGTGGCTGAGGGTCAATTGGGCTGAGATAGCAATACTTGAAACCATTTAACTGTGTACAAACAAATGACTAATATTCAATAGAATTATTAGTGTTAACAATACTTTAAACCATTTAACTGTGTGCATACAAATGAGCTCCAACTGATTTAAAAATAAATTTACTAACAAACTATTCACTTATAATTCACATATATATGAGGTGCATACAATAAGTTTTCAGACTTTTTTCGTATGGGCACTTTTATTGATAGTACACACATGAAACTCTAGTCCCCTTTGAAGTAATCTCCTCCAGCTGCAATGGACTGTTCCAATAACTTCTGGAAGGCCCCATAGAAGTCCTTTTGAGTGAGCGTGTCAATGACCTTCATCACAGCCTCTTTTATCTCCTCTATTGTCTCATAACGACAGCCTCTGAGCTTAGGGAATAACCAAAAGTCACAGGGACCAAGGTCTGGACTGTAGGGAGGCTGAGGAACTGTCTTGATGCCCATCTTGGTCAAATAGTCTGTGATAAGGATGGAGTTGTGAACTGTTTCATTGTCCTGGTGGAAATGCCACTGACCCGATTTGAAGAGTGCTGGCCTCTTCCAACGGAATCTCTTCCTGAACTCCCTTAAAACCTCAACATAGTAACCCTAACCCTAAACCTTTGGCCAATCAACTCTGGTGTATTGGCTTCCTTACTCCTTGCACACCTCTCATCATCCCTCACAGACTCTGTGCCTTCCTTGAATCTCTTATGCCACTCAAAAACTGATGCTCGATTTATGCAAGATGCTCCAAAAGCAGTCTGAAGCATTCCATACGTTTCTGTGGCATTTTTTTCAAGTTTAAAACACAATTTTATTGCATATCATTCTTCTAAAGTGTCAGATTGCATTTTTGAAATTCACCAGCTGTGACAATCAGGCTTTAGTAGAATGTATTCCAATTGCTGCTGTAGCTGTTCATTTGAAGCTAAAATCATATAAATTGGTCAGTCATCTCATAAGATGTATAGCAATAACATACTGAATTTTCAAGAGTCTACGACAATTTTAAATACCCATACGAAAAAAGCCTGGAAACTTATCGTATGCACCTTGTATATATTGTTACAAACAAGAGATGATGTCAGAATAAGTGATCAAAATCTTGTAAATGCCCACAAATACTTAAAAATCCGGAATATAAAACATCCTGGACGGGCTCCCAAATTATTAGGATTATAAATAAATTCTAAATGAGTTCTCAAATACATTATAAACATAAATATTGTTTACATGAAATATTCCTTCAACATCTCACAGGATTGCTCTTAACACATTAAAAATAAACTGAAGCAGAAAGCCAGAAAAAGATAAACCAAAGACAATTTAATGGAATTATATAACAAGATCTTATTTGCCAGATGCGAATGAACATCAAATGCCAAAGAAGATCAAAACTTTAATAAAACAAATCTAACATTTATATTTGTGATGATGTATGTAGGCAAATATGACAGCTTCTTTGTGCATACAATTACAATATTTAGAGCAGAGGAAATCATCTAACAGTCTTTTATTTATTTCAATACTGATCTTTACTATTTTCAGTTCATTATCTCGTTGGAGACTTCACAAATCTCTTTCTTCTCTTTTCTTTTACTTTTTTTCACTTTTTGTACAAAGTCCAGTAAATTCTTTTCTTTCTTTTCAATCTACATAGGTTCTTTGATTATCATCGCTATGATCATAAACAGCTTCAAGATGAATCTTACGACAATGCTCACCTGGAACCATAGAGACTCAACGCCTCTATCCGCTGCACCACGGGCCCCAAAGGGTGATCAAGGATGGATTTTTTGGTCTTATAAATCCTTATCTGGTCTTCTATAGTCGGGTCCGTTCCAGGTGAGCATTGTCAGAAGATAGCGGTTTCAAATCCTACCCAAACCGGCCAGAGGTTTACTTGGTCAAAAACGTGGTGCGATAGACAACAACTATGGAAGGCAGTAATTACTGGGAATACGGTTACAAGACTCATCATTCCTATCCGAGGTCACGGTAAAAATCACCTGAAGAAGGCCAGGGGTGAAATTTGGCCGAAACGTAGTGAAAGAAGAAATAACACAAAAAAAACTACCAAGATGAGGACAAAAAGTCCGCAATAAATAAGAATTAATTCTCAGATTAAGAAGCCTCATCTTAAAATGATCCAATTAAAGACAATTACGAATCTTAGGAGTTTCACTTCTTTTCTTTCTTCCTAAGGTTTTCTTTAATCTTGATTTGTATGGCAGCTATTTGCCTTCAATGAGTAGGCAATATTCTTTTTTTTCATTACCAGGGTAATTCACCATCTGCATTGTCTGAAAAGTCTTTAAGCCAACTGATTTTCTCTTCAATTTGTATTTCTAACATACAAAAATGTAACTTTGACACATGCCATCTTTTATCCTATCAGCAGCTTTCATATTTAAATCATAATGTCAATTGCTCTTTTGCATGCAACCAGTTTGGTTTGAGGAAGGGGGAATCTTGATAGACTCCTTAACCCTTAATAAATTTTCTAATGCAGGTTGTTTTACTAGCTGAGCTTATCTAAGTAGTCTGTTGTTATATAAAGGTTGGGTGGGTATTAATGTCATGTAACTATATATATATATATATATATATATGGATGTATATGTATAAAAAGGATTTTGCATTAAATAACCATCAAGCGTTGATATGGCATTCAACTAAATAACATAAGCTAACCAGATCTATAACTAAGAAAATAATTAGTATACTTGAAACTATATTATTGTGTGCCAATTACTTGTATTAAGAATAATTACTTGAAACTATAATTGTTTACAAAAGATGAAATTTGTTATCCTATTTACCAACTCTTCCGCTCGGGCAGGATGTGACACAAGGTCAATTTTTAAGCGGAGTTTAACAGGTTTGAATTCAGAGTTTTCCTTCTCCTAGACTAGTTGCCTAACAAAGGCTGAAGAACCTAGTCTGTCCTACTATTTACCCATAGCTGGAGGGAGAATAATTGGATTCATACCTTTCCCAAGGGTATTAGTGCTATGTGAAATGCAATCAGTCTAGTCCAGGATTTGAACTCGTGTCGCCGTGTTCATTTCCTACGACGATAACAATTACACCACGGGCACCTCATGAAATTTGAAACCATACAACTGCTGGGAAAAAAAAAAAGGATTTCAACATTGAATAATCCAACAAGGGTTTACGTACCATAAAACTAACCAACTGACTTATAAGAGACCTGGGATATTGAAAAAAGATCAATATGTGTTACTGAATAGTCAGGCCAATAGATAAAACTACTAGTATCAGTACACATCCATGAGTAAAATAGTAGGGTAGACTGTGCTTTCTAGCCATAGTAGGGCAACCAGGTTAGGACATTGTTTTCAGCCTCATTCTGAAAGGTAGAGATAACACTAGTGCCAAGCTGTATAAACCCTTGTTCTTAAACAACATCAGTGATGTAAGTGATGTCGGGGGTTGAAGGTGGGGTCACAGGCACACGAGGAAGAACTCGGTGTCACCCGGCCGCCGCAGCAACAGGCTCATCGACCTCTGCCTCTTCCGTCATAAGAGCTTGAGCCCAAGCAAGAATCTGTTCTAGGATCATGTGTTCCATCCTTGAGGACCCACGCAATTGTCGTCTAACTGGACCGGGGAGTCCTGACACGAAAGCGCAACTGAGCCATCGGTCAGAGGTGTTTTCTTCGATCAGACATGCTAGGTCCTGTAGGTCACCCAAATATTTGTCCACAGTTTCCCCAGGGCACAAACGGCGCGAGACAAATGTGTCAAATCCAACAAAAGGGTCCGGCGCAAAAGCCTTGAGGAGGGCTTGTTTTACCTGCTGTAAATCCTCCCTTTGGTCACGGGTTAACCGTCGGTATACTGACAGAGTCCCGCCTCTCAGCCTGAGTGGTAGAATACATTTGATGTTGTCAACACCACACATTTCACACACCAGCTCCACCTGTTCCAACCATTCTGACACCATGTGGTCGGATGAGACACCATGAAATTCAGGAATAAGCTGAATGTCAAATGCTTTGCCTTTCATTTGCGTCTGGTTACATGTACGCTGAAATAGCTTGTCCGAGGTTTTGGAAAAGTCTAGTTGAAGTGGAATCAACCTATTGGGGGGTAGTCATATTATTCAACACGCAAAATAAACTGATGGATGTTCACCAATCAGACATCAGCAAAATACTGCTGTTTTCCACTTCAAACTTAGTCTCTTTTATCTTCATCAAATCTCGCCACTTCATGTAGACTTATCTCGTTCTCCTCCATAAAATAAGTCACACCTCTTGCTCCCTTTTCTTCTTCTGGTTTCCACGTGCCGGCAGCAGAGAGAGCACACCTTCTGTTTCTTTGAGGTAAGATTGTTCGAGGCATTACTACTAAAGAGATTTGCTGCATAGGCAACTGTAGAGCTTCTATACAATCTTGCCCATGAAACTAATTGATGCTGCCAAAATTACCACAAATAATCTCCCTAAGTACATCCCAAAATGGTGAAGGCTGGTTCTGTTTTAGGAGTTGAGTCCCTAAAATCTATCATCTTGTCACTTGATACTAAGACAGCTGAAGATATTCTTTATATGAATAAGTTATAGAAAGTACAAGTTCTAACTTAGTTTGTTTTCTATTCTATTATTATGAGCAAAATTTACCTACATTATCCCCTGGCAAAAATATGGAATCTGCACACTTAGATGATGTTCATCTTGGTTTGTAAAAATGGTCAATGATGATATCAATGCTTCTATTTAAGAAGGAGTAAAGAATTCTAATTAATATGTCAGTTATCTGTTGTATTGTGACTTTAGATTATATATAAAAAAAAAAAAAAGAAGTTCACTGCAAATACTTAAACCACAAAATTCACAGTTGCAAATTGAAATGAAATCTGCCTTTTCTCTAAGAGCATTTTAATGGTTGGTCTGATTTATTTAACAGCATATCAACTTCTAATGGGTTATTTGATGCTGAAACTTCATTCATTTATAAATGTTTAATTGTAAAAAATATATTTTGAATGTTCTGCTGTTTCTGTTTTAATCGCACTATTGTCTGTTGTCGTTTGTTTGCAAATATATCTATCATTTTAAGCATTCTTAATACTAATAATTTATACACAATTATTTAGTTTAAAGTAACTATTTTCATTTAATGATATTATTTGTTATATGGTTTCAAGTATTCCTATCTACTGCCAATAATTTGCAAGCAATTATATGGTTTCAAAATAACTAATAATAATCCTTAGTAAACAATTATAGCTTCAAGTAAATATTCTTAATAGAAATAATTTACATAAAGTTTTATGGTTTCACATATTCCTATCCAATATTAATAATCTTAAACTGAGCTATTTAACCCATAGTTACTTCCATGCTGGATTACAGAGGACCAGGGAGTAATGGCAAAGAACGGGTTATCTACACATCTACACCACCAGATGCAGTTTACTGTCATATCTAGGATACTGTTATACACGTGTTCGTTGTGACAATGAAAAAGCTTATGGAACAAGAATAAAAATAAAAGGGTTTTGAGATCCCTGATTTAGGTAAAAAAATAAACAAAAAATAGCATGAGACAGGGACTCCTTCTTAAGATGCCTCACCAAAAAAAATGAAAAAGAATTGCAAGCAATGCTGTTTCAGTAAAATGGGGGAATTGAATCTACTATATAAGGTTCTCAGGTTGATACTTTTATTATTGTTAATGTATATATCTTACCATGCATGGGATAGTGTCCTCGTGGTGTAATGGTTAAAGCGATGAACTGCGGAATCGTAGTACGCGAGTTCGTACTCCAGTCGCGCTATTACGTTCACTTTCGGGCAAATACCCTTGGGAAAGGTATGAACCCCCTTATTCTCCCTCCAGCTATGGATAAATAGTAGGACGGACTAGGTTCTTCAGCCTTGGTGAGGCAACTAGTCTAGGAGAAGGAAAAACTCTGAATTCAAACCTGTTAAACTCCGCTTAAAAATTGACCTTGTGTCATATCCTGCCCGAGCGGAGGGGTTGGTAAATAGTACCATGCATGGGATAGTATATCTGCGCATACGTTATCAACACCTCAGATGTGTTGGATATCTAAATCATATTTTTGTATTCTTGTGGGAGGGGGTCTCCATTTCCTCATTAATAACCCATTTTTGACAAAATACCTGGATGACACTTTGTCTAACTTCTCTTCAAACAACTCTTCTATGAAAAAAAAAAATATTCCAAGTTTTTCGAGATGCTCGGCTTTGTTATCACTTGCGGGTAGGGTATGACTTTTCCACCAGCCAAATTGCTGCCAAGCAACATTGATATTCCTCTCATGAGCAGACTGCTAACCATTCCAACTTCTATTGCACCACGCACTGTTTGATTCAAGGGAGATTCTATAGAGTGGAATGTTGGTAAAACTATTGCTGATTACTTGAATTATCACATTTTCGGTCCACATGGCATGTCTTTCTCTAAAATCAGAGACTGGGTTGCCCCAGTGTTTCTCAAGATTTTGAACCAGGTTTTCCTCATGGGGTCATCCATGGGATATACTGAGTCATTCAACACAAATGGTTTATATTCCTTTTTAATATTATCCTCATTTTCTTTTACAAGGTTCTTGTGCAAAGAGATAAACCCTTGTGGTTTACTCAGGAATGCGTTCCAGGACTCAACGCCTTTTTTTGCTAGACAATTTACTGCGTTGTGTCCTACCTTTCTACAATAGTGACACAATGAGGTTTTCCATCTATCCATCAGCTGGTATATAGAAGGATGGGGGTTGTTGCTATGAGGTCTATTTCAACGAGATATGAGTTATTTGCTTGACCCAGTCTCGCATTCGGACCAGTACTAGCCATCACTTAGGGGTTTATGTAGCTTCCATTCTCAAATGGATCATTTGTTCTCTACTTGCTCATTCGTGCATTAGTGCATATTCATCCATGAGAGTGGCCATCTCATATGCCGTATCAATTTGTCTCTCATTAAGGAATACCTTAAGATTATCATGGGTGCAACTTTTGAATTCCTCCAGTAGCCCTAAATTTATCATGGTCTAATCCCACACCCTTTGCTGAGCTTCACCTGTCAAAATATGTTTCTTTTTGGCGGAAGAATTCAATGTAAGTTTGTTTTTCTTCTCTTCTGTAAATTTTTTGTGTGTCAGTGATTCAACGAGTTGACAAGATTCTTTTATCTGTTTTTTTCTTTTAACACAGAAAAAAGGCATTATTATTCTTTTTCTCTTCATTCTTCTTCTTGGAGACAAGATTGACACATCTTATCTAGCTGCCTGTCACTGGTATTTTGTGCCGTGGGCTTAAAATTTACTGGAATATCTTGTTGGTCACATGTTCGATTTGCATAAGTATATATGTTTGATTTACATGGATGTATGGTTCGTCATGGCTGTTGATGCCATAGGTCGCATGTACTTTGGGTCAGGATATTACGTCTGTCGACCTCAAAGAAGCGATCAGAAAAAATCCTGACAGCATTGGCTACACAACTCACTTTTGGCGGGAGTTTGGAATCGGAGAGAATAGAGAAAATAAATTTCAACTTGCTGATAGATACTGACTAGAGCTTTTTTTTTTTACTCATAAACTGAAAGATGGAAAATAAAAAGAAAAAAATCTATTTTCACTTGCCGGTACTTTCTTACATGCTCATAAAATCTGATGCTGGGGTTGTAATATTGATATTATGTCAAAATACTAAGAGCATTTTAAATGTATTGCTCTAATAAAAACCAAGCTATGATGTGCTGTTTTTGTTGGGTTATAGTTTCATCATGATAATTTTAAATCAGAAATGTACTCATAAAAAAAAAGTTTATTTGATATTATTTCTCATTTAGGCTTGTTTTAAAACTTTTAGGGAAGGTTCTCAGATTCTTAAAACATTCAATTCAAGAAATTAATAAAATTCTACTTCTATAAGGACACAGATGAAATGATGTGATATTTGTTGCTAGTTATAATAATTCGAATATTCTACATGTTCTTCTTTGCCTGGTGATTAGCTTGTAGCTACACAAGTTTTTTTTTGTTTTTTCCATTTATTTCTGTGACAAGATCTGTCTGTATTTTCCAATCAGTCAATTATCAAAAGAAAAAAAAAAACAAAAAAAACGGTTGTGTAGTATTGTTGTTTTATACTGCAACTTCTCGGTACAGTTTGCTATAAAGAGAAACGTATTTAAAAGTAAACTGACTTCTTTTTTTTTTCTAAGCCCATCCTTTTGGAGAGGAAAACTAAACAAGTGCTTATTTACAAGAAAAAGCCTAGTAATTAAAGAAGTATTTAAGATCTCAATGGAAGGGGAACCAGCATACTCCCCAACACAAGAAAATAAAAAAATAAAAAATAAGATAAATAAATAAAAAAAATAATAAAATTAAATTAAAATAAATAAAACATAATTAAATAAAAGTAAAGCATCAAACCATTGTTAGTGAATTCGATTCAAACTGGGTGCCAGTGTTGGATTTACATATGGACAAGTGAGGGCTGCAGCCTAGGGGCACCAAAACTAGGCGCCCCTCTAGTCTTGGGCCCCTGATAAAACTAAAAAAACAAATATAAGAACAGTGAAAATTTGTTTATTTTCAGATTTAATGGGGCTGCTCTGAACTAATTTGAAACAATTTAGGGTATTTGAGTCACTCTAGTAGGAGTGGAACTTTTAATTTTTTTCTTTTATAGACAGGGGGTGGCGAATATAGGTAATGAAAGAGCCCCAAATTCTATTAGCCCCGGAGCCTCTTAAGTCCTTTCGGTAGTAGTGACTAGGTGCTCCATATTTTTGGCCTTGTGCCATAAATAAGCTATTGCTTATTTATTAAGCTGTCGTTATTTTTGTTTTGTTTTTAACGACTTCACCTTTAAAACATTTGACAGCATACAATCAACCTTTCCTTTTTTTTTTCCTTAAGAAAAGATACTACTAAATCTCGTGGCTAGATGTTTGCATTTGTTTTTAAAAACTCTAATAAATGCAATATCTTGCAAATTAACTATCTTCTTATCGTAAAGTGCACAATAAACATGCACGTTTTTTTTTTGTTTTTTTTTCAAATTAACTTTTTGCTTAGATTAAAATTCTTACTTGTGTGTGCATTATTTTATTTTCCGATAAAACAAAGATTCTTGCTTTTCAAAAAATAAAATAAAATAAGTAAAACTTAATTTTAGAAAAAGGAATTTAAAACTAAAGATTAAAAAAAGACAACAATTTTTCAGATTATGTCGGTAAAATAAGGATGACTGTTCTCTCTTAACACTTTGTTAATTAACGGCAAAATGGTATGTGCAAAAGTTCCCAGCTCCATCTATTTGAAAACTAGACTAAAATCTTCTTAACCGAGCCGCAACTTTTTTTTCGCTTGTAACTTTTATTCATACTTCTTTTTCTTTTCTTTTTCTTTTCTTTTTTTTTTTTTTTTTTTTTCGTTCACCAAATCGTTTAGGCAGTTTGTTTTGTTGTTGTTGTTTTTCATGGATAATTTCGTTTTGGGGATTATTATTAGACAAATACAATAATGCGAGCGCTGGAAACTTTTGCACATACGGTTCGGATCAAATTTTATCATTTATCAAGAGTGGAAGTACTTCCCTTATTTTATTGACAGTTGCCAAAAATAAATGTCAATAATTTCAGTCGAAAAAAAATAAAATAAAATAATAACAGTAAAAATTCAAATTTTTAAAGACGCTGTTTTAAAATTTTTAGTTGAAATTTTAAAAAAACTTCTTTTTTTTTTAGATTTCAGCCAACGATAATTAAAAATTACTGATTTTATTTTACTTCATTTTTATAAAACGTATGTGAATAAATATATTTTATTGTTATTGTTTTTGTTTTGATTAACCAAAAGTCAAGATTGTCAACAACCAATAAATCTAAATTAATTCTCGTCAAAAAACAATTGACAAATCTATTTATCTATTGAAGATGTTTAAAAATAAAATCAACCTTATGATGAATCAAATTTTAATTAACTAATCAATTTTTTTTTTTTTTTTAGACTTACCTTTTCGGGAGATTCAAGTCGATGTCGGTCTCATCGGTAAGAGCCTCCTTTTTTCTTTTCACACCGCTTTTACCCCTCTTATGACCCACGAAAGAAAAGGCATTACCCATGTCGCCTTGTTATTTCTTTTTTTAAAAAAAATCTTTTCCTATTTTTTAGGTAAATGATTTGGGGAAAACCGTTTTTTGAAAACTTTAAAAAAGAACATTCATCTCCAGCTTCGTATTTCCGCTGTAAACACTGTTGCACTGTCGCCACCTAGTGGAACTTACGTAAGCAGGAAAACATAACTCGTAATTACTGTTATTTTTTTTTTTCACGACGTGGAGCTCAAGGGAGATAAGTCTAAATAATTCTAGGAGACTATTTAACTCAAGTGAACTAATATGAATTTAAATTTATTTGTGATTGATTGATTAACGGCAAATCAACCCATCTGCAGTTAATCTATGCCTAAAGGTTTGTTAATTGCGTACATTGTACGTTTTATTTACATTTTTGAGTAGATTTTTTGTTCACTGTTATTATATGAAATATTTGTAGCAGAAAGAATTTCAAACCATTATTTAGTGTGGGAATTGGTTCTGCCGTTGGAGTTTTGAAATTATACATTTCATCCAATGAGAATGACCGATGCTATTCAGCCCGGCCATACCCCCCCAGGCACCATAAAAAGCAGCACTAACCATGCTCGACCTCTCTTTCCCTTTCCTCATTGCTGGCAGCTAGGTAAGACCAGCTGACACAAGAGATAACATTTCTATCTCTGTCCCAGAACGATTCCAACAGCATACTGGTACTTTTCATCTCGTGAGAGTACATTTCAACATTTGTTCCCCTGCTTCCTTTAGGAGACCATTTCCTGGTCAATTATTTCTCCCTCCGAAGCCAAATGGACCCTGAAGCATCTGGCTAAATACTAAATTCCTGCACAGCCATTTACAACTGTGTTACTAACTTCTTTGATTCATGGCACAAGGAAAAACTTCCTCTCAAGGTGTCATTAACCACAAAATTGAAAACCATCAATATCAATGCCTTTATTATTCTTTTAATATTTCTTTTAATATAACAAGAGGCAACAGAACTCTACAATGTCAACTGCCATTTATGTTTAAATGGCAATATCATCTGCTTTCATGTTCTATATTCATATCTAATACAAATCATTAGCAAACAGATCTATTTGACTCATAGGTGGAAACCTAACAGAGTACCAGGGTATAGCCTCACCACCAGATGCAGTTTAGTGTCATACTCAGGAGAGCTCTTTAGGTGTTGGGGGTTTTACTCTTATGCAGGAGGATCCAGTCAGTATATTCTAAGTCCCAGCAATAGGGCAGTAAAAAAAGGTACATGTTAGCTTATACTTTGTAAAAATGTGACTTGCTGAAAATGAAGATCTGCTCATTCACTTAGATTCTATGCCATCTCCTGAGTGCACTCGCATATGCATTTTAGCAGGAAGAAGTGTTTTTTATTAGTGAGGGTTTTAGTTACGTGTTTCCTCGCTAGGTTTTGTTATTAAAGGAGGATGAAGAAGTAAGAAGACGAAGATGCCATTAGTGTTTTTTATTAGTGAGGGTTTTAGTTACATGTTTCCTCGCTAGGTTTTGTTATTAAAGGAGGATGAAGAAGTAAGAAGACGAAGATACTGTTAGTTTTTACATGAAGGTTTTAATGGCAGCATGGAATAAAGAATTTGCATTTGTGCTGCAAGCCTCATGAGAAAGGAAAGAAGTAAAGAGATGAAATGGAGTGGAGAAAGCAGGGCGTGTCGTTGGACGTGTGAGGAAGGTATGTTCGCCGTATGTAGCGAAAGTCATGTTTGCCGTTTGAGGAAATAAACATTGAAGTCACCATTAGTTTGTGTTTCTGGTTGTTTCAGGGAGAAGCGTGAATGTCTCCAGAAAATGTTGCCCAGAGGTGAAGTAGTTGCTAGGTGTCGGAGCGGGATTCGGCATCGCAGTTGACATAGCCAATTTTGGGGGTGACATAAAGTTGTTCCTGTGTGTGGCGTATTGAATGTATCTAATTCATATTCAACAGGGAACCCTTGGTCTAAGAGAAATAGACGCAAGGGATCCATAAATTAGATAGCTTCCCTCATTGTGTCCATGCTGCTGCTGCTATTTAAGAGTAGGCAGATGAGTCATCTGCATTGAATGAAGTTCTTCAGCCAAAGAAAGTGTTTGACGGTTTTCCCCAATTACCGCTGCCCAGATAGGTGGTTCGGAGAGAATAGGATAAGTCATCCTGATTGGGTGAAATTATGCTTTAAATTAAATTATGCGGCAAACAAAAATACGAAAATTCCTTCTGCTACAGCATTTAAAATACTTTTAAAGAAGAGATGTTTGAAGATATAAGTGTCATTTTGGAACAAATAATTTTTAGTTTAGCAGGAAAGATTTAGTAAAGTTACTGAGACTAATCTATGCTTTTTAAGCAAAAACAAAAATAATCTCCTCCATATCTTAAAAGTAGTGAGTGAGTTACAACTATTTACTAATAAAATTATTATAAAATATTGTGGAAATATTCTAATTTCGTCAGGTGTTTGTCTTTTCTCATATACTTATAGCATTCAGTGAACTTGTGCTGACAGTTATGGAAATATGAACATTCCACATATTTTATGCAGCATTCCTTTTTATAAAATTTTATTTCTAAGAAAAAAAGAGTGGAGAAGGGAGAAATAATCCCAGACAGTGCAGCACCAAAAAGCTACTTCCTCATTTTGTCAAGAACTACTATTTAGACCCTCAGTATGAATTCAGGGACTGAACTGTAAAGGCACAAAAAATTTGCCGGCAGATGGGTTTCATCACTTATTTCTTGAATGGAGCTTCCCAAGAAATAAAAGTAAAATTAAATGAAAGTCAACAACTGAAATTCTACAAAGTTAAACAACTGAAAGAAAATTCAACCGAGAATTCTGCTAAAAAGAACTTTAAAGAAGACTTGCAATTCAAAGAAGTCTGAAACACTTATACAAAAAAGAAAAGAAAAATACTCAATATATGAAAACACTGAACAGCTGTTTTGACCTTATTAGGTCTCATCACTAGTGTATCTCCTACACTGGAGATCAAACCAGCAACCACAGAATGCAGAGCCAAAACTCTACCACTGTGCCACCAATTCACATCGCACACAAGTGACACCAAATTAACTAGTCATGGTAATTGCACTGCCAATTAACCTGAATGTGTCTTGCAAGTTACATCCATATTCTTTACAGAGGACACGGTCACCTCTAAGGCCATGTCTTCCCAATCCTCAACTGACCATGACCCAACAAAACCAATCCAACCCCAAACCAACTGTGTACCCCACACAGCTGGTCAGGAAAAGAAAGTTTGGGAGGGGGGTTAAAAGAGATACAGGGTAACCTATCCAATAAAAAGTTGTATTTGTAATTATGCTGAGGATTAGGTTTCACTTATCATAGTCTATGTATTCCTTCCTTGATCATCATAGACGAAGACATTTCTCTCTCTCTCTCTCTTCCTATAAGTATATACAAAGGTCATTCAATAAATAAGGTGAATTTTGCCTCAGGAGTTGGTAATAGGAAGCACTTTTGATAGGTGCACCTTTTTGAAAGAAATCAATAGTGATGTGTTCATTCATGTCCCAGAAGCCTGTCAGTATGACCTTCTTCACCAAATGCTGTGCCCAGAACTTTTTCTTTACTGGAGAGTTAGTGTACTTCCAAGACATAGACTGTCTTTTCCACTCAGGTTTGTAATGACAAACCCATGTTTAGCCCATTTGTAAATATTTTTTTGACTAAACCATGCTTCTTTGTACACATCACACATTTTTCTGTATATTTCACATGGTTTCTACATCTCAGCAAACAAAAATTTGATGACAGGCCTCTGTTCAAGCCCACAGTTTAATTTGCCACCATTTTGAATAGCCTTAAAATAAATATTTTTTGTGAGATTAAATTAATTTTTGTTATAATGTAATTCCAAACAATGGAGAATTTACATTTATAAAAAAAATTCTGAAGAAAAATTTTTTTTTAAAATTCCTATTATTTATTGAATAACCCTCATATATATAATAGGCCCCTCCTCAGTCAAAAATAATTCCCTTATTGAATGCTTTCATGGATCCAGCAAGTTAGAATAAATAAAACTGATTTTTAGTGAGATTTGACAAAATTTTCTAAACAACACTCAGATATTAATTCTTTTATTCCTTTTAGCATATGATAAACTTGACAAAAAATACTTCAATCAGCAAATTTACACTCGTTACATTATCAGATGAAGGGACATATAACACAGCAATCTCAGGCAGCATTTTATCGCCTGATGAGGGAGAAAAGCTGAATGAAAAGTAGCCTTTGAACACAGTTTTTATCAACAAACTTTACATTAGAATATGACAATTTGATCAGCAATTTTATTTTTAATTCGAGGTGATATCAAACAAAACATGTAAATCTTGGATGATTTTTTTTTCAGCATAAGTCATTTGTTTGCATTCAGTTTAAACATCAAACAGTTCTATTTGACTCATAGGTAGGACTCTATCAAGTGCTACCACTCCATGTCAGAGTGGGCCTGGGAGCAATGGTAATGAAAGGGTACTCTATATTCCCCAGAGCTCCACTGACTGGAGCATCGCCATCAGATGGTTTAATATCATATCCAGGACACTCGTTGGGGGAGTCTTACCCCTCTGCATTCATTCTTTTGTACACCGTTAAATAGTTTCAAACATTTCTATCAAAAATATTTCTATTGTTTACTCACAGTTAAATGCTTCCAATTATTGCTATGTATAATTAACAATTCAACTAAAGATCAGTCATTTGTTTACACACAGTTAAATGATCAAACTATTCTATTTCTAATAATTCAATTCACCAGAAGTCATTTGTTTGCCCTCAGTTTAAACATCAAACAGTTCTATTTGACTCATAGGTAGGACTCTATCAGGTGCTACCACTCCATGTCAGAGTGGGCCAGGGAGCAATGGTAATGAAAGGGTACTCCATATTCCCCAGAGCTCCACTGACTGGAGCATGGCCATCAGATGGTTTAACATTATATCGAGGACACTCATTTGGGGGAGTCTTATCCCTCTGCAGAAATGCAGTTGGTGTATTCTACAGCCTCAGCCATCTGGGCTGAGGTCAACTTCGTATTAAGCTAAAATCTCAGTAATATACAATGAAAGACTCCAAATAGTAATGTCTGAATACTAGAATATAAAATCCTTCAAAATATCCAGATAGTTGGCTGTTGATTGTTTGGGTTTCATGGCGTATCAATCTTTGTAGGTTATTTAATGCCAAATTCTGTCTATATGTATATACATTCAACCAAGGATTTCTGAACAAATACTTAGTAGGTAAAATTTTCTATAGAAAGGATTTTATTTGCTGGCACATGATTAACCAGTTTTAATTCATCATATTTTTTCGTACAACCCTGTCTCTTACAAGAAGGACAGAACGTCATGTATTTTGACATTTTCGAACAAATCGGTTAAACAATTCAATTTAGCATAAGTCATTTGTTTGCACTCAGTTTAAACATCAAACACTTTGAAAAATTGCTTTCTGATGACAGCAAAAGCTCTGCATTCTATAAGAATATGTTTAACCATGCAAGTTGTCTGACAGGTCAAACAATGTAGTTGTGGTTCCTGTTTCAGTATGAAAGAGTGAGTAAGCCTTGTATAACCAATGCACAATCGGGATATAACGACTTGTTCTCTTCTTGATTTTCTAAAAGCTGGTCTCCATTCTCCCAAGAAGGGCTGGATTTCGAAGAGTTTATCCAGATAGTGAAAAGGAGACAAAAATTTTTTTTTCAAGAATAGGCTAGCCAAAATCAGTGTATGCTTTAGATGCCAGAAAATGTGGTAGATTTTCAGTACTGATGTATCAAAAGCACTTGAAGAACAATAGAATTTGAAGAATCAAGTTACTGATACCATTATACTTCAGCATGACAGTTATCAAGGAAGGAAATGGAATTGGCAACCAGTGTTCAAACCCTGGATGAGGCTGTAAGCACTTCACTTTGCACTAATGTCCTTGGGAAAGGCATGAATCCATCTGTTCTCCTCCAGCAATGGGTAAATGTTAGGGTAAACTGGGTTCTTTAGCCTCAGTTAGGCAACCAGTCCAGAAGAAGGAAAATTCTGAATTCAAACCAGCTTTATTCTACATAAAAACTGACTTTCTGTCACATCCTGCCCATGGTAGAGGGGTTGGGTAATTACATACATTACACTTTATTCCTACTGATGTGTGAGTAGCATAACAGTAACTGAAAAGGAATTAGCAAGCCAAGTTCACCCTAATGCCCTTTGGCAAGGCATGAACCAGATATTCCCTCTATCTATAGGTAAAATAGTAGAGGAGAATGGGCTCTCTAAAAGCCTTGATAGGGCAACCGATCCAGATGATAAATTGTAATTATTCATCACGAGCCAGTATAACTAGTTGAGGCTCATTACTCTGTCTTTTAAAACTTAAGGCCTGAGTTATGTAGCAGACCGAAGCAGAAACAACGGGGATGGAGTTGAGATTCTATTTCTAAATATCAGATAAGCCATTGATTATGATATAAGAAGTGCCGATCAAAACGTAAGTTTCTTTCTTGGTTTCTTTGTTTAATGCCATATCAACTTTTGTAGGTCATTTAATGCCAAAGTCATCCTTCGAGAAAAACAGTAGTGATGCTATTTAACCCATAGCTGGGAGGATAAGGGGGTTCATACCTTTCCCAAGGGTATTTGATTGGAAGTGAACGTAATAGCGAGACTGAAGTTCGAACTTGCTTTTTTCGATTCCGTAGTCCATCACTTTAACCATTACACAATGCGGACACCCCCCCAAATGTAAGTAGAAATTAATCTAAATAAACCAATTAGAGAAAATTCAAAAGATTTTTAAAAAGCTTAAGTAACACTATCAGATAACATAGGATAAAGCCCGACTGTAGTATATTTGTACTATCATTTTGTTAGGTTGCAGGGAACGAATAAATAAATTTTTTTTTTTAAATTTAAATTGAATTAAAAAAGAAAATTATTAAAATATGCAGAGGTCTCTGGCAGGAAAAAGGGACGATGTATGCGTAAAGAAAAAGGGACCTCCTGACAAAAGGAGGAAGATCATTCTCTATTCAACAGTGATCGAGGAAGTGACAACACCTTGCTGACTAATGGGGGATGTCGTGCGTTCGTCTTTGGACAACACGTTGGCTAGTCCTTTCACTAGTACCACTCATCTAGGTTAACAGATGCATGTGTAAAAAAAAAGGGACCTCCTGACAAAAGGAGGAAGATCATTCTCTTTTCAGCAGTGACTGAGGAAGTGACAACACCTTGCTAACTAATAGGGGATGTCATGCGTTCGTCTTTGGACAACACATTGGCTAGTCCTTTCACTAGTACTACTCGTCTAGGTTAACAGTATGCCAAAATACAAAAGCTACGAAATGGACCTATCAAACTATGAACTAAAACACTGGACTTGGACAAACTCCCAAAAGCGACTAACACATACCAAATGGACAAATATATGAGGACACATATATACCAAGAAACAATTAATGTATTTTTAAACACCTTGACTGGGGGATTCAACCATTTCAATTTTATTCAGGGAAAATTCTCTCACCCATTAAATGGTTGTTGAACCCAGAAAATAAAGGAAAAATTTTTAAAAATGTCTTTGTCTCCTATTTGTTGCTGTCTTCTTTCATATAATTCTTTTTGGGCCTTCTTGTTCAAGGAGTTACAACAAGACAACATGGGGTAAAATAAAATATGGAGTCAGATAAAAAAATGGTAACACAGCTTGCCCTTGACCTCTGCCTGATCCCCACAAGGATTAGTAGTCACTCAACATATAAAATAACCTGATATCATTAATTTTGACAAGTATTTTCTTTTATCTTAATTTTTTTTAATTATTCAGTTTGTCAATCTATGTCAATGAGGAAGCAGCATGAAGAAAAAATGAATAGAAGAATAAGCTCTAAGTAAAATTTGATCTCACTTCCCCTTTATCATTAAGGGTTTTCGGACTATTGTCTTCATCTTTATTGTTATTTCCACAACGTTTCGGCCGATATGTCCTCCGGCCTTCTTCAGGTCTTTGTCAAACTTGGGAACCTTTACGGAACTTCGAACTACGTCCGTTATTGAATCAACGGGGGTTACCTGTTCTAATTCCGTTAGCCATAACCGGGTACAAGTGTTGTGAAAATAACAATAAAGATGAAGACAATAGTCCGAAAACCCTTAATGATAAAAATCAACAAGCTTCGTCTCAGAAATTTAGACAACTCACATCCCCTTTGCTTCTAGTTAAACAAGACCAGCTGCTCTAACCATCAGAGCTACAAGAATCTATTGATTAGAAGAAGCTTAAATCAAACCTTTTAAACCTATCCTCTACTTTTCCCAAATCTCTCTTGGGGTTGTATTTATTGTTAATTTTTTTATACTAGTAGTATCAGTAGTAATACTAGACATATTAATAGCAGCTTACTGGTTCTGACTCATACTTTTAATTAATTCTTTTAGTTTTTGCAATTCAAAAAAAAAAATTAATATGAAAGAAAATACATGTCAAAACTAATAATAATCATTTTTGACAATGCTTCATTCAAAAATTTAAAAATATATAAAAGATAGTTATTGACTAAGCTTAGCTGAGCAGTGGCTTTGGTTTCTTTGGTTTCTTTGTTTTAATGGCATATCAATTCTTTTTAGGTTATTTAATGCCAAAGCCATTCTCCTAGAAGAACGGTAGCGGTACTATTTAACCCATAGCTGGGAGGATAAGGGGGTTCATACCTTTCCCAAGGGTATTTGTCCGAAAGGGAACGTAATAGCACAACTGGAGTACGAACTCGCTTACTACAATTTCGCAATCCATCGCTTTAACCATTACACCACGAGGACACCCCACTGAGCAGTGGCACAAGGCTAAATGTACAGAGCAACCAGTGAGAATCAAACTCACTAACAATGGTCTGCTAATTTAGCTCGCTAACCATTACCCCATGAGATGTCATTAAAAGATAACATGATATGAGCTACATACATGCACTTACATATATACATTTTGCACTTGTTCAACAAATAATATTACTTTAAAAACAAAATAAAAATTTATCTAACCTTTTATTTCAACATATCAAGTTTCATTTAAGTATTTTCTTTTAGTTTGGAAAATAATGACCAATTTTAATCCATAATCTTTAGTAAAGACAGTTATTACAACAGTTCCCAAATAGCTGTTACATTTAATGTACGAAGGGCGTCCAAAAAGTTCTAAGCTTCATAATTGAACATTTTTGTCATGGCAACACACTGCCACTTCTTGTAAAACTATGTAGAAAAACTCATTCAGATTTTCCTAGTTTCAAAAAGTTCTAAGCTTCATAATTGAACATTTTGGTCGTGGCAACTAACCTAAAAAAAAAAACTAATTCAGATTTTTATGCAGCTGAAAAGTGCATGAAAAATGTAAAATCTTAGTGAGGTTTAGAACTTTCTGAACAACCCTCATATATATATATATATATATATATGCTTTTATCATTGGTACATAGATGACATAAAAAAAAAGTAGTTAAGATTATTTTTAAACAATAACCAAGCATCTCATTACTCTGATTATATTTAGTATATATGGTTGGTTGGTTGTGTTTTACAGCATATCAACCCTTGTTATTAAACGCCAAATCCTCTTTATACATATATATTGAATATATATGATTTGTAAACACATAGTTTGTAGGTAACAATTTTAAAATGAGGCAAGGTTCATTTGTTTACAAAGTTAAATAGTTTCAAGTATTGCTATCAAACACTCATAGTTTTATTTCTACACAGTTAAATAGTTTCAAGTTCTATTTGATCCATGTAGATAGGACAATCACTCTGGGTCAGATTAGACTCAGGAGTAATGGCAATGAAGGGGTACTCCACATTTCCCAAAGCTTCAGGATTGAAGCCTCATCATCAGATGGTTTAGTGTCAAATCCAGGACACTTGTTTAGGGGAGATACAGCCAGCATATTCTGCTGGACTCAGCAGTATACACACACACACACACACACATATATATAAAACTGGCACTTTTATTCTGGGTACGTAAATGAAACATTAAAAAACAAGTTGTTTTAGATTCAAAAATATCTTAAAATAATAACCAAATGTCTTATTGAATTAAATGTTAAAAACATTTGATTTTTTAAAAAGCAAATGTTCACTTCACATTCATACGTTTGATAGCTAAATAGAAAGGTGAGTCAAAAGTTTTGCAATATTTTAGTATGCATTAGTTTGCAATACATATATCCATATTTACCAACCCCTCTACTCGGGCAGGATATGACACAAGGTCAATTTTTAAGCGGAGTTTAACAGGTTTGAATTCAGAGTTTTCCTTCTAGACTAGTTGCCTAACCAGGGCTGAAGAACCCAGTCTGCCCTACTATTTACCCATAGCTAGAGTGAGAATATTTGGATTCATACCTTTCCCAAGGGTATCAGTGGTATGTGAAATGCAATCAGTCTCATCCAGGATTTGAACTCATGTCGCTGTGTCCATTTCCAACGACGATAACCATTACACCACGGGCACCTCCCAAACAGTTTGCAATACATATATCACATGACTAAAGAAGTTCAATCTGTGGAAAGTAACTACTATGTGAAATGCAATCAGTCTCATCCAGGATTTGAACTCATGTCGCCGTGTCCATTTCCAACGACGATAACCATTACACCATGGGCACCTCCCAAACAGTTTGCAATACATATATCACATGACTAAAGAAGTTCAATCTGTGGAAAGTAACTATTATGTGAAATGCAATCAGTCTCATCCAGGATTTGAACTCATGTCGCCATGTCCATTTCCAACGACGATAACCATTACACCACGGGCACCTCCCAAACAGTTTGCAATACATATATCACATGACTAAAGAAGTTCAAACTGTGGAAAGTAACTACTATTGTTGGTAGTTTGAGTTCAATTCTCATTGGGTCCCCCATTCATATGGCCTTGTGCCACATCTGAGCAAACCGCTTAGTAAATTACTACTATTGTTGGTAGTATAGTAGTAATGGTGCATTCACATGTTGTGCATTGCTTCCTGCTATGAGTGATTTGAAAGTCACACAGATGAATGTGCACTACACTGTGATTCGGGAGAATACATATGACAAGTTTAAACTGGATCATAATGCTATAGAAGCAACCAAAAATATTTATTCGACAAAAGGTGAAGGTGATCACCAGATGGTTCAAGAAATTTTATTCAGGTTGCAAGAACGTTGACAATCAGGCAAAGTTAGGTAGGCCTAAAACTATGAATTCCGAGGTTGTGCTCCCAGCCACAGAGGCAAATCTGGGAAGTAGCACTCAGAGAGTATCAGGTGAGCTCATCATCACAACCTCAGCAAAGCATCTGGAGCTACCAAATTATGCCTCATGTTCCCAAAATACTGCAAAACCTCTGACTCACACGAGGACCACCTGATTTGTTTGTAATGTAAGATCAAAATGCAGCCTCTTCCGATAATCCTTTTCTGTATCCACTACTTTCCAGTCTAGTCCACTTTGCTGGGGCTCTAGATTACAATAACTGCATCTTTGCAGAGAAGTAAGACCCCACCAACAAGTGTCCTGGATATGAGATTAAACAATCTGATGGCGAGACTCAAACATTGGAACTTTGGGGAATGTGGAGTACCCCTTCATTGCAATTGCTCCCAGGTTCACTCTGACCCAGAGTGGTAGCACCTGATAGGATCCTATCTATGGGTCAAATAGAACAAACTATGTGCAAACAAATGACTGATGTCAAATTGTGACTGTTATATAGCAATACTTAAAACCATTTAACTGTGTGCAAAAAAAGAACTCGGGCTAATTTAAGAATGTTATTTACAAAATGTGTTTTCAAATCATATATATATATATATATATATATATATATATAAATATAAATCATATATCGATTTAATATATATGTATAAAGAGGATTTGGCATTGAATAACTGACAATGGTTGAAATGCCATAAATCCCAACCAAACCAAACCAAAATTTCCAGCAATAAAGCCTTGATTCAATGATGTAAGATTTAAACTGACTGACTAGATGACATGTCAATACACTGAAAAAGAAATGAAATTTCCATGAAATTCATATACAAAGTCAGTGTATAAAATCCCTATAATGAATCATTAATTCCACATGTTAATTTGAATTATATGATAAGATGATATCAAATTCACTGGAAACTTCAGACAACATTCTACAAAGTTCAAGTTGAAACAACTATTTTTTTAAATGGTAAGCCATACTGACAAACAAAGCAATCCTGCATACTGTGGAAAACCCGTCTTTTTGGATCACTTCAATTGATTTACAATCTCACCATGAGATTTATGCCATTATCAACACAGGTGAGGAATTTTAGTAGCACTGTTTTTTTTTTTAATGTGATGACATTATTCGACCCCCACGTGATGGGAGCATATCCCATTTTTTTTTAGATTTGGTATTGATTGTGCGGTCTTTCCCAGTAGTCATCAGTCTTTCCTGGAAATATGGAGTAAATAATACACATGCTGCTGAAAAAAACTAAGATCCTCACCAAAAGAAAAAAAAAACCCAGCTGTGCAGCCAAGAAAGCCTCCATGCACTGATGACTCATATATATATATATATATATATATATATATATATATGTATGTACACACACACACTGATATATTGCATAAGATTGTCTACACCAATATATAAGCACCACCTATTGCATTCTGGGAAATCCAGAATTATAAATATAAAAATATCCATAATCATTATCAAGAACTGGTGCCAGACTGATATTTTTTATACCAAATTCCTGAAATTACCAATTTAGTTGTCAGAAAATTTACCAGGCGTTTTTTGGGTTTTTTTTTCTTTTTGTTTTAAATATGTTAAAATCATTTACACAAAAATTATATACTATCCTTTTTTTTCCTAAACATTTTCATTTAAGAAAAATATTGTTGGTTATTTATTTGTGTCAAAACTATATACACCAACTATTTTAGAGACAAAAGAAAGTTAACAAAGCCCTAAAATCTGATTGAAACTGTAAAACATATTTACTGTCCAGACAAAATTTGGATGAACTCTAAAAGTTTCCATTGCTATCAAAATATTGTTGCAGATATTTGTATGATTTGTCTTGGGAAGTTTCTCATATCAAGATATTAAATGACTGGTTTTAAATGAAAATTTCAGTATTTAAAATCTGTTTGGCTTTGTTCTTGTATTTGGCTTTAAATGGAAATTTCAGTATTTAAAATCTTTTTGGCTTTGTTGTATTTGTTGAATGAAAATTTCAGTCTGGCAACCCAGTCATTAAGTGTGGGATTTTTTTTTTTGATGAACTGTAAAAGCTAATCTACAGACATAAAAATGCTACAATGACTGATTCGTTTTATTTTAAAAATTTGAAAAATTTGAAAAGAAAAAAAAAAAAGTTGTGATTTTAATTTGGAAAGTTCTTATATTGTGTTTAAATTATTATAATCTTTGCAACAGTTCAAAACTATTTTGTTCTGTATAAACTCCAGAAAATCAGTAACACACAGCCATTCTTTTTGTCTAAAAACTAAGATTTTAATTTAAAACTCCTTCCTCATCATTAGCAGACATTATCCTGCATAAAACATGGAAAAAAATTTGAGTACTTCTACTGAACAGTCAATTCATGAAGAGAAAATCAATACAGTCATCAAAATAAGATTTCTATAAAATCATCCATCTGTAGAAGTTTTGCAGATATATATAAGAAGTGAGTGGATATCAAAATATAGACATTGATAAATTTCTTGTGTGTCATTTATTACCTAATTTCATTTTTATTCTCCACTATTTGGTTTGGTTTCTTAGCTTAATGGCATATCAACCTTCAAGGATTACTTAATGCCAAAACTATCCTTGTAAAAGAACAGTAGTATTAATATTTAACCCATAGTTAGGGGAATAAGGGAGTTAATCCCTTTTCCAAGGTTAATGGTCTGAAATTAAATGTAATAAAGAAACTGAAATTTGAATTCACTGTCATCACAGCCTAGCACATTAGCTGCTATACTATGGGGATTCTCCCTCCTCAATTTAGATGGCCCTATATATATATATATGCGTGTGTGTGCGTGCATATTTTTCTTTTCCCCAAACTGTGAGCGTCACATGTACTTTCATTGTCACACATAACTATACACCGCTATACAATTACAACTGATTGGACACTTTTCTCACTTTTCTGTCAGATGATTGTGCACACCAGATGAAACTTAATGGACTTCATGTTCATAATTTGAAATTTTTTTCCGAGTTTTATATATATATATATATATATATATATAATCTCTAACAACCATATTGGGGGTTCAATCCATATGTTAGGCAGTGCAAGATGTCATATACTCTTGTTCAGCAGAAGAGATGCGCAACATCTAAAGGACGAATTAACAAGGAAGAATTAACTCATACAAGATATCCTCTAAGAATGGACGGCAGAATGAGAATAATTTACTGTGGATTGAGTAAACGGTTGTTTCCAATTCCCAGAAGGTTACTGTGAATAACAGAAAACTGAAGAATGGCCAAAATGTTGTGATTATAATAACAATTTAGACGTAGATACCAATTCAAGAATATCAGTGAATAATACTTAAAATAACAGTTAGAATTATAAGAAATAGGATAGGCATCCTGAGTTCAAATCCTGGACAAGGCAATTTGCATTTCACTTAATACAAAAGCCTTTGAGAAAGATACAAATCTATTCGTTCTCTAACCATTTATGGTTGGTTGGTTGGTGTTTTATAGCATATAAACTCCTGTGGGTTATTTAATGCCAAATCCTTCTTTTTTATATTTATAAATAATTTGTAAGCAAATAGTTTGTAGGCAACTTTATTTTTAAATGAGTTGTTAGAGCTCATTTGCTTGCACACAGTTAAATGGTTTTCAGGTATTTCTATCTAACATCAATAATTCTATTTAACATTTATTATTTATTTGCACACAAATAGTTTTGAGTATTGCTATCTAACACAAATAATTTCATCTAAAATTAATCATTTGTTTGCACAGTTAAATCATTTCAAATATTTTTATCTAACGTCAGTAATTCTATTTGATATTAAATCATTTGTTTGCACATAGTTAAATGGTTTAAAGTATTGCTATTTAACATAGGAAGTTCTATTTATCAAGTCTTCCAAGGTAATATAAATAATTTCCACACAGCTGTATGGTTTCAAATAACTAATAATAATAATCCATTGTAAATGATTGAACAGTTTTATTTGACCCATAGATGAGACCCTATCTGTCTGGCAGTTATATGGTTTCATATAACTAATAATAATAATCTTAGTAAATGATTGAACAGTTCTATTTGACCCATAGATGAGACCCTATCTGTCTGGCAGTTATATGGTTTCATATAACTAATAATAATAATCCTTAGTAAATGATTGAACAGTTCTATTTGACCCATAGATGAGACCCTATCTGTCTGGCAGTTATATGGTTTCAAATAACTAATAATAATAATCCTTTGTAAATGATAGAACAGTTCTATTTGACCCATAGATGAGACCCTATCTGTCTGGCAGTTATATGGTTTCAAATAACTAATAATAATAATCCTTAGTAAATGATTGAACAGTTCTATTTGACCCATAGATGAGACCCTATCTGTCTGGCAGTTATATGGTTTCAAATAACTAATAATAATAATCCTTTGTAAATGATTGAACAGTTCTATTTGACCCATAGATGGGATCCAACTATGAGTAAATAGTCATAATCCTACTAGCTTGTTTTGCTAAATATAGGGTGTCTCAATATACATGGGACCCATGTGACTGCTAATAACTCTACTCATAATAATGTTGTATTCTTTTTTGTTTCAGATTTGAAAATAGTATACTATAACAACTATTAATCCTTGATCACAATTCCTAGGACAAGAGAGGAAAAATATTATGCTTCACAACTTATTTGTCAACAAAATCATTCAAAATTGTCTCAAAATAGATACAACTCATTAATATGATAATGATTTATTACTGAGACAAGAAACTCAAAAAAAGATTGCATGTCCTGGAAACTGATATAATGACAATTAAAAAAAAAACTTTGGTTTGATGTCTCTAGCACAAAGGATGCATTTTTACAGGACAAGTTCCAAATGACTGCCATTGCACTTCTTATATCAATGGGTTGCATCTATTTTGAGATACCCTGTAGTTCTTAGTAGTTGACAGATACTAACTCTTCACATCTTATTTTGGTGAATGTATTGATTGCTTCCCTTTATAGAGGGATTATTTCATAGAACCCAATTCAGTCTTTACAATTGAAAGATATTCAATTATTAAGTTCTAATAATTTTACAGACAGAAAAAAAATCTCAATGAGAGAAAATAAACAATCATTTCAGATGTTCATCTGGAGATCTTAATATCATAAATGAAAAGAACTTTCTTTGGTAAATGTGGAGAATTGCAGTGTCATTTTTCTTTATATTGATAAAAAAAAATTCCTAAGTTTGCTCTTTTTAATTATTAAAAAAAAAAAAGAAAAGAACAAATCTAATATTTTTTCTGAATTTTTGAGATGAAGGAATACTACTATTCACTGATGAATTCAATTCAGACTTGTGTTCTTATCTTGGTTGTTATATTTTGACTGTTACATTTCCCAGCCTTTTTTAGGTGCCTGTTGTAATCTGGAATTTTCAAGAAATTTCAAACTAAAAACTTTCAGTCGACAAAGGTAAATAATTCTCATTCTTCTTTGAAGATATCGATTAAATGTGATTTATTCTTGAGTTATTTTCTAAACATGGAGAGTAGAGTAAAAACAATCTACCTAAGTGGATTAAACGAAAGTATCAGTTTAAAATTCCCAGATTATCAACAATGATTAGACATCTGAAGAAGGTAGGTTGGTGCAATGGCTGAAATGTTAGTTTGGTTTCTTTGCTTAATGGCACATCAACCTTTGCAGTTTATTCAATGCCAAAGCCATCCTTGTAGAAGAACAGTAGATTGTTTGGTTTGGTTTGGTTTGGTTTAATGACACATCAACCATTGTAGATTATCAATGCCAAATTCATTTTTATCCATAAACCAGTTCTATTTAGTATAAGTATAGTTTTTTGTTTACACACAGTTAAATGTCAAAACAGTTCTATTTCAAACAATTCAGTTTAGTATAAGTACACAGTTTCCATGTCAAAAACAGTTCTATTTCTAACTACACAGTTTAGTTGTGTTTGATCCATAGATAGGACCCTATCAGGTGTTACTATTCCAGAGTGGACCTGGAAGCGATGGCAATGAAAGGGTGCTCTACAATCCCAAAAGCTCCAGCATTACTCGAACCTCTCCATCAGATTGTTTAGTATCATAAACAGGACACTTATTGGGAGCGGGGTCTTACCCCTCTACAGAGAAGCAGTCAGTGTATTCTACAGCCCCAGCCAAATGGGCAAACAAGAACAGTAAAGATACTATTTAACCCATTGCTGGAGAGGATAATGGGGTTCATGCTTTTCCTAAGAGTATTAGTCCAAAAGTGAATGTAATAGTGTGACTGGAGTTCAAATTCACTTATTTCAAGGCCATAGTCCAACACTTTAGCAATTATACCATAAAGATTCCCCACTGAAACACTGTGACTATATCAATGAATAAAGAGTAATTTTTTTCTCTAAAAGCAAAAAATATAAATGCAGGAATTAAACATTAGTAAAAATTCTGTCACCTTGAAAATAATATTGTGATTAATATTATTATCATTATCTTGATAAAAAAAATAAACGCTGACTTTAAAATAGGCCAATTCTACATCATACTGGAATTTTCTTTTTTTAACCCTTTCATGACCACACTACTAAGATTGAAATTGTTTAGCAATAACTTATCTAAAATAAATATCTTCATGAAGCTAGCATTTTATAGAGAAGCTTCATCTTTCACTCTTTCACAACCAAGTTGGGTTTTTTTTTTTTCAAAGTTTCATATATGCAAAATTTTGCTTTAAGAGTGAAAATGAATGTGGAAGAGCATTTGTTCCAGTGGGAGTGAAACGATTAAAAAGGAAAATTAGAGCTTTTTTTCTTTTTTGTAAAAATAAGAAGAAAAAAAACATTATAAAACTAGAGTACTGATAAGTTTGACTCTAAGTAAAAAAAAAAAAAAAAACACCAAAATTCTCCACATTTAATTTTTATTTATTTTAATTTAGATAACAGGTACTTTATTCTAGAGTGGTCAAATTTAATGGCTGGAAATTAGATTCTTTTTCCATTGTTGTCAAAATAACAAAGAATGGTCTTTTCAGTTGTTTTCTTTATGATATGTTTTCTCCTTGAGAACAGCTTTATTACAAATGGTCAAACAAAATTATCCAAACAAACTTCCAAAGTATCCCAAATGCCAGTTTAACTTAAAAAAACTTTTGTCTAAATTAGACAAGCTAAAGCTCCACACATTAGTTGATGATGATTTTAGAATACTGAGATATAAAAAAAAAATTTAAATTAGGAGGAAAAGCCTAGTACAGGAATGGCAAACCTTTTTGAGTGTGTGTGTGTGCTCAATAAGGTGATAATTTTTAGCAGCAGTTAATCATTTTTATTGTATTTTTATTTACTAATTATTTCATGGAAAAAGAGAACAAAATGCTTGAAAACATTCTTAAAAGAAGGGTTTAGATAATTAATAAGTTCTGAATTATGGGTTCGATAATAATAATCTGTACTAACAAAAAAATAAATAAAATCAAAAAACCCAATAAAGTAAAATATACAACTCCTTAGAAACTTTTTGCTTTTAATTTGATATTTTAAAATTTAAGTTTTCTGGTTCACCTAAAAAAACCTACTAGATACAGAAACCTCAGCACCATCATGACACTGTGATTGTGACCTTATACTCCACAAGGAGTTGACAGGACTTCTCTCTTATAATCGCTAAGTTCAATAAAAAGAAAAATTTAAGTAGGAAAATTGCCTCACGAAAAAAATAAATAAATAAAAAAAATAAACAAGTTTAAAACAAAAATTATTTAAGGTTATTTCTTATCCCCCCCCACCGAATCGTGAATAAAAATCAATTTAAAATAAAGATAAATAAATAAAAAATTGTATCTCTCGTGTGCCAGTAAAATATTTTTGTTGTGCCGCCCTGGGTGCATATAACAAAGGTTCGCCATTCCTGGTTGAGTAAAACCAACACTTTACAATGTCTTTAAATTTATCTTGTCAACAACTGCCACAAATTTAGTGTAAAGTATTCTATCCATACAAACTCATCAAATCCAAGTCATGGAGGGATAATAATAGCAGTAGTAGTAGTAGTAGTCAAAAGGCATATATAGGTTCCAAAATGAATCTATAAAAATAAAGTTATCTAACTTTCATTTTGGAACATTCATTACATTATATATATATATATATATATATAATGTAAAGGGGAGGCAGCAGTAAAAGGAATGTCTTATGATATTTCAAAGTCTTTATCCCAAAGACAAATTGGCTCGAAGGCAGATGATCTGTAAAGCTTTGTCGGGAGTCAGCTTAAACACTCCAATTTCATATAATGATGCTTTAGGGTCTGTGACAGTGGCATTGGGGTCCCCGTTTGCTGTTCCATGATCTGCTGCTGTTTCCAAAACTTGTTTAAGTAAAATGGCAGATCCAACCTTTAAATTCAACAGGATACAAGCTTCCTTTATGCTGAAAAAAAAAAAAGAAGATATTATCAAAAAGCAATCAAAAGGAATATGCATATATTTATTTTGCAAATATTTTTAAAGAATTAATTTATTTATATCGTTTCTTAGCTAAGTTTTACATTCCAACATTCAGCAGGAAGTTACATGTTGAAATTTTGACAAAAAAAAAAAAACCGTTAAGATCAGGGGAAGTAATAAGTAATATTTTAAAGCTAAGTTATTGCCCTTAGTCAAGTAAAAATGGCTGTTCTTGTTAATTGATTGCAATCTCGCAACAAGACTATTTAGCGAAATAGGTCACTTAACAACGATCGGGACATTGTTGAGTGTTCACTCTTTCTTTGATAATTATTTATATTATTTCTTTTATTTATACTATCATCTTATCCTTCGAACATTTCCATACTTAAATCAGTAACAGTATTATATCTGACAATGCCCTTAAGAATTGATAATTTTTTGTTCCTCACAAAAAAAAAAAAAAGAAAAAAAAAGGTATGTACGAGAAACACGCACCTTTTATGGTAAGAAAATTTAATTCGTATAAAAAAAAATTAAAAAGTGAAAAATGCCATTTTCTAGTTTGTTTTCAATGTTTATACTGATAATGGATCCCAGATTTATATATATCATATAAAAGAAAAACCTTTAATAATTACTCATATTTTTTTGTAATAATATTTATTTTAGCAGATCCTGGTCTGCTGAAATAAATATAATTACAAAAGAATATGAATCATTTTTAAAGGTTTTTCTTTCATATGGAACTATTTGCTGTGTATCTTAATCTATTATTATTTTACATTGAGCTTTTTTTTGGATTTAGAGTTACATGGATATTGAAGAAAGAAAATCCGAAAATAGAATCATTCCTACCATCGGCTGACTTGGCATCGGGTAATATAAGGATATATATATATAAGGCTTCAGTCCACAAAATTGTAATTTCAGCTGTATTAAAATGGTTTTTATTTACTTTATTGGCAATGTCATGATTTATTACTAACCAGTCTTGCCTCTTGTATTCTAAAGTATGATCAAAAATTTAATCCATATTTTTTAAAAGAATTTCTCTCTTAAGTGATGTTTTTTTTTATATTGATTGTCTTGCAAGCCTCTGTAGAAAAAATATCATCCAATGAAAAGCCACACACAAAAAACAAAGTCTCAAACGGAATTATTCAGATAAAATACTTTTCTTTTTTTTTTTAAAAATCTCAGTCATATTTATTTATTCAGTATTTTTACATTAAGAAAATCCCAGACACTTACACTGAGTGGAAGGGTTTAATTGATGGATGTTAATTTGAAAAAAGCGGAGGGGGGGGGCTAAGCCAGAACCTTTTTGCATTTATTAACTACATCCTTACAGGATTAAGCTACAAGAAAAAATAAAGTAAAAAAAAATGTCAAGAAGAGCAATAAAGGTAAGTAAAGTTGGTGACCAAAATCGAGGATGACCCGAAGGCTCCCTTTTCAATAGCTACTACTGTTATATACTCATTTGCTGTATCATAACGACTCAATAATAGTAAAGATGGACGCGCGCAGAAAGATAGACGCATGAAGGATAACGCAGGAATGAAGGACGCATGAAGACTTCTTTAGAAAAATATTCACCTCTCACTTTATTGCAAGGGTTCGAAAGGGTTATTGAAGGGTTGCATGTGAGAGGATGCTGGAGACCGAACATAAACTTCATATTTTGACCCCACTGTTATGACCGTCACGTTGTGTCTTTCTTGTTCTCTTAGATGCTCAACCAGAGGTCTTGGGGTCCACTCCATCGGGGCTTTTCCGAGGGCCCCCTCGGTCCGGTGTGGCCTTCCCTACCACATCTGGTCTCTACTGTCTGGAAGTCTGCTGGCAACTGCATCGAGGGTTTTCCGAGGTCCCCCTCGGTCGGGTGTGGCCTTCCCTACCACATCTCGTCTCTAACTCTCTGGGAGTCTACTGGCAACTGCATCGGGGGTTTCCGAGGTCCCCCTCGGTCGGGTGTGACCTTCCCTACCACATCTCGTCTCTAACTCTCTGGGAGTCTGCTGGCAACTGCTCTGGGACCTAAACTCAACTGAGTTAAATAATAACTCAACGCCCACACGATCGCCTACTGGATCTTTGAAATTGAATGTTTAATCGTCATCAAGTGGAAATAACTGTCATGCAGTTCAGAGGTTACTCTCTTCCGGTGCATGACTGTAATGGCACAATGGGACCTTCACCTTGTCCCATATCATAAGCCTTAATCCGCCCACACGATCTCTTTCGATTACTGGCCGTTGGGATGTGTCACTTCCTTCCGGTGTATTACCTTGGAATAGTATTTTTGGGTCGGGTCAAAGGTCAAAATATAACACTACACCATGGTGTAGGGAAGGGCACTACTCCATTATCTGGACTGCTCCACTTTATCCTTGATCCGTACCTTATAATGCTGAGTGTTAAGCAAGGTAGCGTCAAGTACCATTTTTTTGAGTCTTTGGTATGGCTCGACCTGGGATTGAACCCCAATCTCCTGGACCATTGGCAAACACTCTACTCTTTTTTTTTTTTTAAATACAAAAATAAGGCGTCCATACAAATAAATTGTTATAAAAAAAAATGTAAACAAATCTAATTCTCCATTTGAGGAGAAATGCCTTTTAAAAGAAACTTCATCTTTTATTGTTTTAAATACTGGAAAAAAAAAAAAAAAAGATGGTACGCTTAGTAAGGGAGTCTCCGTGGCATCATGGCTAACATCCTGGACAACAGCCTTGAAATAAGTGAGTTCAAATTCAAGTTGTGCTATTACATTCACTTTCAGCCTAACACTCTAGGGAAAGCTATGAACCCCCTTATCCCTCCAGCTATGGGTTAAATAGTATCACTACTGCTCTAGAAAAATTGCTTTGGCATTAAATAACCAATGAAGGTTGATATGCCATTAAACAAAGAACTTGTAGTATCACCTCCCTTACTAAGGTCAGTAAATGGGCAGTCAATACTACCTTAACAGAAATCTTGGTCCTTACTTCCACCTCGGCCGAGGAATGCTATCCCAGAATCCATCGCCTCTCACTCTTCTCTCTTCCCTTCTCTCTCCCGCTCTCCCTCTGGCCAATCAGCAGAGATAGTAGCAGTTGCCGAAGACGACCCAAGACAGAAGAGGAGGCAGTTGCTGAAGAGATTCCAAACACTAAACACACGTGTTGACCGCCGGACATTTTATAGCCAACACGTGACGTTGTATACGAAGAATAAAATTCCTCTTTTAAAGTTAATATTTGTACTTCTCATTTATCATCTCAAATAACATTACCCAAGAACATATATTACAAACTCAAAGAATCTCCATAGACTTAAGAATTTTTTAAGATGAAAAAAAAAATGACATATTGTTAAAACATCCAAACTTTTGATTTTACGGTGTTAAACTTAACCTTGTGTCATATGCAAAAAGAATGATTGAAAAAAGAAAAAAAAAGAAAGAAAATTTGATATAAAAATTATGTTGATATTAAAAATAATAAAAAGAGAATTTTGTATTTTAATCATTGTTGATGTGTAATAACTTGCATAATGACAAAATTGTTGAATTATACCTCAATTTAAAGAATCTACCAAAAATCACTTACTTAAATATCTTTAATAAAATTTTCCGTATTTATTTATTCATGAACAAACATATTTATAAATAGAGCAGTTTATAAGAAAACAATTTTGTAAATATTTTTTTCAATGTTTAAATTCGAATTTGCCCTCTTGTGACTTTTAAAAATAATTTTTTTTTTATTTCCTCAGATATATTGAGCACCCAGGATTCTGAAAGCTGCTCTCCCCACAATTGAAAGGTCTGTAGGTCTCAAGTATCAATAGCCCAGTGTTCGAGGTTTTGGAAGTCTAGTTGAAGTGGAATCAACCTATTGTGGGGGTAGTCAAATTATTTAACACGCAAAATAAACTGCTGGATGTTCACCAATCAGACATCAGCTAAATACTGCACTTTTCCACCTCAAACTTAGTCTCTTTTATATTCATCAAATCTCGCCACTTCACAGAGGCTTATCTTGTTCTCCTCCATAAAACAAGTCACACTTCTTGCGTCCTTTTTTTCTTCTGGTTTCCATGTGTCGGTAGCAGAGAGAGCACACCTTCTGTTTCTTCGAGGTAAGATTGTTTGTGGCATTACTACTACACTCCCCCTTGATCCTATGATCACACATGAAACATTCAGGAGGTGGTCTTTCATGCCGTGTGCTTCTTCGTGGTAGTATAGTCACTTGGTCTTCATCAGAAGTGTGATTGGAAGAGGCATCACCTGCATTTGTGCTGAGTGCCTGTTCAAATGGTCTCTCTCTAATGGTTACAAACTTTTCGCTCGCATCTTCTGAAACCATGTCAGAACAGACCGTCGGCTGGCCTGGTCCCACTATGGGTCGCAGATCTTTCACATGGCATGGCATTCCGTCGACCGTTATATTCTGTGCACTGGTAATTCTGGTCACACGTCCCACTTTATATATTTTGTGGTACATCGTCCATGTGGAGTCTTTATCCACACTCGGTCACCCGGTTTGAAAACGGCCTGCGGTTGATTATGTGACGGCACAGGTGTTCCATTGATTCCTTTCAGCCGTATGCGGTACCGATAGACCATATTGGCTGGTGCTGTAGCAGAGGATACATCATCCTTTGGCGTGACGTTGTACCAGTATACTGCTTCTGGTATAGTACACTGTTTTCTGGCGGCAATCCTTTTTACAGTTCTGTGACATCGCTCGATGATGCCGTTACCAAAGGGGACGTATGCACAGCGGAATCGAAGTCGAACTCTCCACTCATCTAGAAAGGTTTTAAGCAGGCTACTCTGAAAGGCAGTGTCATTATCTGTCGGAATCTCTGTCAGCGGGCCCCACTCATAAAAGAGCACCTTCAGCTGGTTGGTTACACTTGTCGCATCTCTTCGAGGAAGATGTCGCCAGATGGCAAACCGAGTGGGGCCACAGTCGATCACCGTCAAAAAAATGGGACCCATTACAATGGGTAATATCCATCGCTACCCGGTGCCAGGTTTGTCTAACATTCAAAGCCTCCTTTGACCAGTGCACGGGTGCTGGATCGATCGACTGACACTCTTCACAGTCTCTGACTACGGTTTTCACTGTGGCCTTAGAGACCCCAGGTGCAATCTGTTTCACAAAATAAAGTGTCCGCCGCACACCAGGATGACCACTTTGTCGGTGAACAATCTTGATCTGGTCAAGCCCAACTGAGCTCAAGAACGAAGTGCAGACAGGTTGCACAAGCCCAGTGTACCTCTTAATAGCATCAAGCCACCTCTGAGGCACTCTTGTCAATCGATCTGCCTTATTTTGGCAAGATTTGACCAAGGACACATTCATCGACAGCACATATTCTTTCACCAGTTTTATTATCATGTCAAGCCATCGTCGAATGAGCATCTCGCTTGCAGCTTTGGTTCGTACCCTGGCTTTACTGGTAAGAGTGTCTGAGATCCATTTATGGACACAGGCAGAATTGGTGAACAAATGCAAGGGGGTCGTCTTCCAGAGGATTGCCAAGTTTATTCTTTTAATAAGAGCATCAAGTTCTGCAAGGTTAATAAGTTGGGAGTCCTTTGCTGGCCGTAACCAACAAGCATCCTTTACTACAGCCCCATCATATACAAGCGACATGCTGGTAGCGAGAGAGCTTGTATCAGCCCATACGCTAAGGGTTTGGCCGTCGACGCACCATCTGCCCCGCGCCGGGTCTTCCTTGCGCACTCTAGTGAGAACCTCTTTAATCATGGTGTTGAGAGGGGCATCATTAATTTTGTCATCCCATCCAGCGGTGACATCAGATGCTCTCTGCTTGATGAACGCCACAGCTATACGAAGCCAACCACCCATGGGAAGGTGCCCAACCAATTTGCCGCATAGTGAAAATACGTTTCGTCGCGTGATGATACAAAGCATGTCGGGGATTTTGTTCCCTCTTCTCCAATACAAAGAGTTATCCTCTCCCCAGACCTGTAACCCAAGCACTCGTGCACCATCCTGTAGCCTCTCCGGCTCCTTGCTGAAGAGGCCAAAGCTGCAGAGATGCTCCTTCACACGTGCCACAGGCACAATGCTCTCATCCACATACACATCATCAATATAGGCAGATGTTGCCCACTGTATGTGCTTGTCCTTTGTCAAGATAGCATCAACAATTGTCTGCATAATGGATACCATAAATTTTATAGAATACAATGTTGTACAATAAATTTTATAGAATACAATGTTGTACCATAAATTTTATACATTTCAATGTTGTACTATAGATTTAATAGAATACAATGTTGTACAATAAATTTTATAGAATACAATGTTGTACAATAAATTTTATAGAATACAATGTTGTACAATAAATTTTATAGATTTCAATGTTGTACTATAGATTTTATAGAATACAATGTTGTACCATAAATTTTAGAGAATACAATGTTGTACCATAAATTTTATACAGTCCAATGTTGTAGCATAAATTTCATACAGTACAATATTGTACCATACATTTTATACAGTTCAATGTTGTACCATAAATTTTATACAGTCCAATGTTGTACCATACATTTTATACAGTACAATATTGTACCATAAATTTTATACAGTTCAATGTTGTACCATAAATTTTATACAGTCCAATGTTGTACCATGAATTTTATACAGTACAATATTGTACCATACATTTTATACAGTCCAATGTTGTAGCATAAATTTCATACAGTACAATATTGTACCATAAATTTTATACAGTACAATATTGTACCATACATTTTATACAGTTCAATGTTGTACCATGAATTTTATACAGTACAATATTGTACCATACATTTTATACAGTCCAATGTTGTACAATAAATTCTATACAGTACAATATTGTACCATAAATTTTATACAGTACAATATTGTACCATAAATTTTATACAGTACAATATTGTACTATAAATTTTATACAGTACAATATTGTACAATAAATTCTATACAGTTCAATGTAGTACCATAGATTTTCACTATAAATGTAAACTTGGTTTTTAAATCTTTTACATTTGTATATAAGTTATTCCATTTTTTTTATTTTACAATAACATTTTTCTAAAAACAAGGATGTATAATAAAAACACAATCTTCATACAATACATTTGTTTTAGTTAACCAAGTTTTTATAAAGATAAGCAAAATATAAACTTATATAAAAATAGCATTTGCTGAGTCCCATAGAAAGGAATACGTAATAAAACACTGAAAAAATTACTTAAAAATAATTCATAAAGTACATATGAATACTGGACATTGGCATGATGATTAGAGTGTTCGCCAATTGCCTGGGAGATCTGGGTTCAAACCCAGGTCAAATCATACCAAAGACTCAAAAAATGGTACTTGATGTCTACTTACTTAACACTCAGCAATATAAGGTAGGAATCAAGGATAAAGTGCAGCACCCTCCCCTACAATTGAAAAGGGAGCCTTTAGGTTACCCTTGACTAGGGTCACCAACTTTACTTACATATGAATAAAAAAGAACTATTTATTCTTAAAATATCTTTATAGGTGATTATTGCAATTCATTCCTTTTAATCAACTACAATATAAAATTACAAGCATATTTACACAAAGAAAGATACAAAATAAGAATTTAGCTCGGAATTAAATTTACAATGTAAATCAAACATTGACCGTGATAAAGAGAAAAAAGTCAGAGGTTGTTGATTGGTTGGTTTTACAGCATGTCAGCTCTTATTGGGTTAGTTAATGCTGATGTCAGTCTTTTTTTTCAACCAATTGTAGTTTCAAGCAACTAATAATGACCGTATGTAAGATAATTTTGTCCCCAGATAGTATGTATTATTTCTTAAATGCTTATGTTATAAAAGTAGAGAAAATGTTAGGTAGGTTTTTATGACATATCAACCATTGTCAATTATTAAATGCCAAATCCTCTTGATACATATATATTAAATATATATGATTACTTATTATCATAGTTCAATTGAACTGATGACTTATTATTACAGTTCAATTGAATTCATTATTTATTATCATAGTTCAATTGAACTGATGACTTATTATCATAGTTGAATTGAATTCGTTACTTATCATCATAGTTCAAATGAATGTATGATTTACTATAATAGTTCAATTGAATTCATTACTTATTATCATAGTTCAGTTGAATCGATTACTTTATATCAGAGTTCAATTGACTTATTATTATAGTTCCATTGAATGGATGACTTATTATCATAGTTCAATTGAACTGATGACTTATTATCATAGTTCAGTTGAATTCATTACTTATTATTATAGTTCAATTGAATGGAGGACTAATTGTCATAGTTCAATAGAATTGATGACTTATTATCATAGTTCAGTTGAATTGATTACTTCATATAAGAGTTCAATTGACCTGATGACTTATTATTATAGTTCAATTGAATTGATGACATATTATCATTGAATTGATTACTTATTATCATAGTTCTATTGAATTGATTACTTATTATCATAGTTCATTGAATTGATGACTCATCATAATTCAATTGAATTGATTGCTTATTATCATCGGTCAACTGAATTGATGACTTATTATTATAGTTCAATTGAATTGATTACTTATTATTACAGTTCAATTGAATTCATTGCTTATTATCAAAGTATTCATTTATTATCAATTGTATTCATTACTTATTATCATAGATCAATTGAATTGATCACTTATTATCATAGTTCAATTCAACTGATGACCTCTTATCATAGTTCAGTTGAATTGATTACTTATTATCATTGTTTAATTGAATTGATGACTTATTTTCATAGTTCAACTGAATTGATGACTTATTATCATAGTCCAATTAAATTTAGGACTTATTATGATAGCTGTTTTTAATTGATTACTTATTATCATCGTTCAATTAAATTCATTACTTAATATCATATTTCAATAGAATTGATGACTTATTATCATAGTTCAACTGAATTGATGACTTATTATCATAGTACAATGGAATTGATGACTTATTATGTGAGTTGTTTTTAATTGATGACTTATTCATAATAGTTCAACTGAACTTATTACTTATTATCATAGTTCAATTGAATTCATTACTTAATATCATATTTCAATCTAATTGATGACTTATTATCATAGTTCAATTGAATTGATGACCTCTTATCATAGATCAATTGAATTCATGACTTATTATCATAATTCAATTGAAATGATGACTTATTATCAAAGTTCAATTGAATTCATTACTTAATATCATATTTCAATCTAATTGATGACTTATTATCATAGTTCAATTAAATTGATGGCTTATTATCATAGTTCAATCTAATTGATGACTTATTATCATAGTTCAATTGAATTCATTACTTATTATCATAGTTCAATTGAATTGATGACTTATTATCATAGTTCAATTGAATTGATGACTTATTATCATAGTTCAATCTAATTGATGACTTATTATCATAGTTCAATTGAATTGATGACTTATTATCATAGTTCAGTTGAATTGATGACTTATTATCATAGTTCAATTGAATTAATTACTTATTATCATAGTTCAATTGAAATAATTACTTATTATCATAGTTCAATTGAATTGATGACTTAATATCATAGTTCAATTGAATTCATTACTTAATATCAGTTCTATTGAATTAATTACTTATTATCATAGTTCAATTGAATTGGTGACTTATTATCAATTAGTTAAATTGAATTTATTACTTAATATCATATTTCAATCTAATTGATGACTTATTATCATAGTTCAATTGAATTGATGACTTATTATCAAAGTTCAATTGAATTCATTACTTAATATCAGTTCAATTGAATTAATTACTTATTATCATAGTTCAATTGAATTGGTGACTTATTATCAATTAGTTAAATTGAATTTATTACTTAATATCATATTTCAATCTAATTGATGACTTATTATCATAGTTCAATTGAATTGATGACTTATTATCATAGTTCAATTGAATTGATGACTTATTATCAAAGTTCAATTGAATTCATTACTTAATATCAGTTCAATTGAATTAATTACTTATTATCATAATTCAATTGAATTGATGACTTATTATCAAAGTTCAATTGATTTAATTACTTAATATCATATTTCAATCTAATTGATGACTTATTATCATAGTTCAATTATATCCATTACTTATTATCATAGTTCAATTGAATTTATTACTTATTATCATAGTTCAATTGAATTGATGACTTATTATCACATATTACTTAATATCAGTTCAATTGAATTAATTACTTATCATAGTTCAATTGAATTGATGACTTATTATCATAGTTCAATCTAATTGATGACTTATTATCATAGTTCAATTGAATTGATGACTTATTATCATAGTTCAATCTAATTGATGACTTATTATCATAGTTCAATTGAATTCATGACTTATTATCATAGTTCAATCTAATTGATGACTTATTATCATAGTTCAATCTAATTGATGACTTATTATCATATTTCAATCTAATTGATGACTTATTATCATAGTTCAATTGAATTGATGACTTAATATCATAGTTCAATTGAATTCATTACTTAATATCAAAGTTCTTGAAAGATTACATCAATATGAATAATTTCATAATGCAAATAGAAATTATTCTCAGTTAATAAGTTATGATTTTTCAAATTTTATTTTGATGTTTATACTCTAAAGTTCATAATTGTAAATAAAAACACTAAAAAAAATGCAGTTAACATTCAGAGTTAATGTGATTCAGATTATTTTTTAACTACTGTAAATCGTCTTTAATTACGTTTTCAAGATTCTATAAGATTCTTCCAAGCGTATTTTTTTTAGGACCCACCATGCCACTGTTGAAAGTAAAAGAAAAAGAAATGGATATAGATTTTAAAATTTGCAAGCTATAATTGATCTTCATTATAGAAGAAAACATGTAACAATGCTTACAGTCTGAAGTAGGCGTCTGGTTTCTGGGTATAGTCTCCAAACAATGGGAAAAGATTTCTCGTCAAATCGAACTGAAGTTGTGCAGCCCCACCATGACTAAAGTAATTGGACAAAATCACCTGGAAAATAAAGTATCTTTATTTATTTACATGTTGTTGTCATATTTTTAGAAATAAAAGCTTTTCCGGTTATGAAATTTTTAAAAGAAATCATCTTCATTGATTCGTTGTAGTATTTTTTAAGCAAGTTAAAAATTACAAAAAAGAAAAAAAAAAAACCCAGAAATTACTGTAGCGTAATAAAGCCAGCCAGTCATTTTTGCAAATGTGGATTAAAGGAAGTGTGCAGACATGCACACCAAGGTCACATGAATGAGAAATGATACTATAAACAGAGATGTTTATATTTAAAAGGTATTTTAAAATTCAAAACTCAGAATATACATATAAGGTTTAGTTTGTTTATTTGTTTAACAGCATATCAACTCTTTATGGGTTATTTAATGCCAAAATTTAATTCATTTCTAAATGTTTGCTTACAATCTTGACTATATTTTCGATGTTCCACTTTTTAAGTTGCACTTTTTTATTATTTGTGTAAATAGTAGGGTAGACTGTGCTCTCTAGCCTTGGTATAGCAACCAGTCTAGGAGAAGGAAAACTAAGAAATCAAACCGGCTTTGCTTCACTTAAAAAAAAATGATCTTATGCCACATCTTACCTATGGCAGAGAGGTTAGGTAAATACATGATATCAAGTAATCCTATCTAATACAAATAATTTGCACACAGTTGTATGGTTTCAAGTATTCCTATCTTATAATAATAATTTATACACAATTATATGGTTGAAAGTAACTATTTCTATTTAATAATAATTGTTATATAACATATGACATGGATTTTCGGCTCGTTCCTGGTGACCCCGTGTGCTTTGGCAAGCTGTTGATTAGTAAACAGGAAGATGACGCGCATCAGGGCACTCGGGTCGAACAGGTGTGTAACTGGAAGGAGACCATGTGATAACAACACAGTCAGATTTAGAAAGAGTGCAGAGAATCGCAGTCGAGCCAGGGACACGCAGCCGATCAGGTCGTCTCTGACGAGCTTGCAAGGGGGTGCAAGCATTGGCATCCCCTGGCTCTCAGTAGAAGATATGGGAAGAAGTCTTCTCTCTGAGTATCTCTATCCAACAACAAACTATCTCTCAAACCAACAACAAACTATGGGTCCTTTTCGAGAATAAAATGTGAGATATATTTATAAGAAAGTGTTTCGTTCGTATCTGTACTGTTATTATTGAAATCACCAGATCGGCTATACAACATAATCATTTGTTTGTACACATATTGTTTCAAGTAACTAATAATAATCTTTAGTAAACAATTATAGCTTCAAGTAACAATTCTTAATACAAATGATTTACAGTTATATGGCATGAAATAATCCTATCAAATACAAATCATTTGCACACAGTAATATAGTATCAAGTATTCCAATCTAATACAAATAATTTAGACACAGTGGTATGGTTTCAAGTGTTCCTAATTGATACTAATAATAATATAGTTTCAAGTAATAATTTCTGTTGAGTAATACTCATTTGTTTGCAAACAGTTTTATAGTTTCAAGTCACTAATAATAGTAATAATCCTTAGTATACAATCATAGCTTCAAGTAACTATTCTTAATATAAATAATTTGCATAGAGTTATATGTTATCAAGTATTCCTATCTAATACAAATGAGATTTAAGAAAACTATTTGACTCATGGGTACCATCACTCTGAGTGGACCTGAGAGTAATAGTAAGGAGAGCATCAGAACAGAAAGCTAACAATCAGATAGAGTTTAATGTTATACTCAGGACACCCTTTTAGGGGTAGGGTCTTACCCTTCTGCAGAGGATACAGTTGGCTTATTCTAAGCCTTGCCAACAAGACTATATATATATATAAGATGCTTGGAAATTTTGTCAAAAGAAATCCAAGTGGCAGACTGGAGAGAAGTTCCAGTGACAAAATGATGAAGAACCCTGAAAGAGGGAACTGGAGTCAAGCCAAACAGTTGAAGAAACCTAAGTTCCAAATGCCAAAATATTATACCTAAATAACACATAACCTATGATTTTAAAATTCCACCTTCCAAAGAACCATTAAGAAAATAAACATTGAAGATTTACATTTTCAAAGATCTGAGTAAGATAATGGAATAAGTTCTAGGAATGTTAATGACTACAGTGAGAGTCTCTCTCTCTCTCTATATATATATATATCTTTAAAATATCCAGTCAGTGTCCAAGGACAGTAGGTGTGAATTATTCTTTACATAGAATATATGAGGAAAATCATATAAATCTATGAAAGTGCTCAATGTATGGCTATTGTTAGTTCCCTATTTATTCACTGGGGTATAACAAAATTCACATTCAATGCGTATATAGTACAATTTGATGGAGACTCAAACTCTGTTAAGTCGTCATAATAAATTTATTTCGGTGGAGAATATTACTATACTCTCCGTCTCGTCAGATGACTATTTACATGCTTCTCTCTCGTCGCAGAGTAGCAAATGTGGAGTTACAGTTTGTATTCAGAAAATAAAATAAAGGAATTAAAAAATAGAAAAATAAAAATTAGAAAATAAAAATAAAAATGAAAATAAACAATAAATTAAAAAAAATAATAAAAATAAAATAAAAAAGTAAAAAAATAAAAATAAAAAATAAAAATAGAAATAAAATTTTTTATTTTTTTTATTTGTTTATTTTTCATTTTTATTTTCTAATTTTTATTCTTATTTTTTAATTCCTTTATTTTATCTTCTGAATACGAACTGTAACTCCACATTTGCTACTCTGCGACAAGAGAGAAGCATATAAATAGTCATCTAACGAGACGGAGTGTATAGTAATATTCTCCACCGAAATAAATTTATATGCAATGTAACTGAAGAGCATCTGTGTTTACATTAACTGTGATCATCATAATTTCCCAAGGGAAATAACTCTTAAATGTTAATCATAAAGTAATTCTCCTTATACATTTTAAAGAATAATGTTTATTATATTACTACATTTCTTTGCAGTATAATGGTTATGGTTGCAGGAAATGAACTCAACAAGCAATGTTTAAATCCTGGACGAGGCTCTTTGTGTTTCATTTCATGCTAATGCTCTCTGGAAAAGGCATGAATCCACCTCTTCTTCCTCCTACTATGACTAAATAGGGCTCTTTAGCCTTGGTTAGGCAACCAGTCTCGGAGAAGGAAAATTCTGAATTCTAAACAAGTGTCTTCCACTTAAAAAAATGACCTTATGTCACATCCTGCTCATTAAAATGAAGCTGGATGAATATAAACATTTCTAATTATTTGTGTGTGTGTGTATATATATATATATATATATATTGTGGGGGACTATAGTTATGTATATATATATATATATATAGTATTGCCCATAAATAAGTACAAACCTAAACAGTTTTTGATAAGAAATTAATTTTCTCCTAAATCAAAGATACCAAAATTTTATTGTGGACACTGGATGCAGCCTGAAGGACCAACCAAAAATGAAAGATGATAGGGATGGATGGGAAGAGAGAGAGTCAGAGAACTCCAAATTGTCTGTGTGAATTGATGATAATGAATGGGACAGTATATAATCAAAACGGATATTGTTAGGTATTATATATTACCATACTTTAAAGCACCAAATTCTGTAAACAAAATAAAATTGAAGAAATGTATATAAGGGGTGTACTAATTTTTGGACAGTTATAAATATGTATACCTTCATCAATTTTTTTTAAACAGCTAATTTTCTTCTAAACCAAAAATACCATGGTTCTATTATTTCTTGAGGAACATTATGCAATTAAAACAGATATCATTAGGTATTATTTACTATCAAACTCTACACCATTGAAACTATAATAAAAATATGTGTAGCAGTAGAAAAAAATAAATACACCATATATATATGTAAATAAATAAAGGCAGGACGACCAGCTCAAACCTACATACAGCAGCTCTTTGCCGATATGAGATGTAGCCCTGAAGACCTGCCAGAAACAATGGACAATAGGGAGGGGTGGCGAGAGAGGATCAGGGATATCCATGCTGATAGCGTGACATGATTTTATTTTTATGATTTAAGCGTTGACATAAGAAAAACTTAAATCATAAGAATTAAAGTCTGTTGTCTGCAATAATAAATCTGATTTGGATAAAAAAAAAAATTCTCACAATATTAACTTTGTGAGTAAATCTTTTATTCAGGTTTTGTTTACTTACAAGAGAGCCAGGGTTTTAAAAAAGTATTTAAACAAAACAAAAAAAGTCTAAAGAATTTCAAGCCTGATGTCAGCAATGCTATATTCCATTTGGATAGACAAAAAAAAAAAAGATGAAATTTAAAAAAATCAAAATAGAAAAAAAATCCAACCCATTCTTACCTCATCCAAGATAAACCTGTTGAGTTTGTCAGCAAGTCTCTGCCAAAAATGGGTAAAGAGTGGCTTACTGACAAGACCCTGAACATGTTGGAGATGACTTTTTAAAACCAAAAACATTTCACAAGCTGTTGGGGATAAACCCTGAACTCCACCTTGTATATCATCTTGTGATGGTAATGTTATCCATCTGGAATACAAAAAAAAAACATTCATAGTTTAACAAACCAGTTTTAATACAACACAAGAAAACATATATACGGTAAATTGTTTACCTAAACATGTTCTTCTTGCATTACATGAAGGGAGAAAAAAACTAAACCAATGTCAAGGAAACACAGTACCATACATTATTGTTAATTAAATTTCCCAAGTTTTTTGGTTTGGTTTTATGGCATATCAACCATTGTAGGGTATTTAATGCCAAGTCCTCTTTATACATATATATTAAATATATATGATTTGTAAACACATCTTGTTGATAACATTTTTAAATGAGTCTAAGCTCATTCTTTTGCACACAGTTAAATGGTTCCAAGTATTTCTATGTATCACTAACAATTCAATTAAACATCAATTATCTGTTTACATACAGTTAAATGATCAAACAGTTCTATTTCAAACAATTAGATTTTGCATAAGTCCTTTGTTTGCACACAGTTTAAATGTCAAACAATTCTATTTGACCAATAGATAGGACCCTATCAAATGCTACCACTCCAAATCAGAGTGGCAATAAAGGGGTACTCTGCATTCCCCAAAGCTCCAAGACTGGAGACTCACCATCAGATAGTTTAATGTCATATCTAGGACACTCGTTGAGCGGGGATGGAGGTCTTACCCCACTGCAAAGATGCAGTTGGCGTATTCTACAGCCCCAACCGACAGGGCCATCCTCAGTAGTCTTTTCTAGCAATTTATAATAAAGACAAAAACATAGATGACATTATATGAAGGCTCAAATATCCAATGGTACAATGAATACGTTAAATTTCAATCTCCAAAATCAATAAGCAGTCTTATACAGCAATTTATAGTTAGTAAATGTTTTTGTAATCAAACATAGATGACATTAAAGAAGGTTCATATATCCGATGGAGCAATGAGTATGTTAATAAATTTTATTTTATTTATTAAAATAAAGCTATTTATAAAAGGTTAAGTTGGCCAACCATAGTCAAGGGGAACCCAAATGCTCCCTTTTCATTAGCTACTACATCAAGGTGTAGGGGAGGGCACTACTCTTTTCCCTGGATTGTACAACTTAGCCTTGATCCATATCTTATAATGCTGAGTGTTAAGCAAGGAGGTATCAAGTACTATTTTTTGAGATTTTTGTATGACTCAACCTGGGATTGAACCCTGGTCTCCCGGACCGTTAGCAAACCATTATGCCAATTGTCATAATAGTAAGTATCAAAAAAATAATATCATGAAAGGTTTGAATATACAAGGTTAGTTGGTTCATTTTATGTCATATCAACCTTTGTTGGGTTACTAAATACTGAAGTCAATTAGTTTTTTTTGCAAGTAATAAATGTTTCTTGTTATATGAATTATTATTCATGGAGGTGCTCGTGGTGTAATAGTTATCGTCATAGGAAATGGACATGGCGACACAAGTTCAAATCCTGGATGAGACTGATTGCATTTCACATAGCACTAATACCCTTGGGAAAGGTATGAATCCAATTATTCTCCATCCAGCTATGGGTAAATAGTAGGGCAGACTGATTTCTTCAGCCTAGGTAAGGCAACTAGTCTAGGAAAAGGAAAACTCTGAATTCAAACCTGTTAAACTCCGCTTAAAAATTGACCTTGTGTCATATCCTGTCCAAGCGGAGGGGTTGGTAAATATGGTTATATGAATTAGACTCTGCAACTTAAGTTTGAATCCTGGACAAGGTTTTTTGCATTTCACTTTGTGCTAATGCCCCTCCACTCCCAGCTATGAGTAAATGGTAGGGAAGACTGGGCTCTTTAGCCCTGGTATGGCAACTGGTTTAGAAGAAGAAAAACTCTAAATTTAAAACAGCTGTAATCCACTTAAAAAGTGGGGTTAGTTTATTTACATACAGTAAAATTTTACCCTATATAAGGTGCGTGTAAAAGTTTCTAGTGAAAAACTGGTTATTAACTTTTTATTTATGTTGTATATTGACCTCCGACCCGGCCAAACATGCCATTCCAAAGACGGTGGAAGTGTATATTCCATTGGCGTGGGCGAGCTTGGCTGACGGTGTGGGACAGGGTTAAAATTCCACGGTACACTCACAGACTGATGCACCAGAAGAGAGTGACCTGTGAACTGCATGACAGTTATTTCAGCTTGATGACGATCAAACATGCCATTCCAAGGACGGCGGAAGTGACACATCCCGATGACCAGTCATGGGGAGATATTGAGTGGGCAATTGAACTATTATATAACTCGGTGAAGACAGGAAGTCAGTTAGTTTTGGAGACCAGAAGTTGGAGCAAAGATGTGGTAGAGAAAGCCACCACCCAGCAGAAGGGACCCTCAGGACCCCCCAGTGAGTTTTGGAGACCAGAAGTTGGTGACAAGATGTGGTAGAGAAAGCCAGCACTCAGCAGAAAGCTGGGCCCCCAGGCCTCTGGTTGAGCAACCCTGGAGAACGAGAAAGGCACAACGCTCATGGCCATAAGAGTGGGGGTCAATATGTTGCAGTTCTGTTCGGTCACCAACTCCCTCTCACCCTTTCGAACCCTTTCAAATAAAGTGAGAGGTATATTTTTCTAAAGAAGCGTCGCTCGTTGTCTTCATTGTGTTGTTGTGTTCTGCATGAATCTGTATATGAGTATACAACATTTAGTCTCGAGTTTTTTTTTTAAATAACAAGTGCTGGAAATTTTTACACACACCTAATGCATTCATGCATAATTGGGATAAATTATTCTTAATTTGAGTTTATACTCCTTCCTGATTTCATTTTCTACATAAATAACTATTAAACTAACTTGTACGTTGTGCATACATCAAAATATAGACTGTAAATGAGGGAGCTATCCCTCTTGTTTGGTACGGGCACCTTTAGAGTTGGGTACACATTACCATTGTACACCGACCTGTCATACACGTGACACCGTTGATCTTTTTATTACCATTTCTCCGAGCAGAACACACGTGTTGCCTGACAGCTGCGATTTTAGACTTTGCGAAGGGGGCATTCTTTGAGGCGAACAGAGGTAAGAATCACACACTGTATCTGTATTTGCCCGAATTATTGATCTGTGTGAAAGGGATTATAGAAGTTGTTTTCTATTTTGTTTTTAGTTTCACGGTCAAAGAAAAGTTTAAAGAAGGAACGAAGACCCATTGCGAATAGACAACTTCTTTACTAGTCGAGCCTTTTACTTCATTTTTTGCCTCATGGTGCTACCATTACAATAGACAATTGCTTATCTGTCTTGACTGATTGATTTTAAGGGTATGACAATCTGTCAAGGGTTATTTTATACCTAGAGGTTACGGAATCACATTTATTGTACAATCGTATTTACATTTTTTGTGTAGTTGTTTAAGAGTTTTTTCTGGCACACAGTCCTTTTGACTATAATTTTTTAAACAGGTCTATTTGACCCATAAATGAGATCCTAATAGGTACTACCACTCTGTGTCACAGTGGGCCTGTGAGTAATGGAGCACTTCACATTGGAGCCTCACCATCACCAGAAGCAGTTTCATGTCATACCCAGAGACCCCTTTTTGGAGGGGTACTAACTCTCTGCTAACAAGATGTTTGTTTTTTTGTATATGTTGAAAAATAGAGAATATTATGGTTTGTTTGTTTGGTTTGGTGAGTTTTATGGCATATCAACTTGTGTAGGTTATTTCACACCAAATCCATTTTTATGTAAATAATGTGTTCTATTTAAAACAATTCAGTTTAGCATAAGTACACAGTTTAATTGTCCAAAACATTTCCATTTCAAACTATTCAAGCAGTTATATGTATCAATTCAGTTAAGTGTAAATACAGTTTTAATGTTGAAAAACAGTTCTATTTCAAATAACTCAGTTAAGCATAAGCACACAGTTTAAATGTAAGTATGGTTTAATTGTCAAAAACATTTCCACCTCAAGCCACTCAGCCTACTCAAACAATTCAGTTTAGCATAAGTATGCTGTTAGTTCTATTTAACCCATAGATAGGGCCCTTATCAGGTGCTACCACTCCGGGCCAGAGTGGACCTGGGAGCGATGACAATAAAGGGGTACTCCGCAATCCCCAAAGCTCCAGCACTGCTGGAACCTCACCATCAGATTGTTTAGTGTCATATCCAGGACACTCGTTGGGGGGGGGGTCTTACCCCTCTGCAGAGAAGCAGTCAGTATATTCTACAGCCCCAGCCGACTGGGCAATGGTTTATTGGTGTTTATAAAATATATAGAAAAAAAGAATTGCTTACCTGTCTTTTCTGTAGGGCTGACTTCGAGCTTTCACATCAGTAAATACATAATTAATGATAGTCTTCAACATATCATTCTTGAGACGGTCAAATAAATCAATCATACAATCAAATACGGTTTCTTCCAAGGACATTAGTAACCGTGATTCCATCATTGCATCCAAGACCTTCAAAAGCAAAACAGTAAAATGATAATTTACTATGTTTTATAGCATTATTAATTACAGTATTATGGAGAGAAGCTACATAGAAGTTGTCACAGAGCAATCAATCTGACTTTTGTGAAGAATAAATGAAGTGACCACGATTGAATCTATTGATAGAAATGTGGATAACTTAAGTGAGAGAACAAATATGTGTGAATACAATAAAAAGGAGAAAGTCCTTTGGTAAAGTTATCCATCAGACGTATGGAAAACAAAACGAAAATGTATACATGAATAAAAAGGGGAAAAAAGTCCTTTGATGAAAGTTTTCTAGTTTGTGTGTGTGTGTGTGTCTTTGTGCATGTATGTGTGTATGTCTGTGTGTGTGTGTGTCTGTGCCTCTGTGTGTGTGTATGTTTGTGTGTGCGCATGTGTGTATGTGTGTGTCTGTATCTCTATATGTGTGTGTGTGTGTGTGTCTATGTTTTCTGATATGTAAACCTATTTCCTTGTGTCTATTGAGGCCTGAAACCTGGCAACTCATCAGAGCACGAGTCTCTTGGAGTGATGCTGATGGAAAGAGGATTTTTCAACTATCTTCTGATATACAACCTTGATCACATCCACTAGTGGTCATTAACAGAACTATTTTGGTAGATCACTTAAGAACAAATAGAAATTAACAATGGATAAGGGATGTAATCCTTACAAAGTATAAATAGTCTATGGTATCTGGGTAAACATTAGCCTCCCAAATCTCTCAACTTTGCATATAAGACTCTCTCTCCATTTATATTCAACATTAAAGTATTATGGTATTAGAATACCAGTCCATGTACTGGTAGTCTATGGTCTCCAGGTAAACATTAGCCAATCAGATGCTGAAATTATCTCCATTCGTATTTGATATTACAGTAATATGGTTAAAGGTCAAGTCGTAGAACTGGTAATCCATGGTAGCTGGGTAAACATTAGCCAACAAGATACCTCAACTTCACATATGTAATGGGAGAATATAGCTTTTAACCTTTTCAAGTAATAGGTGAGGAAGAGGCAGCTCTTTTATGCCATTAGATATGATTAATAAAGTGTCATGAAATGCATTATATATATATATATATATATATATATATATATATATATATGAGTTGTTGATTCATATCAATGCTCTTAACAGGATGGAAATAAGTTTATGATCCTAATGTGACTGAATATTGGTTTTTATCTTGAAATAATATTTGCTCTGTGAAATTATTTACATTGAGCTCTTTACCAGGAATATTTAAATATACGAATTTTGAATAATTTAATTGTCCTGATGAAATCGTTCCCTACTCAGTATTTACTGGATTGAAGAATACCTTATATATATATATATATATATATATATATATATATATATAAAGTTGGCGACTTTAGTCAAGAGTGACCCGAAGGCTCCCTTTTTGATAGCTACAACCCCAAGGGGAAGGGGAGGGTGCTACTCCTTTCCCTGGATTGCTCCACTCTACCCTTGATACATACCTTATATTGCTGAGTGTTAAGCAAGGTGGTGTCAAGTACCATTTTTAAAGTCTTTGGTATGACACAACCTGGGGTTGAACCCACGTCTCCCGGACCACTGGTGAACACTCTACCCACTAGGCCTATGAGCCGGTTTTTATATATATATATATACACATACACACACACACATTTACCCAACTCCTCTGCACAACCAGGATGTGACACAAGGTCAATTTTTAAGCAGTTTACAGGTTTATATTAAAAGTTTCCCTTCTCCTAGACTGGTTGCCATATCAAGATTAAAGAGCTCTGTCTGCTCTAATATTTACCCATAGCTGGAAGGAGAATAATTGGATTCATATTTTTCCCAGGCATATTTATTAGGGATATGTGAAATGTCAACAACCTTTCCAGGATTTGAACTCAGGTCACCGTGTCCATATATATGACCTAAATCACCCTAAATACCTGGTTACAGTTCTGATATAGAATTAACAATGAATTAAATAATGAACATTTCTTTAGTTCCTAGGCAATATATATATATATATATATATAAAAGACAATGTGATTATATATATCAATCATACAACTGAATCTCACAATAGAGTAATGAGAAATTACATTATTCTAGTAGGTAACACAATGTATTATTTAATAACAAACATGACCTGTGTTACCATAACAAAAGGATATTTCACACAGACACATCTGACCCACAGATGAGACCCTTACTGGTACTGCTACTCCAGCTCAAAATAGACTGGGAACTAATGGCAAAGAGGTGACTTCACACTCACTAGAATTCCAGAATTGGAACCTCACCATTGGATACAGGATAGTAAAACATACATTCCTCCTTTGTTCTTTTCAGTAAAACCCTACGAATATATGAGATGTAATTAAAAAGTTGGATCTAATCCATTAGTACAAGATTGACAATTAAACTATTTTTTTTTATATATAAAAAGTAAAGTTGGCAACCTTAGTTGATAGCTACAACACCAAGGGGAAGGGGAGGGTGCTACTCCTTTCCCTAGATTGCTCCACTTTACCCTTGATCCCTACCTTATACTGCTGAGTGTTAAGCAAGGAGGCATCAAGTACCATTTTTTGAGTCTTTGGAATGACTTGACCTGGGATTGAACCCAAGTCTCCTGCGCCACTGGCACCTCTATAGATGAGACCAGCTTCACCATATAGCCTATCTGATGAAGCTGATCTTAGTTTTTGAAATTATATGGAAATTTGCTCTGTAAGAAACTTATTGATTTTCATACATTGAGCACTCCTGGATTTTGTAAGAATCCTCAGATAGAATCATTCCCAATTTATCTTCTATTGGATATTCTTATTTTTTTATTATCATATATATATATAATATAATATAATATAATATAATAGGTAATTTTTAGAAAAATTCATTCTGAAAGGCTACTTTTTCTTCATAAATTGTAACAGATATATTAATTTTTAAGAAGGGAGATAATATTGAAATTTTTAAAAAGGGAGATAATACTGAAATGTTCTCAGTAACCAATAAAGGAATGCTTGTTTTGGTGAATTTTTTTAAAGTCAATTTCTTTTATAAGGTTTAAAGAAATTTGACCATGTGCCAAGTTTGTTGAACTTCAAGATGATTACAAGGTATGTTCAAAAAGTATTGAGACTCAAGCCATATTTACCAAGACAAAAAAAAAAGAAACATTAATTTAAAAAAAAATAGTTCCTTCAGAATTCCACACACTTATTCCAGTGAGTTTTCCATTGGTTTGAAGTACCTCTTTTCATATGGCATGAAGCTGTGCTGTCATATTTTAAAGACTTCCACATCTTAATCGCCAAGATGAATTTTCAGTTTAAAAAGAAAATGTTGCACAGAGCTGAATTATCAAAAGTTCTGCACTTGCACAATCTTGTTTTTCACTGAAAACATTCAGTTCAAAAGTATCAAAGCTGGTTTCATAATTTTAAAAAATGGCACTGATTCATTGAGACAATCATCCCTAAAATATACAAGTTACTTAGCAGTGTATGGGTCTTCATTCAAATATGAAAATTTAGAAAATTTTAAGCTTCAGTTTCAATACTTTTTTTTTAATCACACCTTGTATACAGAATAACATTTTTTATGGCTCTAGGCCATTCCCTTTATGGTCAGGCCGAGAACTCTTCAGTAGACATACTCACAATGCAGATTTGGAATTACAGACCTGATTAGTGTCAATAACAGAGCCATCCATAGCAACACTATAATCTGTGAGAGACTGAACACTTGAAGCCATTGTTGGAGGGTCATCTAATCTTTGATTCATCTCATCTTCCCGGTCATATTCACTCTTGAAAAATTGTAACTGGAGGAAAAACTAACAAAAGAAATGCAACAAAAAAATCTAAGAATGTTTCAGATAACTTAAAGCAAGCAAAAAATTTTTTCTCACATCTTAAGATAGATTACTTTTATTGGTTTGGTTATTTGGTTTAATGGCATATCAACCCTTGTAGGCTATTTAATTCAAAATCCTTTGTTTGCAGACAGTTAAATGGTATTGCTATTTGACATTAGTGATTCTATTTATCAAGTATTTCTATTTAATACAAACAATTTATACACAGATTTATGATTTCAAATAACTAACAATGATGGTAATCTTTAGTAATTGGTTGAACAGTTCTATTTGACCCATAGATGGGACCCTAACAGGTACTTCTACTCTAGGTCAGAATGAACCAGAGAATAATGGTAATAAAGGAGTATTCCATATTCCTCAAACTTCAGGACTTGAGCCTCACCATCAGATGCAGTTTAGTGTCATTTATAAATAACTGTAACCCAGAAAAACACTACGTCGTAGCTAGATTTTTATAAGGGCAATAATGTCTAAATTTTAAAAACTAAATGAATTAAGAATAACAGGATCATTCATGATATGATTAACAGAACTTCATTTATAAAAATAAAGAAAATTAACAACTAATACTAGAGGTTTGATTTTGGTTTCTTGGTTTAAAAGTATATGAACTTTCATGGGTTATTTGATGCCAAAGCCCTTATGTAAAAAAAAGAACAGAAATATATTTAACCCATAGCTGTGTTATTAATCTGAAAGTGAACGTAATAGTGTAGCCAGAGTTTGAATTCACTATAATGTTGCAGTCCGGCATGTTAGCTACAATGCTGTGGATGGTTTGCTTTGGTTTGGTTTTATGGCATATCAACCATTGTAGGTTATTTAATACCAAATCCTCTTTATACATATATATATATAATATATAGGATTAGGGTTGGTTGGGTTTTATGGCATATCAACGATTGTAGGTTATTTAATGCCAAATCCTCTTTATACATATATATTAAATATATATGATTTGGTTTGGTTGAGTTTTATGGCATATCAATCACTGTAGGTTATTCAATGCCAAATCCTCTTTATACATATATATTAAATATATATGATTTGGTTTATTTGGGTTTTATGGCATATCAACCATTGTAGGTTATTTAATGCCAAATCCTCTTTATACGTATATATTAAATATATAGGATTTGGTTTGGTTGAGTTTTATGGCATATCAACCATTGTAGGTTATTTAATGCCAAATCCTCTTTATACATATATATTAAATATATATGATTTGGTTTGGTTGGGTTTGATGGCATATCAACCATTGTAGGTTATTTAATGCCAAATCCTCTTTATACGTATATATTAAATATGATTTGGTTTGGTTGAGTTTTATGGCATATCAACCATTGTAGGTTATTTAATGCCAAATCCTCTTTATACATATATATTAAATATATAGGATTAGAGTTAGTTGGGTTTTATGGCATATCAACCATTGTAGGTTATTTAATGCCAAATCCTCTATATACATTTATATTAAATATATGATTTGTATACGATTTATAAACACATTTTGTTGATAGCATTTTTAAATGATCTTAAGCTCATTCTTTTGCACATAGCTAAATTGTTCCAAGTATTTCTATGTATCACTAAAAATTTAATTAAATATCAATTATTTGTTTACTAACAGTTAAATGATCAAACAGCTCTATTTCAAACAATTAGATTTTGCGTAAGTCCTTTGTTTGCACTCAGTCTAAATGTCAAACAGTTCTATTTGACCCATAGATAGGAACCTATCAGGTGCTAAGACTTTGGGTCAGAGTGGACCTAGTGCCAATGACAATGAAGGGATACTCTGCGTTTCTCAAAGTTCCAGCATCAGTGGAACCTCAACATCAGATCATTTAGTGTCATATCCAGGACACTTGTTGGGAGGGGGGGTCTGCAATATGTAATATGAGTAAGTACTGCTTATTTTTTGACATTCTCCTTTTGAAGGAATAATTTCAGTATGTCATTAGATCAAAGAAAATGCCAATCTTTTTATCCAAACATTCTTATTGTTAATCCTGAGTGAAAACTTATAAGAAATTAACAATATGTATATATATGTATATATATATATATATCTACCCATTTCCAGGGCTGATCTGATAAAACTTACCACTAGTTCACTCCATTCTCGTAGTACTTCTACAATGTAATAGGCAGTGTTAAGAATAGAGCAGTAATGTTGTCCAAGCACGTTCTGGGCCTCTTGCTTCATCACTTGTACTAAACGTGTCCGAAAATCTTCTAAAAGTTCTTGTTGAAGGGCAAGGAAGCGCAACTTGTGCTGTGGCTGAGGTAAGTGCTTGTAACGATCTACAAAACAAGTAAATAAATTTACCATGATATTTACTAACAATAATGCTCAGATATAACACACACACACACACACATACACAAAGAATTTATCTGATTTGACACAAGGTCATTTTACTGTGAGAGGGAGAGCACACAGGCATTGAGATTTGTGCATGGCTATTACAAAAAATACTTTATCTCTTTGACATTCCTGTTTAGGGCTGCCTCAGGTGCCAAGTGATAAACTTAAAACAATCTCTGATACAGATGAAAGAACTTCAAAATAGCTGTAAAGAAAATAAAGCAGAATATGGACGAACAAGCAAAATTTCCAGCAAAACCACTTATAGTTTTCCATTTAGGAAATTATTTTTGCTTCTTTTTTTCCCTTTCATTTTTGTGATTTGGAAAGATCAACAGTTGTAATTGCTTGTATATAAGGTAAAATATAAACTTTTACATTTTTAGATCACGGTTTAAAATTTGTAAATCAACACAATTTTAAAACCCTTTTAAGCAATACACACACACACACACACAATGCACACATTAAATGTATATCATTTTATTATCATTCACGTATTATCTTAATGTGTATATTATCCTTATATGGTATAAAACCAATGATTTATATTTTGGTTTATTTGTAAATGATCAAAGTTTTAGGTTTTATCATTGCCTTTTTTTTCCTTCATTTTAAATATGTAAAACCAACATAGAAATATTATCTGGTTTGTCTATAATAATGAAAAGAAAAAAGTGGAAAAAATAATAAGGGAAGGATTTATCTACAGGCTTAGTAAAATCATAAATGCCCACTGTTAAACAACATCTGTCTGCTTTCACTATAAACCACCATATTTACCTATTTCCCCTTTATGACAATACACTGCTGGCCGGTCCCCACTATCTCAACCACCCAAACTACTCATGGCCATCAGATCATCTGGTGGTTTCTCTCATCTCCGGCCAGGGGTATTTCAGATTTCTTTACGGACACACAAAACACAACCGAGAGAGTGGAAGAAAAGAGAACAAACAAATACAGACTTGGGTTAGCTCTAAGTGCAAACATGTATTCGAGCAAAATTCCCACCAAGCCACAAGGAATGCTGACTCATCCTCTCACATTGGCCAACCCAGGTCTCAATGTACAGGTTCTAGCTCCTGCTCTCTTCTGCTGACTGCCCTGCTCTCTTCTGTCCACTTCTGTTGAGTCTCAGAACTTCCTTCCCTCGTCCCCTTCCGGTCTCATAGGAAATCACATGCGCAAGCCCTTTGTGTGGGTTTCATGCCAAAACAGACAAAAGGATCCTCTGACTGGCACCCACACCCAGAGAAACGAATGCCACCCATCGTGTCACACCTTCATTGCTGTGTAAAATCACATTAAAGGCTGCAAATAAGTCAATTTTTAGACAAATTCTTTCCTAATTAATGCAAAATAATGATTTCCATTTTTAAACCTAGTCATATTCAAATATCATATACGTATCAACAAAAGTCTGTAAACACTTTTCAGACATACACAATTTTTATCGAATTTAAGATGCCTTTCTTTCTTCACTCATATTACAAATATGTAAAACTAACATCAAAATTTTATTTCAGTTGCCTACAATAATAAAAAAAGAGGAAAAAAATAAAAAGAAAAGAAGAGAAGGGGGGGGGTATCTATAGGTTTCATAAAATAATAAATACCCATTGTTAAACAACATCCTTCTGCTTTCATTGTAAGCCATCATAATAACCTGTTTTACTTTAGTTGCTGGCTAAGATCACATTATAAAACATCACAATAAGTCAATTTCTTGAGAAATTCTTTTATAATTAATCCACATTAACTGTTGCCATTTTAAAACCAAGTCATGTATAAATAACACATACATATAAACTTTTTATCATTCAGGGTTTTCAGACTATTGTCTTCATCTTTATCGTTATATTTATATTTTGGCCAATATGTCCTCCGGTGTTTCTTGTCGAACTCAGGAGCCTACATAGAACTTCAAATCATGTCCTTTATTTAATCCACAGGGGCCGCATGCTCTGATTCCATTAACTATAACTGGGTACGAGAGTTAAGTATTCCTGTATTGTTACCCATCTGCAGTCAGGATTGAACTCACAACCTGATTGTCTCTTAGAAGCTTAGGGAAACAACACCTATAACCGTTATGCAATCTTTCCGGTAGGACAAATAATGCATATATATATATATATATATATATGTGTGTACTTTTCATTCATACACAATTCTTATTTGATTTAAAATGCTTGTTTTTTTTTTTGTTTTTTGTAAAAAAAATATTCCACTTACTTCAAAATTCATAATCCACCAATGCAAAAAAAAATACCAATCCCTAATAGAGTGGTTTATATAAGCTTCTCTGTGCACCGATTGGCAACCTCATTAACCAATACAGTGCATGGAAACCTAGGGCTACTTAGGCAATCATTCAATAAAAGCCAGAGCAGTGTATTTGTGAGTGCTGAAAAAGATAGGTAGTGAAGCAAAAATTGGTCATCTGTGGTGGGGTCTAGCTAGTGAAGGGGGTAATATATTGTTAGACCTGAAACCCCCAAATGAACCAATCATAACTGATAATGCCACCCAACACTCTAAGGTCAGCAGTGTATTTTCAAACTTACCACTGCTAAGTAGGTATTGCCTGAGGGGGAAGACTCCTTGAGACTTGGGAATCAACTTAATATCACCCACCAAATGGACCCACCTGAAGGGCGACACACACACATACACACACACACACACACAAACACACACATTGCATGAATTTAAATGATCAACAACATTCAGAGTTAATCATGTCCATTTCTATTTTGAAATTTGTTGAATTGATAGTAACACCAACTTCATCGTTAAATCCTATCAGAGTAAATTCTATTTGCGCTGCCAATTAATAATCAGATATGTATTCTTTCGATAATTATGATTGATTTTTTTAATAATTACAATTAATGAAAAATTAATCATAATTATAATATTGATAATAATTATGGCTATGATTAATTCTTAATTAATTAAAATCAATTCTTTTTATAAATTATGATTGATTTTTCTATAATTATAATTAATTGATAATAATTAGAATTAATTCTTTTTAGAAATTATGATTGATAATCAGATATGTATTCTTTTTTATAAATCTTAAAAGTAGAAAAATAAACAAAAACATTATACTGTAAAAGTTTTTATATAAGATGAACTATTTTTCCCGAGTTTTCAGCCCAAAAGTTAGGAGTAAGCATCATATACAAGAACTATATTCTACTTATAGCTGGTGTAAGAGATGGATTCCTGCTTTTATCCAGGAGATTAGGGCAAAGTGAACACATATAGCCTCGATTAGAATTTGAACACAGCTGATTGGTGTTTGTATAAAGACATGTATTTCAAATTCAAGTCAGTAGACACGGAGATAAGTCTCTCAAATCGTCTGCTGTTTAGTTTAAATCAATTTGACAATTAGAAAAATCTACAATGATATCATATTTACCAACCCCTCCGCTCGGGCAGGATATGACTCAAGGTCAATTTTTAAGCGGAGTTTAACAGGTTTAAATTCAGAGTTTTCCTTCTCCTAGACTAGTTGCCTCAACAAGGCTGAAGAACCTAATCTGCCCTACTATTTACCCATAGCTGGAGGGAGAATAATTGGATTCATACCTTTCCCAAAAATCAACAAAGATATAGCATGTCTAACTATCTCTCTTCAACAGTTACCCTTTGTTTAAGTTTAGTGATTTTAACAGCATGTTAACCCATCAAGGGTCTTTTTTATGAATAGAAGTTAGAGAATTGCATTCACCATATCTTCATACTTGTATTTTTTATAACTTTTTTTTCCTGACCAAATAGCTCACCATATTTGGCAAAACATGACTAAAAGTTTTAAGCGGAGTTCAACAGGTTTGAATTCAGAGTTTTCCTTCTCCTAGACTAGTTGCCTCACCAAGGCTGAAGAACCTACTCTGCCCTGCTATTTACCCATAGCTGGAGGGAGAATAATTGGATTCATACCTTTCCCAGGGTATTAGTGCTATGTGAAATGCAATCAGTTTCATCCAGGATTTGAACTCGTGTCGCCGTGTCCATTTCCTGCGACAATAACCATTACACCACAGGCACCTCCTCAAATAATCATGGACATTACAAACAATAATAATGGTGCTTATTACCTGTAATTGTAAGCATGAGTGTCATGAAGCTTTCTCCGCATTCAGGGACTTTGAGTTCATCAACATCAGCAATATCGCGATACTGTGATTGCCATGCAGTTGGTGAAGACATCATTGCATCCACTTTCTCCATTGCATCTAAATGAAAAAAGAAAAAAATAATAATAATTATGATTTTATGAAGACAAAGCCAAAACAAATACAGAACAACCACCAAAAATGTTCCATCAAAGATGGTAGATTATAAATTTTCAAAAATAGAGCAGAATAACTTGAAGAAAATTCTTCAACAATAAACAACACAAGATGCAGGAATATTGCAGAATTTGTGAATAATGTGGACGTATACACTTCACTGTATTAATATATATATTTTAACCAACAGTTTTACTTCTCATAAAACAGTAACTATACCAAAATTAAAGAGCCCAGTCTGGCCTACTATTTACTATAGAATTTTCACTGAATAGCAACCTGTTGTTGAGCAACAATGTTTGGTTCAGAGAACAAGATATAGCTTTGCTAAATACACTGGCACTTCTAGTACCAGGAATGTTCCATTATTGCACAAGGGAATCTTATTCCTTGGCTTTTGATTGGCTGGTGGTTTTGGTGTGTATATTTTTATCCATCTATACTGAACACTTTGACCATATCCAGTAGTTGCTACAGAGTGTATTCGGTTACAGTCTTTTTTTTTTGTCTGATGACTGGACACGAGTCACTGCCTTCCAGTGAAGGTAAGTATGATGTTTCATCTACTTTTCCCCGCCCCTGTTCATGGGCATAATGGCATTTGAGAGTAATCTGGACAATACCTGGGAATTTTTGTAGACATTGGCTTAGTGGGTGGAGTGACACTAGGTGAGGCTGGTTCCCTGGGTGATGTCATTATGATTCCTTTTGTTTGTGGAGCATCCTCAAATGTTGGTTTCGGGGGGTTCAGGCAAAGCACTGGGAATAGGGGTAGGTACTGCTGGTGTGTGAAGCTTCTTGAGGAATCAGTGATTCTGCAATGTAATTCTACCTGACCCATCAATCCTAATTTGGTATTGATGATTTGGGAGGGTTTCGACAACTTGGCCTGTTATGTCCCACTGACAGTTGTTCGGATGTTGTACAGAAACTGTGTCACCTTTTTGGAGTGGATACAGTGTATGTGCTGTGCAAATGTATCTCTCTATCAGAAGTGCATTACATTGAGACAGGCTAATCTCACAGTTCAAAGCCATGGCTATCCACTTTGAATGCAGTTTATATAGTGCAGGTTGGGATGGTACTAAGTCAGGCAGCTGACAGTGGAGAAGGAGCTGTGTAGGGGATAGCCCAATGTTATGTATGGGTGTGTTTCAATATTGAAAGATTGCTCTTGCAGCCTGGTCATTGCCCAGGGATCCCTGAGGTCCTGTGTTGCCATTCACTATTCTCTTGGCTGTCTTGATAGCTAACTCTGCTCAGCCATTGAATTATGGATAGGCAACTGACGACAGTCCTCCAGAAATTGTTTAAATGGGAGGCATGAGAAGGGTGGTCCGCCATCACTGTTGGGTTTCTCTGGGGCACTATAGTTCTGGAATATCTTGAGAGACACTGAGATGATCCTGGAGGCATTTGCTATACCTCTGATAAATTGGTCTTTGATGTAAATGTCAGACAGATAATGCTCACAGCGGGGACATGAGAAATTGCATTTTGGACTGATTCATTAGTACAACTGTATATTGGATGCTGGTTTGAGAAATTGGCATGTCTATCATTCTGGTGAGGAGGTGCCCGTGGTGTAATGGTTATCGTCACAGGATATGGACACGGCGATACGAGTGCAATTCCTAGACAAGACTGATTGCATTTCACATAGCACCAATACCCTTGGGAAAGGTATGAATCTAATTATTCTCCCTCCAGCTATGGGTAAATAGTAGGACAGACTAGGTTCTTCAGCCTTGGTGAGGCAACTAGTCTAGGAGAAGGAAAACTAGTCTATTCAAACCTGCTAAACTCTGCTTTAAAAATTGACCTTGTGTCATATCCTGCCCGAGCAGAGGGGTTGGGTAAATAGGATCATTCTGGTGAGAATGGAATCACGGATGCATTTATTTCTGTTACAGGTTACACTCTGTCCATTTTTTGTCTAGTGACTGAGCACTCATCACAGCCTTCTTGTGAAGGTAAGGATGATGTTCAATCTACATTTACCCATAGTTGGAAGGACAATAGTGAGATGTATGCCTTTTTCTAAGGGTATTAGTGCTATGTGAAAGGCAAATAGCCTCATCCAGGATTTGAACATGGGTCACCATATCCATTTCCTATGATAATAACCGTTACGCTATGATAGCCTCCAATGTATTAATGTAGTTTACAATCATTTTAAACATTATCTCAAACAGATCTATCTTACCGATAGAAGGGACCCTAACAAGTACTACCACTGTGATGTTTGGTTTGGTTGGTTTTATGGCATATCAACCTTTGTAGGTTATTTAATGCCAAATCCAGTTTTATGTAAATAATCTATTCTATTGAAAACAGTTAAGTTTAGTATAAGTACACAGTTTAATTGTCAAAAACATTTCCATTTCAAACTATTCAAGCAGTTATATGTAATAATTCAGTTAAGTGTAAATTCAGTTTTAATGTCAAAAAACAGTTCTATGTCAAATAGCTCAGTTAAGCATAAGCACGCAGTTTAAGTGTAAGAACGGTTTAATTGTCAAAAACGTTTCTATTTCAAGCTATTCAGTTTACTCAATTCAGTTTAGCATAAGTATGCTGTTAGTTCTATTTAACCCATAGATAGGGCCCTATCAGGTGCTACCACTCCGGGCCAGAGTGGACCTGGGAGCGATGGCAATGAAGGGGTACTCCGCATTCCCCAAAGCTCCAGCACTGCTGGAACCTCACCATCAGATTGTTTAGTGTCATATCCAGGACACTCGTTGGGGGGGGGGCTTACACCTCTGCAGAGGTGCAGTCAGTGTATTCTACAGCCCCAGCTGACTGGGCAATACCACTGTGAGTCAGAATGGGCATGAGTAGTGACAACAAAAGAATGAATCCACATTGCCAAGAAATCAGAACTGGAGCCTCATCATTGAACATTGAGCAGTTTCGTGTCATACTAGGTAATGAATAATACCAAATAATATCCAATTGGATTATATAGAGTTTTGCTAGAAATAATAAAATTTGGCCTATTGGCATAATAGTTATAGAGTTCACCAATGGTTCAGGAGACTTGGGTTCAATCCCAGGTTGAGTCATACCAAAGACTCAAAAAAAAAAAAAAAAAATGGTACTTGATAATTCCTCACTTAACAGCATTATAAGGTACAGATCAAAAAGGGAGCCTTAGAGTTGCCCTCCACTAAGGTCGGCTAACTAACTAATGAAATCTTTGGTTTAAAAGAAAAACTTTTTATGAAATACAGGCAGGAAGTATACACTTATGAGAAATATTGTATATGAATAAAACTTTAATTTCTATAATGAACATATAAAAATCTTGGATTGCTACATAGTCATATTTTGCGGTTAGAAAGTTTCAATGCTGTAGAGTTTGGTAATAAATAATAACTAATAGTATCCATATTTATTGTATAATTTTCCACGAGAAATGATAAAATCTTTGTACCTTTGGTTTAAAAGAAAATTAACTTTCAATAAAATTATTTTAGGGCTGTACATATTTATGGATGATACTATAATACTTAATAATATCTGTTTTGATCATATGTTTCACAAAGTGTTTATGGTGTAATGGAAATTGTTGCGACCCTAGTTCAAATCCAAGACAAGGCTGTTTGCATTTTCATAGTGTTAATACTCTTGGGAAAAGTATGCAATCCAACCATTTTCTCTTTAGTAATAGGTAATTAGTAGAGTAGACTGACTCTTCAACCTTGGTATGGCAACCAATCTTGGAGAAGAAAAAATCTGAATTCAAACCTGTTAAACTCTGCTTAAAATTTCAACTTGTGTCATATCCTGCTCTTGCAGAGGGGTTGGTAAATACAAATAATGTTCACTAGAAATGATCAAATCCTCATGTCTTTGGTTAAAAACAACATATAAAACAAAAAAAAAAAAAAAAAAGTGAAAGAGAAAAAGAAAAATTCTTACATTCTTTTTACACATCCAGCCATTAGTTGAAGAACATTAACTTTATATATAAGTTGTACCATACATTGGCATAATGGTTACAGTGTTTGCCAATGGCCCGGAAGACTCAAAAAATTGTACTTGGTGCCTCCTTGCTTAACACTCAGCATTATAAGGTATGGATCAAGGATAAAATGAAGCAATCCTTGATGTCGTAGCTATTAAAAAGGGAGCCTTTGGGTAGCCCTTGTCTATGGTCACCAACTTTACTTATATATATATATAAAGAAGAAAGAGAGAGAGAAATTCTTACATTTTTTTCCACAATCCATCATTTGTAGAACATTAACTTTATATATATATAAAAAGAAGAGAGAGAGAGAGAGAGAGATTCTTACATTTTTTTTCCACAACCAGCCATTTGTCGAAGACCTCCTCTTGAGACAGTATGTGCAATGCTCCTGGTTGGTTTGGAGGGTAACCATAATTCTGCCGCAACTCTCGATCAAACAGCAGAGATTCGTCAATCAAATGTGTGAACAAGTGTTCATCGTACATTATCTCAGGGAGATCAGCCGTCATCTTCTCCAGGACCAATTCAACCAAGCCTCGCATTAACTCCACCTGAAAAAAAAGATAAATAATTTCTTTTTTAGGTAAATGATAATAAAAATTTGACAACTTTTACATATCATGATCTTTATTTAAATATTCATTTGGAAAAAAAATTTCAGGAGATTTTCTATAAAATAAATCAGCAAATAATTTCTAGTAAAAGAACTTTCAGAGAAAAAAAAAAAAAATTTTAAATCGGTAAAAAAATTTCAGTCAATTAATTTTCAGCAGAAGATTTTTCAGTATACATACTCTGGCATCTAAGACAATTCTTCCATTTGTTTCTTCTTCCAACATTGGTTGGATACTTTTCTCTAAAAAGTCACAATGATCCCGTATCCATGTCAATACTTGGGTAAAGTACCATTCAGGCTGGCATCAAAGAAAAGGAAAAAATAACCAAGAATAAGATAAAGAAAATCACATGAGTAAGATACAAATGTTATAAATAAATATCGTTGAAGGTGCCCGTGGTGTAATGGTTATCGTCGCAGGAAATGGACATGGCAACATGAGTTCAAATCCTGGACAAGATTGATTGCATTTCACATAACATTAATACCCTTGGGGAAGGTATGAATCTAATTATTCTCCCTCCAGCTATGGGTAAATACTAGGGCAGAATAGGTTCTTCAGCCTTAGTGAGGCAACTAGTCAAGGAGAAGGAAAACTCTGAATTAAAACCTGTTAAACTCTGCTTAAAAAATTGACTTCGTGTCATATCCTGCACAAGCGGAGGGGTTGGTAAATATGATAAATATCATTAGATATACCAGTAAATATAATTAATTCTCTTGTTCATTGTTTTTTGAAGTTTCTTTTTTTTTTTTTTTAAACAGGGTATTACAAAAAGAAAGTCATATATTGGTTTATATTTCTTCATCAAAGTTCAAATTCTTTTTAGAAATATCAATTTAATCAGAATAAAAAGTAAGGTAACATTGTGGCGTGATAATGAGCATGTATGTGTGTATGTATATATCTATATATATGGATGTGTATGTGTGGGTCTCTGTGTGTTCGTGGATGGGTGGCCAAGTGGGGGATCTTATCTCCGGCATCTTTGAAGCAGTGCCAGAGTGTCCAGAAGACCTTCCTTAGTCAACTTTGGCATGAAGACCACACTAAGAGCTGTACTCACGAAAACCTACAAGACCAGAAGAGAAGGATGAAGACAACTAATCAGTTATGGGTAAGACCTCAAAGCGGTCAGTCCGGAGCAGAGAAGTAGGCAGTCCGAAGTGGAGGGTCAGACATTTCAGAAGTCAAGGGTGAGACTCTGGAGCGTTGAGTCAAGACACAGAGCAATGAAGACAATGGCCACGCGAATCAGCATTTTTGGTAGCTGTGTAGGACTTTCGCAGAGTTTTCGCAATGGCCATGAACACAGATACGTACTAGAATGCTTAAAAGTGCCAGACTTCACCTCCTGAGTTTTGAAGTTCTAAATCCATGTTCGTCTATTTTTTCTTCCGCCTTCTGTTTGTTGTTTGATTTTGTACAATCTGTGAAATCCCACACGGAATGGTGTGAGAGTTAACAACGGGGTCCACACCATTAGATGAACGGCCAGGCCAATAAAACCCTGCCATTTGTGGGTATTGTTTCACAACATAGAAAAAGAACAATCCATATATGATTATTGCTTGTCCTATTCTAAGGTTAGATGGTTTTATAGCATGTTGAATTATTTCATGTCAAGGTCAATCTCTTTTTTACAAGCAATTATATGGTTTCAAGTAACTACTGATAATTCTTTGTAAAGAATTACAGTTTGAGTAATAATTCTTAGAAATAATTTCCTTCTCCTAGACTAGTTACCTAATCAAGGCCAAAGAACCTAATCTGCCCTTCTAATAGTAATAACAATGAAGGGGACCCTTATCACCTAATGTAGTTTAGTGTCATACTCAAGACAGTGTCCTACTCTAAACGATTCTGGATTTCAACTGATATGAGATCAGATAGCAATTTCTAACATAATTTCAGATTAGTTGTATGCAAAAGGGGGGTGCCCATGGTGTAATGGTTACCGTCGTAGAAAATGGACACGGCGACATGAGTTCAAATCCTGGATTAGGCTAATTGCATTTCACATAGCACTAATACCCTTGGGAGAGGTATGAATCCAATTATTCTCCCTCCAGCTATGGGTAAATAGTAGGACAGACTGGTTCTTCAGCCTCGGTGAGGCAACTAGTCGAGGAGAAGGAAAACTCTGAATTCAAACCTGTTAAACTCTGCTTAAAAAAATTGATCTTGTGTCATATCCTGCCAGAGCGGAGGGGTTGGTAAATATGGTTGTATGCAATAATCTTTAGGGTACTATTTTTAAAGAAAAAAAGAGGCCACTAATAACTTAGGAAATAGAATACAACCTTTCTATAAACAAAAATAAAATCATACAAATATATATAAGAGTTATACTTATTTTTGTTTTGTTACATATTCATATTTTTGGCTACAGAGTTTCAATGCTGTAGAGTTTGCTAATAGATAAGTAAAGTTGGCAACAATAGTCGAGGGCGACCTGAAGGCTTCCTTTTCAATAGCTACTACAACAAGGTGTAGCGGAGGGTGCTACTCCTTTCCTGGGATTGCTCCACTTTACCCTTGATACACACCTTACATTGCTGAGTATTAAGCAAGGAGGTATCAAGATTGAACCCAGATCTCCTGGACCATTGGCGAACACTCTACCAATTAGACCAATGGTTTTGCTAATAAATAATACCTTATAATATCCATTTTCACTTGATAATGTTCTAGTATAAAGAATATAATCCTGGTATCTATGGTTTAAAAGAAAATTAATTTTTAATTCCAAATTGTTTGAAGATGTACTTATTTTGGGTGATACTATATGTCCTATCATATTCATATCTTCATAGAATATTGTTAAAATATCTATCAGAATTATTTAAGGCATTTTGACTAAGATTTTTTCATAAAATTCATTGAGTAATCCTGCTGAAGTAATTAATATAACAAATGGAAATAAAAAGCAAAACAATTTTTTTCTTTATTATTTTATCCTGTTTGGCTTTTGGCTTTGAATGCAAATGTATGTGAAATGAATAGTTCTGAGTTTAAATAAGTTCAAGAAATAACTATAAGAGGTGCCTGTGGTGTAATGGTTATCGTCGCAGGAAATGGACACGGCGACACAAGTTCAAAATTCCTTGACAAGACTGATTGCATTTCACATAGCACTAATACCCTCAGGAAAGGTATGAATCCAATTATTCTGCATCTAGCTATGGGTAAATAGTAGGGCAGACTAGTTTCTTCAGCCTTGGTGAGGCAACTAGTCTAGGAGAAGGAAAACTCTGAATTCAAACCTGTTAAACTCCACTTAAAAAATTGACCTTGTGTCATATCCTGCATGAGTGGAGGGGTTGGTAAATATGATAAAAATGCACTCACCTTTTCTAGACTGTTTGTCTGTCTGTTTCCATAGAAATGGTACTTGAACCGTTTTTTCAAGGGTTTCAGCATCAGCTGAAGTGGCAACACTTGAGGCGCAATATGAAGACGACCCAAAGTGGGATTCCCTAAAATACGTGTTCGTTGCAAAGAGGATCTCACAAGTTAAGGCAAATAACATACACATTTTTTTTTGTTGCATCCTGACTTTTAATTTTTCATTTTCTAAACCTTTTTACCAATCGTAGACAACAGACCTGGCTTTGAATAAAAAAAATAAAATAATTTTTTTTATCATTAAAAAAAAAAAAAAAAAAAAAAAAAAAAAAAGATAATGAAAACAAAACTGGAGCTCTTTATAACTGAACAAAAGAGTATTTTTAAAAGTTGAAAAAAAAAAACAAAAAAAAACAAACAAACAAAAAATCTGTAACTTTTCATAATTGAATAATACAAAAAAATTGGGAGTTTTAAGTTTAAAAAAAAAAAAAAAAAAAAAAACTAAAGATTATCTTTGCACAGAACATATACGGTATGAATACAATATCTTTTATACAGATCCAAGTCTGTTAAGTAATTTATCCAATAGTTCCCCAAAATACCCTCTTAATTTTTTTTTTCTACATTTTCTCTTTTTTTTTTTTTTTTTTTTTTTTTACACAATTGCAGTTTTTGATCTGATTAATAATTTGTTCCAAAAATATATTATTCTCTTAGCAAAAGAATTCAACTGGTCAGTTGACTTAGTTTTTAAACAATGCAATAATGTTTTGTTTTTTCTTTAAATTAAAAAAATAAACAAGATTAAAAAAAAGTTTTTTTTTAAAAAAGTGAAAACCAAACTGGAACTGCTCATAACTGAACAATGTAAAGACATCAAGGATCTAATGGAATCCAAGTCAACATTTGAAGCATTACTTAATAACAACAATGAATATTTTGGATATTTCAGCATCAACTATTTGATGTTCACATTCTGTCCCAGGATATTTCAGAGAAAACAAAAGTATTCTCATTTTCTCTTGAATATTAAGTAGTAAAATCAGAATTTTTAGAGCAATAATTTGTTATACATATCAACCTTTTTTAATATCAAAATAGCTGAAATCCTCTGGCTTGAATAAGAAATATAATTTTAGGCTTAGGGTTAATGAGTGGTGTGAAAAAAAATACACTTTGAATAACACTTAGTACCAAAATATCTGCTACCAAACAGTCCAAGATAAATTTAACGGATCTTAAATGTACTCTCTTTAAAAGATTGGATTGCAGCGGTATTTATGTTGGCATAGATTTTGAGGAAATTTACCACTTATTGTTACATAATTCATCTTTTTCTTCTTTGCTAACTTAAAAAAATTGCTTCAAAAGTCATTCTGTAAGTTATAACTGAAAAGTTATAGGACTTAGAAAAAACCTAAAAGTTGGAGATGATTGACACACAGATACACTCTAAATCGACCTTGATAATTCTAACACGAAATATATATATGGCAGAAAATTATCTTCACTTATACATCTATATGTGTGTGGAAGTAATTCATGGTGTAATGGCTATCATCATAGAAAAGTTCAAACCCTGGACAAGGCTGTTTGCATTTCACATAATGCTAATATCCTTTGGAAAAATATGAATCCAACTATTGTCCCTCCAGCTATGGGCAAATAGTAGGGCAGACTGGACTCTTTTAACTTTGGTATGGCAACTAGTCTAGGAGAGGAAAAGCTCTGAATTCAAACCTGTTAAACTTCACTTAAAAAACTGACCTTGTACCACATCCTGCTTGTGCAGAGGAGTTGGTAAATATATTTATGTGTGTGAGAATACATATATATCCATGTTTGGTTTGGTTTAGTTTTATGGTATATCAACCATTGTTATGTTAGAAATACACCAGTTTGAATAATTAAAGGACGCTGGGTGGCATTGTCAGTTATGTATTTTAGCCAGGTTATTGGGGGATTTGGGGTCTTTAACATAATACCCCACTCGCCAGCTTGACCCCACTTGAGATGCGACACACAATACAATACTAACAGCTAAATTTACTTTTATAAAGATTTGCCAACATAGACCTTGGTTTCTATACACTTGATTGGCTATTGCAGTAGCAAATCAGTTTGCAGAAGTTGTTTTAAATCTATATGGTGTTGACAATTTTTTTGGCAGAACACAGATCTACTGTTATATAACATATGACATCAATTTTCGGTTCATTCCTGTGTACTTTGACAAGCTGTCACGTTGTGATTAGTAAACGGGGATGGCAGTGTGTCGGGACAGGACGGACGAGCAGGTGCGTAACCAGAAGGAGATCACGTGAGATGAGAACCACGCAGTCAGATTTAGACAGAGTCCAAAGAATCGGGAGTTGAGTCAGGAATAGGCAGCCGATCAGAGGTGTCTCTGTCGATACAGCTTGCAAGGGGGTGCAAGCGTTGGCACCCCCTGGCTACCGGAAGAAGATATGAGACAAGAAGAAGTCCCCTCTCTTAGTATATGTCTCTCCATCTATCTCTAAAACAACAAACTGCGTGCCCCTTTCATGAATAAAATGAGAGATATATTTTTATATATACGTGTTCCTCGTTGTTCATAAAGACACAGCTGAGTATACAACACTAGCGATGAATTCAATAATTCCTTTTGATAGAAAGGACAACACATTAGATATTTACAAATCTAAACGGACTATAATAAAACACCATACATACACACAAACAAAAAAATAAAAAATAAAAATCTCCCCGATCTTCAGAATTAAGAAGTCTGAACAAAATTCAAACAATTAATGAGTCGTATTCATTAAAAACATTTCATTGGTTTAAAGCCTTTACTTAGTTTATGTATTTAAAACAAACGAATGGGTAAAAAATCCGTGTACAATTTTAATGAAAAAGAGTTATCACATTAAAATATAAATAAGTAAAAAGTAAAGTCGGTGGGTAGAGTGTTCGCCTATGGCCCTGGAGACCTGGGTTCAATCCCAGGTCGAGTCATACCAAAAACTTTAAAAATGGTACTTGATATCTCCTTGCTTAACACTCAGCAATGTAAGGTACATATCAAGGGTAAAGTGTAGCAATTCAGGGAAAGGAGTAGCGCCCTCCCCTACACCTCGGTGTAGTACCTATTGAAAAGGGAGCCTTCTGGTCACCCTCGACTACGGTCACCAACTTTACTTACTTCACTATATATACGTGTATGTGTGTAAAAATAGCTCCAAATTAGAGAAAAAAATAATTTCTTATCCAATTTACAATTGAGTGACAATTGCATTCAAGTTGAACATAATTTTTTTTTTCAATCATCTATATTGCCAATATATTGGAGAGAACTAGCTAATTAGATTCTTTCACTTCTTCCTAAATAGAAGTATCAATATAATCATGGATAGCAGTTATGATGGCAATTGGCGAACACCCCGGGGCCTCTTCTGGACTTCGGTCCGGAGCGTGGCCCTGGAAAAGGAACAATGGCAGACTTGGGGCCTTTAATTAGGCACCTAGTTTCGACTAGGCTACCTTCGGGTGGGCGAGCTGCATTTTTGTCTCCTTTGTCCCCCTTGTACGGCACTAGACCATGCGTCTAGTTTAAGCCGCAAACTGGCATACGTGCCCGGACCCACATTTGGGTTCGTGAAACTGCTTGCCTCATCAGGCTCACATTGCACTAAGTGAGCCGATGAGCAGCACAGACAAGCAGGGTTCGAGTCTCGGCTCGTTCCCGACCTCCCCTCCCCTTTATCCCCACTTTAATTGGCCTTCGGGCTTTTGACCTTGTGTCAAGTCGTGTCTGGTGGGAGGCAGCGACAAATACTCGGCAACCCAACATCAGTCACTTCTAGGAATTATATCCCTTGCCTTCCAAATAATATTTCTAATGGCCACTAGATAGCATGATCAAAGTAGCATATAAAATGGCATGGCAATGTCAAAACTCACTCTCTTTGTTCTGGTTTTGACAACAAGAAGCATACACAAGTGTATGTGCTTCCCAACAGACGGCCTCTTGCCCCCATGAAAAAAAAAAATCTCCTAAGTCTTCCCACTACTTCCATTCTATTAAGTACTCTTAACTTACACCAAAGGACTCTTCAATTAACAGATAGGATTTTTCCCTATAAATGTAAACTGTTAATATTTCATGTCATTCTTGTATTCATTCCATAATAGGCAATAAATACATTGCTGTTAATTCCTCATGAATTATTTCATATTTTTTTACAATGAGGATATATCAAACCATAATACATTTCCTCTGCTCCAAGTGTCCAATTGTGTTCCTCAAACTCAAATAATTATAATGATGGGTTTTGGTACTCACATAAGAGAAATATACAAAAAGAAACCTTCAAGTTTTTTAATGCCCACTCGATTCAAACTCCACACAATAAAGGATACGGTAAATTTAATCTGAGTAGTTTCTTGAACAGTGAGGCCATTTCATTTCTCTTTTCAGCTTGATTGATCGTTGGGGTCTTGGAGAGGGTTACTGTGACAAAAGGCCACTTGATGGCTTTTAACACATCTTCAAAGTCACTGAAAAAATAAAACATCACAGCTTTATTGTAAAAACACATTTCAAAGAAGGATTGTTAAAAAAAAAATAAAAGTTCCATATTTAAATACAAAGTGCTCCCTGAAAGTAATATCTTCTTATTTTGATGTAATATACAATACATACAGGGGCCCGACAATATTTTTCAGACACTTTAGTATTCGACTTTCCGAGTACCATAGAGTGGCGAAATTCCTTCAATAGAATATCATAAACATATAAAGACAATACCTGTAATAAAAATGGAAGAAAATCGATTAGGTAAGGAAAAATATTTAATTTTCATCATTTTTTACAAAACACACGAAACATATTTTTCGGACATCGTTGAAAAACTGTTAATAGTCTGTAATATCACCTTTCTTCTCAATAACTTTTATCAATCTCTCTTCATAATGATCAAACATATGCACAATAACATCTCTACGTGTTTCTATTAGTTGTTTTTTGGCTCCAAGTATTCATTCCCATAGTTGAGCCTCTTTCGTTATTTCAGGTCCATCATAAACAAGTTGCGCAAGCATTTCCCAAACATTTTCTATTAAATTTAGATCCAGGCTTTTTGCAGTCATATTCACTTTAGCCATCCATTCTTTCATGAGTTTTGACACATGGATGCTGCAATTGTCTTGCTGTAGGGCTTTCTCGTCCAGCAACTGTTTGTAGCTTTTGCTGTTCTATCGTCCTTTCAGCCACTCCAACCATATATTTCCATTAGCAAAGATCATACCCCAAACCATAACTCCTCCTCCTCCCATCTGTCGTTTGTTCAGTACAACAGTCTCACCCCTTCTCGACCAAGTACACCATCTATCGGGCCCATCAAACTTGAAACGCTTCTCATCAGTAAATATAACCTTCTTAAAGTCAACATGCTTTGTTAACCACCTTTTAGCACACTCCAGTCTTGCTCCTTTGTGTTTCTTTGTTAGTGTAATTTTTTTCTTAGCCTTTGCATACTTCAAACCAATCCTATGCAGTGTTCTTTGTACTGTTCGGATGTTTACATCCAATTCACATTTCTCCTTCACTTTTCTTGCTGTAACTTTTTCTCCAGATGACAAAAGCTGTGTCACAGTCCTCTTCATTCTCCTTTCAGTCCTCTTGCCAATTGATCTTTTCCGCCCTCTCTTCTTTTTCCGCTCGGAGTTTGTCTTCAGCATGTATTCGACCGTTGATTTCGACAGCTTCAAATCCATGGCGATCCTTCTGATGCTGAGGCCATCTTCCCGCTTCTTCCGTGCCAAACAAACGACTTCTTTTGAAAGCATTTTACCTCATTAAACTTAATTGTTTTGCCAAGAAATATCCGGACTATTTATGCTGTTAGATTGTCCTAGGTTAACATAGTAGTAGGGGTGCCAGTGCCCCAGAACAGTATACAAGCAGAAAATTTGCATACAGCAACATATACATGAACATAGCTCTTAATAAAATAGGATTTTTTGTCATGTCCGAAAAATAGTGTCGCGCAAGTTTTCGCAAAAATAACAAAAAAGTAAAATTATCAAAGCCAAACTAAAAAAAATGATTACACTAGTAGTGGATTTTCACTCCTCAACTATGTACTTACAATCTCAAAAGTTTTTGGCACTAGTGACCACCTTGAAGTACTTTTTTCAAAGTGTCTGAAAAATATTGTCGGGCCCTGTACAAGGAACCAATCTTACTATTAGATACACCAAGTTTTCAGCTACAAAACACTATTTTTCCATATAATCACAACTTAGAACTATGCTTTCTCACCAGTGATGGATGAGAGGCTGTATTCCACTGAAACTATATTAGACACAGGGAATAAAATAGTACCATTGGATAGAGCAAGTTTTCAGCAACAATACACTATTTTTGCACTAAAGTCTATACATATTTGTCAGTGATGAGATATTTTACTTTCTACATTGTAGATAATTTCTTTTTAAATCATAGAAATAAGAAGAGCCAGATAAAATGTTTAAGCAAAATCTTGTCTTAAAATTCAGCTCAAAATTCATAACACAAATTTTTAAAAAATATCAGAACTTTATTTTATAACATTCGGATAAGGTTTGCCTTTGGAACATTCATTTATTATCTTAAGGAGCCATGCTTAAAGTAACAATCACTGTAAGAAATGGAGTAGGTGATCAGAGTTCAAATACTGGATGAGACAGTTTGCATTTCAAGTTGAACTAATGCCCTTAGAAGAGGCATGAATTCATGCCTTCTTCCCTCACCTATAGATAAATAGTAGATTGGTTGTTTGGGCTTTATGGCATATCAACCTTTGTAGGTTATTTAATGCCAAATCCATTTTTATACAAATAAACATTTCTATTTCAAACAATTCAGTTAAGCATAAGTACACAGTTCAATTGTCAAAAACCTTTTTATTTCACACTATTTAGTTTAGTCCAACAGTTCTTATTCAAGAAATTCAGTTTAGTATAAGTATAGTCTTTGTTTACACACAGTTAAATGTCAAAACAGTTCTATTTCAACAATTCAGTTTAGCATAAGTACGATTTCAATGTCAAAAACATTTCTATTTCAAACAAATCAGTTTAGCATGAGTACACAATTTACATGTCAAAACAGTTTTATTTCAAGTAATTCAGTTTAGCAGAAGTATGCAGTTTAGTTCTATTTAACCCATAGGGCCCCACCAGGTGCTACCACTACAGGCCAGAGTGGACCTGGGAGTGATGGTGATGAAGGGGTGCTCCACATTCCTCAAAGCTTCAGCATCACTGGAAACTCATTATCAGATTGTTTAGTGTCATATACAGGACGCTCATTGCAGGAGTCTTACCTCTCTGAGAAAACTGAATTCAAACCAATATACTCTGCTGTGTCACATCCTGGCTGTGGTGGAGGTGTTGGGAAAATTTGCTAGGTTAGACTGGGATCTTTAGCCTTGGTATGGCAACGAGTCTAGGAGGAGGAAAACTGTGAATTCAAACCAGAAGTATTCCACTTAAAAATTAATCTGGTGTCACATCCCGGCTGCAGTGGAGATGTTGGTGCCCGTGGTGTAATGGTTATCGTTGTAGTGTTATATAATTATGGAATGATTTTTTTACATAAATCATTTTTCGTTAATTATATTTTATCATTCAGTTTGGTTGGGCTTTAAACTATTCGGCTCTTACTTCAGGTGCGCAGACATTGGGTACAGTTTACGCTCGTGCGCAGAGGATATGACAATCACAATTGTCATAATAAACCACAGACAGGAAATGGAACTGGAGTATGAATGATATCATGCCCGGAAGCGATGGGCTGAGAATATGGGTATTTTGAAAAAGACATCAATTGGGTCTCGGCTGTGGGCCAGACGAGTTGGTTGTCGAATGGGGACCAGTCCAGTTGGTTGGCGAATGGGGACCGGTCGAGTTGGGAGTTGACTTGGGCCATGTCGAGAGTTAAAGTTGAGTTAAGACCATGGTGTTGAGAAGTTGAAGTTTGACCATGGAGTTCTGCAGATCTCTACCGACAGGGATCTTAAACACTACGGGTTGCGCTGTGCGTTTGTGGAGTCCGACCAGGCATTTGTTAGTTTTGTTAGTATAGAATGATTACGAAAGACTTTAAGAATTGTGTCACTCTCTCCTTGTGTCGAAGAACCGAACTCAGAAGTCAAGAAGTTAATAAACGTTCGTACCTGAACAACAGTGAGTTTGCTTGTTAATGTGTTGTGTATTTCCCTGTATTTGAATTTGTACATGTGCCGCTGGATTGAGATATCATTGTGATTATGATATGATTATGGTTGTGAGTATACAACAGTAGGAAATGAACACAGTGACATGAGTTCAAATCCTGGATGAAACTGATTACATTTCACATAACACTAATACCCTTGGGAAAGGTATGAATCCAATTATTCTCCCTCCAGCTATGGGTAAATAGTAGGACAGACTAGGTTCTTCAGCCTTGGTAAGGCAACTCGTCTAGGAGAAGGAAAACTCTGAATTCAAACCTATTAAACTCCACTTAAAAATTGACCATGTGTCATATCCTGCCTGAGCAGAAGGGTTGGTAAATATGTGGTGGAGATGTTGGTAAAATTTTCTTGGCAGCTACACTGGGTTCTTTACCCTTGGTATGTGTTGTAAGGAAAAGATATATAGTAAAATAGAGTTAATTATTTATTAACTCAAGTGGTACAGTCCAACTAGTATTATAAGTCTTGCGCTGTTGGTGTTATGTCCGAAGTTGGTCTTACTACTGACCGACGTCCTTCAGAGCTATCTCTCTGCTTTTCTTTCTGCTTCTGCTTCCCCCCGTGCTTAAGAGACATGGCGTCTTTTAAACTCCTGTGATACCAGAAGTCACATAGTACAAGCCACTATATAACAGTATGGAAATGAGTCTAAGAGGAAGAAAACTGAATTCAAACCAGAAGCATTCCACTAAAAATTGATCTTGTGTCACATCATGGCTGTGGCATAGGTATCGGAAAAATTTGCTCGGCTAGACTGGGCTCTTTAGCCTTGGTATGGCAACAAGTCTAGGAGGAGGAAAACTGTGAATTCAAACCAGAAGTATTCCACTTAAAAATTGACCTTGTGTCACATTCAAAAGGATCGGATAAATATATACTATTTCTATATTTCCACAAGACCTCTAATAACATTTATTTCATCTTGAAATTTAGCATTTAAAGTCATTGGAAATAGTACCTCCATCCCATAATAGTTGTTAGATTTCCACATAAATTTCAAATATAAATATGATTATTATGAGACAATCATAATACATATTTAGTTTTAATTAATATACCAAATGTTTTCTTCTTGGATTTGTCTAAATTTCTGACATGTAGTGTGGTTATTATTTACATGTCTTAGATGCGGACCATCTTGGTTGTTACATTCACGTTTCTACCAATGTACTCTCCAACTTTCTTCAGGTGTCTTTTGTCAAAATTAATAACTTTTCAGAGAATTTTGAACAGAACTAAACCCTTTATTCAATCTACAGATGTTGATGGCTCTCATTCTATTGTTCCATGACATGAATATCTTGTATTGAACTACATTATTTCAATCTTATTTTTTTAATAACCTGTTTACTTAAAAAAAAACAAAAAAAAAACATTTGTTTCATTGATAGTTTTTATAAGAATTCTTGACATGGCAATGTTAGCTGTATTGTAAATTGAACCACCCAACTTAAAAGTTAACTAAATTTTTCTGAAAAATAAGACAAACATTTTTCACAAAAACAAATCTACAATTTTTCCATTATTGATTACTTTTTTTTTTTTACATTACATGCTGTTATTCATTCACCAAATTTTAAGATAAAAATTAAAAACTTCCAATGCATCAGATTAATTAGAGTGATTTTTGTGGCATGTCAAACTGTCAAGGGTTATTTTATGTCAAGAGGCTAGATTCATTGTACATATATTTACATTATTTTTTGTGGGGTCGTTTAAAAGTTTTTTGCACACAGTTATATCAAGTTTATAGTATTGAATAGAAATAAGTTGGCGACTGTAATCAAGGGTGACCCGAAGGCTTCCTTTTCAATAGCTACAATACTGAAGTGTAGGGGAGGGTGCTACTCTTTTCCCTGGATTTCTCAACTTTACCTTTGATCCATACCTTACAATACTGAGTATTAAGCAAGGAGGCATCAAGTACCATTTTTTGAGTCTTTGGTATGACTCAACCTGATATTGAACCTTGGTCTCCTGGGTCATAGGCGAACACTAAGAATGCTTGATATGATTATAAAGTTTCAACCAATTATTCCTATTTAATGATAATTTGTTTGCACACAGTTATATAGTTTCAAGTAACTAATAATAATAATTTACAGTTATACGGTATCAAGTATCTATTGAATACTAAAAATTTTCAAACAGATCTTATAAGACCCAAAGATAGAAATTTTAACAGGTACTACCACTCCAAGGTTAGAGTGAACCTGAGAGTAATGGCAACAAAGGGGTACTCTACACACCCTTCGGCTCCAGAACTGGAGCCTCACCATCAGATGCAGTTTAATATCATACTAGGACACCCAATGAGGAGGGGGTCTTATCCCTCTGCAAGGGATACAGTCAGCATAACCAAAGCATCACCAACAGTGTGGTAACTATTTTAAGTTACAAGTTCCAGCATTAGTAGCCACATAAGTACATTGATTTGAAAAATTGCTTTATGACTAGAAATAAAAAATTTAGTTCTTTAAAGATACAGAATAATAGTAGTAGTAGTAGTAGTATAGTAATAAAAAAATAAAATAAAATAATAAAATAAAAGAATAAAAAAATAACCTACTTGGCAATTTTTGTCTTGAGAATTTTGTACCAAAAAAGAATTGTATTTTTGTGGAACTTCAAAAGATTTTGGCAACTGGAAATCTCCAGGTCTGTGTATAAATTAGTCATGTCTTGAAACGCTTCAACTGCTTCCCATATGTTTTCTGTGATCAAAGCAGTTTGAATGGATGAGCTGAAAAATAGAACAAGAATATAAAATTAAAAAAAAGAACAACATAAATAGATAAATCAAAGAAAAAAAAAATACATCCAATTCATAAAACGAGGATTATGAAATCTAGAAATTATGTCTTGATAATAATTGTTATTCATAAATGAATTTTAAAAAGTTTTTGTAGTTGGGAGACTGATACATAAGAGCACAGTATATCTTAATATATCGATTGAAGAAAAGAAAAATGATGTGGTATGGACAAATGACAAGATCATCAGCCTGGTAAATACCATCCAGCAAGGCACAATGGCAAGAGGAAGAAGAGGTGGGAGGAGAACATTAAAGAATGGACAGGTTTGGTTTGGTTTTATGGCATATCAACCATTATTGGTTATTTAATGCCAAATCCTTTTTATACATATATATTAAATATACACGGTTTGGTTTGGTTTGGTTTTATGGCATATCAACCATTGTAGGTTATTTAATGCCAAATCCTCTTTATACATATATATTAAATATACATGGTTTGGTTTGGTTTAGTTTTATGGCATATCAACAATTAATGGTTATTTAATGCCAAATCCTCTTTATACATATATATTAAATATACATGGTTTGGTTTGGTTTAGTTTTATGGCATATCAACCATTGTTAGTTATTTAATGCCATATCAAGTTTTTATATATACATTATATATATCAAATATATGATTTGTAAACATATTTTCTGGATACACACAGTTAAATGATCAAACAGTTCTATTTCAAACAATTCAATTACCATAAGTCAAAATTTAATAGTTTCAAGTATTGTTATCTATCACTTACAATTCAATTAAATATCAGTCATTTGTTTATACATTATAAACAATCAAACAGTTCTATTTCCAACAATTCAATGTAGCATAAGTCATTTGTTTGCACACAATTTAAAAGTCAAACAGTTCTATTTGACCAATAGATAGGATCCTATCAGGTGCAACCACTCCAGACCAGAGTAGACTTGGGAGCAATGGCAATGAAAGGGTACTCTACATTCCCGAAAGCCTAATTTACATGAGCCTCACCGTCAGATTGTTTAGTGTCATATCCAAGAAACTCATTGGAGTGGGGAGGTCTAATTCCTCTGCAGAGATTCAGTCAGTGTATTCTACAATCCCAGTTGACTGGCCAATGGATTTGGTCTCTCTTTTGCAGAGTACAGCTCAGAACCAAGACAGATGGCAGGTGTTTGTTAGAGTCATCAGTAGTGCCTCTACAATCACCACCACCTGGAGTCATGAGACTAGTGATGATGATAATTATATACAGAGGGTGCACAGTTATGGTCAAAAGAAATGCAATCAAGGCTGTTTCAGTTTCATCTGTTTGTTTAATGGCATATCAAACTTTGTGGGTTATTTAATGCCAATGCTATCCTTGTATAAGGACAGTAGTGGTGCTATTTAACACACAGCAGCAGGAATAAGGAAGTTCATAGCAAAGGTATAAGTTTGAAAATGAACATAATAATGCATGTCACAGTCCAGCATGTGTGCAACTATGCCATAAGGACTCGACTGACAAGGATGTCTGCATTTCATTTATGCTCTTAGGAAAGGCATGAATCTATATCTGTTGTATAGCCATATCAATCACAAACGTTATACATATGCAAAAACACAGGCGGACTTAAATACACAGGCGACTCCGTTGTTCAGGTACGAACGTTTATTAACTTCTTGACTTCTGAGTTTGGTTCTTCGACACAAAGAGAGAGAGATACAATTCTCAATCATTCTATACTAACAAAACTCAAACGCTCAGCACATCTCATAGTCTTTAAGATCTCTGTCAGTAGAGATCTGCAGAACTCCATGGTCAGACTTCAACTTCTCAACACCATGGTCTTAATTCAACTTTAACTCTCGACATGGCCAAAGTCAACTTCCAACTCGACTGGCCTACAGTAAAACTCAACTGACGTCTTTTTCAAAATACCCAAATTCTCAGCCCATCGCTTCCGGGCATGATGTCATTCACACTCCAGTCTCATTTCCTATCTGGGGTTTATTATGACAATTGTGATTGCCATATCCTCTGCGCGCGAGCATAAACTGTACCCAATGTCTGTGCACCTGAACTAAGAGCCGAATAGTTCAAAACCCAACCAAAGTGAATGATAAAATATAATTAAAGAAAAATGATTAATATAAAAAAATCATTCCGTAATTATATAACATATCTTCTCTCACCCCAGTTATGGGTAAATGGTAGGAAAGATTGGGTGTTTTAGCCTTGGTAAGGAAACCAGTTAAGAAGGAAAAGAATACTCTAAATTCAAACCAGCGTTACTCTACTTAAAAATTGACCTTGCGTCACATCCTGCCCATGGCAGAGAGGTTTGGTAAATACATTCAGTGATGAAGTGAAACACAAACAGCCTTGACCTGGACTTGAACTTGCCTCACCTCATCTATTTCCTTCAACAATTATTAAAAAAAGTAAAGTAAAGTTGGCAACCTAAAGGTTCCATTTTCAGTAGCTACTACACCAAGGTGTAAGGGAAGGGTGCTACTTCTTTCCTTGGATTGCTTCACTTTAACCTTGATCCGTACCTTATAATGCTGAGCATTAAGAAAGGAGATATCAAGTACCATTTTTTGAGTCTTTGGTATGACTTAACTGGAGATTGAACCCCAGTCTCCCAGGCCATTGGTGAACACTCTACCTAATAGAACAATGGGCTGTTATATTACTTTTAATCAACAATTATACCATGTGCCTAACATGGATCAAATAGATTTGGTTTGTTTTATTTAATGGGTTGGTTGGTTGATTAGGTTGGGTTTTTATGGCATATCAACCATAGGTCATTTAAAGCCAAATCCTGTTTGTTTGTTTGGATTTTATGGCATATCAACCTTTATAGGTTATTTAATGCCAAATCTATTTTTATACAAATAAATAGTTCTATTTCAAACAATTCAGTTCATCATAAGTACACAGTTTAATTGTCAAAAACATTTCTATTTCAAACTATTCAGTTTATTCAAGCAGTTCAAATTAAAACTAATTAGTTCAGTATAGTTTTTATTTACACACAGTTAATGTTAAAATAGTTCTATTTCGAACAATTCAGTTTAGCATAAGTACAGTTTCAAAGTCAAAAACATTTCTATTTCAAACAATTCAGTTTAGCATAAGTACGCAGTTTAAATGTCAAAACAGTTCTATTTCAAGCAATTCAGTTTAGCATAAGCATGGAGTTTACTTCTATTTGACCCATAGATAGGGCTCTATCAGGTGCAACCACTTCATGCCACAGTGGACATGGGAGCAATGGCAATGAAGGGGTGCTCCACATTCCCCAAAGCACCAGCACAGCTGGAACCTAACCATCAGATTGTTTAGTGTCATATCCAGGATACTCATTGGGCGGGGTACCCCTCTGCAGAGGTGCAGTCAGTGTATTCTACAGCCCCTGCGGATGAGGCAAGCCAAATCTTGTTTATATATATTGAATATGATTTGTAAACACATTTTGTAGATAATTGCATGCAAAAAAATGAGCTCAGGCTTAATTTAAAATTAAGCCTGAGCTCATTTTTTTGCATGCAATTAAATGGCTTCAAGCATTCCTATCTAATACAAATAATCTGCACACAGTTATATAGTTTCAAGTATTCCTATCTAAGACTAATAATTTATACACAATCACACAGATTTAAGTAACTATTCCTACTCAATAACAATAGTATCCCTAATCCAATACTAATAATTTTCCAAGCTGTCAATGTACATTCAAAAGATACATAGCCAAGCAGACGCACTCAAAAACTGAAGAAACTGTTCCATTGTGATGTCAGCCTGCTTTCCCCACAACTTGTCTGCTTTCTTTTCCTTTCTCTTTCGATGTGGCAAGCCACAAATCACATGATTTTTTTCTTTCTTTCTTTTTTCACTTTAATTTTTTCTTTCTTTAAAGATTACAACAAAAAACATCAGAAATCTCACCTTCCATTATTTCTTCCTTTTTTTTTTTTATAAGTTCTCAAGTCAGCCTGCTGTTATGACTGCTAACTTGACAACTTGTCTGCTTTCTTTTCTTTTCTCTTTCAACGTGGCAAGTTACAAATCACATGACTCATTCATGTGTTTGTTCTTTCTTTTTTCACTTTAATTTTTTCTTTCTTTCAAGATTACAACAAAAATGACCGAGATCTCACCTTCCATTATTTATTTCTTTTTTAAATATTATGTATACAGACACATAGATGTGCACACAGAACGCTACACTTGTATTTTATATTATAAGGAGATCATACAGCTGTGTGAAAATTGTTCATATTAGATAGGAAAACTTGATAAATAGAAATACAATTGTTAAATAGCAATACTTGAAACAATTTAACTGCGTGCAAACAAATGAGGTCTAACAACTCATTTACAAGTAAATTTATCAACAGAGATCACTTAAAAATCATGTCCTGGCGACAACACCCCACGAGACGCCAACTGTACGGCCACCTGCCTCCCATCACGAAAACTATACAGGTTAGACGAGCCAGACACGCCAGACACTGCTGGAGAAGCAAGGACGAGCTCGTAAGTGACGTACTCCTATGGACCCCCACATATGGCCAAGCAAAAGCAGGACGACCAGCTCAAACTTACATACAGCAGCTATGTGAGGACACGGGATGTAACCCTGAAGACCTGCCGGAGGCGATGAATGATAGGGAGAAGTGGCGAGAGATGGTCAGGGATATCCGTGCTGGCGACACGACATGATGATGATGATATATATGTGTATGTGTGTGTGTGTATGTGTGAACAGGATTTGGTATTATTTAATCAACAAGAGTTGATATGCCATTAAACTAAATAAATTTTGTGACCTGATCGGGGCCAGAAAGAAGACAAGGAAGAAGAGAAAGTAGGTGAAACAAGTGTATTGAATAAACAGAAAATATATACAAAATAAGAGTGTTAGTACAGCAGGTAGAAGTGTCTGTCTGAAAGTGTCAGGTTTGACTGCTGGGAGGAAGTCTCCCCAAGAGTAAATAGGGTTAGTATTTATGAAGGAGGAAGAGTTCATAATCGTGTAGATAGGTCACTACAACAATAACCCATCTTAAAATGATGTTATTGCAACTAAGTTTGAAATGATTACTTGTTTAAAATGATTGCGAAGATACATTTTTATATTGAACATAGTTGAATGCCCGATTGGCTGGGGCTGTAAAATACACGGACTGCATCTCTGCAGATGGGTAAGACACCTCCCAATGAGTGTCCTGAATATGACATTAAACAATCTAACGGTAAGGCTCCATTAGTGATGGAGCTTTGGAGAGTGCAAAGTACCCTTTCACTGCCATTGCTCCCAGGTCCACTCTGGCCCACAGTGGTAGCACCTGAAAGGGTCCTATCTATGGGTCAAATAGAACTTTTTGATATTTAAACTGAGTGCAAACCAAAGACTTATGCTAAATTGGATAGTTTGAAATAGAACTATTTGATTATTTAACTGTATGTAAACAAATGACTGATGATTAATTGAACTGTTAGTGATACATACCAATACTAGGAAACATTTAACTGTGTGCAAAAGAGTGAGCTTAGGCTCATTTTAAAATGACATCAACAAAATATGTTTACAAATCATATATATTTAATATATATGTATAAAACGGATTTGGCATTAAATAACCTACAATGGTTGATATGCCATAAAACCTAACCAAACCAAATCATATATATCTAATATATATGTATAAAGAGGATTTAGCATTAAATAACCTACAATGGTTGATATGCCATAAAACTAAACCAAACCAAATCATATATATTTAATATATATGTATAAAGAGGATTTGGCATTAAATAACCTACAATTTTTCATATGCCATAAAACCCAACTATTACTGTTAAACTGACTTTAACATCAAATAAACCAGTAAGGTTTGATATGCCATAAAATCAAACAATCCACCTTACCCTTTTTTTTCGATGTTACCGTGGACAACAAAATTTGCACATCATAACATGATAGTTGCTAGAACAATAATGTTAAAATGCTCTGAGAGAATAAAGCAATTTCCAGTTTGGTAATTAATAATAATAATGTGGAATGTGATCATTAAAATTTATCAATGAAGATAATTATCAAGTTCTAACTAGAGTATTTCACTGAAATGAAATACATTCATTCAATTGCAATTATTATTTAATACTATAAAAAAAGATATGAATCAAAACAGTTATTCAAGATTACTCATAAATCACCAAGATATAAAATAATTTTTTTTTAATTTTAAAAAAATGCATATTTCTCAAATTTATTATCTGACAAATATGCCAACCTAGTTTCTTTTTTTTTTTCTCCCCCCCCCCCATGGTGTTGGAGCAGGAGTATAGCAAATCTGGACAGAAATAAAACAGACTAATGCAGACACCATTAGTATATCTTGTACATCAAAATGTTCTACAATATCACTGGAAATAGAAATATAGAAAAAGAAACCAAAAAATAACAGTACACACCAATAATAGAGATAGATATTCCTTTAAAGTAAAACCCTGGAGGTTTTCCAAACATTAAAAATATCAGATCTAGAAACAGTCAGAACAAAATGCCAACACGTTTTACTTTATTATCTTACACGGCTGCTGGACTTTATCTTGGGATTTAAGCTCATCTTCAGTTTGCTTTCTTCCCTCATTATATATATACATGCATGTATATAGACATATGTGTATGTATGTTTGTATATATATATATATATATATATATATATATATATATATATATATATATATATATATATATATATATATATTTATAATCTTAAGTTCATATATATGTGTGAGGTGCCCATGGTGTAATGGTTATCGTCGTAGGAAATGGACATGGCGATACGAGTTCAAATCCTGGATGAGACTGATTGCATTTCACATAGCACTAATACCCTTGGGAAAGGTATGAATCCAATTATTCTCCCTCCAGCTATGGGTAAATAGTAGGGCAGACTAGGTTCTTCAGCCTTGGTGAAGCAACTATTCTAAGAGAAAGAAAACTGAATTCAAACGTGTTAAACTCTGCTTAAAAATTGACCTTGTGTCATATCCTGCCCAAGCAGAGGGGTTGGTATATATATATATATATATATATATATATACATACACACACACACACACACACACACAATGGAGACACTTGTGGTTTAAATGGATATTATCATAGGAAATGGACACAGTGATCCGGGTTCAAATCCTGGACATGGCTGTATTTTGTATAGTGCTTATACCCTTGGGAAAGGTATGAATCCAACTATTCTTCCTTCAGCTATCAGTAAAATAGTAGGGCAGACTAGGCTCTTTAGCCTTGGCATAGCAACCAGTCTTGGAGAAGGAAAATTAACTCTGCTTAAAAAACTGTGTTGCATCCTACTCATGAGAAGGGTTGGTAAATACATCTAATATTTTATGTATGTGTGTGTGTATAGATAGATAGATTTACAATATTTGTTGTTTTACAACTCGCTTGGTTTTCTTCTTCTTCTAACAGTCATTTTCTTTTCCCAAAAAATAAATAAATATTATCATCTACAGACAGACTGTTTCATTGTATCACAACACTTCAGTGTGGCAAGACCTGCAAGATGCTTCAAACTGGGATCGAAACCCAGCTGTCAGTCGAATATCTTACAACAGAGCTATCATCATTCTCTGTGTGAAAATTTAAGGAAATGAAAAAAAAACAGGTCTTCAGAGGAAGACTTTATTTCTTGAAATATTTGCCAACATTAAATGTTTTTGTTTTTAGACCTTGATCAAGGCCTGTAAATTACTAAATTAAACAAAAAATGAGAAAGTTTTAAAACATTCCATTTTAACTGGTAGTTCTCTGTTTTAGATTTGGGTGATACAACTAAAGTAAGTAAAGTTGGCGACCATAGTCGAGGGTAACCCGAAGGCTCCCTTTTCGATAGCTACTACACCAATGTGTAGGGGAGGGCGCTACTCCTTCCCTGGATTGCTCTACTTTACCCTTGATCCGTACCTTATAATGCTGAGTGTTAAGCAAGGAGGTATCAAGTACCATTTTTTGAGTCTTTGGTATGACTCGACCTGGGATTGAACCCAGGTCTCCCGGGCCATTGGCGAAATAGCATTCCAAAATTAATCAAAAACAATAAAAATAAAAAAGAGTCCATATCATATCAGTCTATATATTTATCTCTCTCCCTATATATATATATATAGATATATATGTCAAAGTTTATATCATTAGTTCATAACAAGCTATTATTAACGTTCCCTGATATAAACATTTTGATCACTGTTGATCTTTGAATCTGTCTATTCAAATCAACAATATAATTAAAAAGGAAAAAACATTTATAGATAAATTTAAACCAAAGGTGAATAAAACATGAATCATAGACACAAACATACATATATATATATATATATACACACACACACACAAAAAAATTATAAGTAAAAAATAATTCCCAGTAGATTTCAGTATCACACTAAAAGTAAGTAAAGTTAGCGACTTTAGTTGAGGGCCACCCAAAGGCTCCCCTTTCAATAGCTACTACACTGAGGCGTAGAGGTGTGCGTTACTCCATTCCCTGGATTGATTCGTACCTTATAATGCTGAGTGTGAAGCAAGGCGGCATCAAGTACCATTTTATGAGTCTTTCGTATGACTCAACCTAGGATTGAACCCTGGTCTACGATTAGGCGAACACTCTAACCATTATGCCAATGGCCCAGTTACAAAAAAAAAAATCTCAAGACTCACACACTTACACACAAAAGGATAAACACATATCAAATATTAAAGACCAATGAGAGGTAAAGCAGGCTAAAGTAAACACACTCAATACCATTCAAACAGCAAACAGTGAGTTCAAGTCTCATTGAGTACCCCATTAACAAGGCAGGCATTGTGCTATATACGTTCTCTGATGAAAGCAACAAGCTGGAAACATACACATATGTAAGAACAAAGTAAAAAAATAAATCCTAAAAAAAAAAAATTTAAAAAATACAAATCTCTTTGTGGACCTACTCATTTCAAAATATTTCTTTCTCTCTTTGGACTTAGAACAAAAAATTTTACATATAAGGTGAAGCCAGTTATTTTAGATAAGGGATTTATCTGATTAAATAAGGAGACATTGAAAAAGCTTAGTCTCTGTTTGATAGTATTGTAGCTTGAAATGATACTTGATTCAATAATTTTATGGTATATTTTATTATGTATATCAACTAACATCTTACAATCTTTAAAATTAAAGTTCTGATTAGTTTCTAAATTATCCGACCAAACTGTTATTTATGTCTGCTATTTTTAAATCTCTTTTGTGCTCATAAATTCACTTATTAACACTACAGGAAATTTCCCCCACATTTTTTTTTACAATGCAGACATTGAATTTCATACACCTCTGCTCTGAATTTATTGTGAGTATTGTTATTTTTATCATTAATCAAATTTCAAATAGTCTTTGAAGAGTTAGCAACTATTCTAATTCCAAGGTTGTTTAGGTTTTTTTGATGATGTTTGTGGTCAGCAGTGGTTTGGTTTGGTTTGGTTTACGGCACATCAATGCCAAATCCATTTTTATACATATAAACAATTCTATTTCAAAGGAAACAGTTTAGTTCTGTTTGACCAATAGAGGTGTTTAGATTGGTTTTATAGTATATCAACCATTGTAGGTTATTTAATGTCAAATCCTCTTTATACATATATATTAAATATATAGGATTTGGTTCGGTTGGGTTTTATGGCATATCAACCATTGTAGGTTATTTAATGCCAAATCCTCTTTATACATATATATTAAATATATAGGATTTGGTTCGGTTGGGTTTTATGGCATAACAACCATTGTAGGCTATTTAATGCCAAATCCTCTTTATGCATATATATTAAATATATAGGATTTGGTTCGGTTGGGTTTTATGGCATATCAACCATTGTAGGTTATTTAATGCCAAATCCTCTTTATATATATATATATATATTAACTATATATGATTTGATTTTATGGCATATCAACTATTCTAGGTTATTTAATGCCAAATCTTGTTTTTATATATATTTTAAATATATGATTTGTAAACACATTTTGTAGATACACGTGTGGTTGTCCATTGGATCCAATGATGATGTTTGCGTTCTACAACTCATCTATGAACATGGAGGTGGCTCCACAGCCCCAGCCCAGAGGCACAGAGTCTTGAACAGTGGGGGGCACTGGAAGTCAGTTGTTGTAATCACTGCCAAGGCTGCTCTGCGGTGTCTCTCTCTGGCAGCAGTGAGTTTTTGGCATTGAGCCTCCTCAAAATTGGCAACAGCTCTGTGAACCAAACCTTGCCATTTTGGTCTGTCCATGGCATATCCCTCAAGGTCTCTCGGATTAATGTGGCACCACTGGAGATTGGCTTTGACCGAGTCTTTATACTGCAGTTTTGGTCTACCTTGATTTCTTTTGCTGGCCTGAAGTTCCCCGTACATCAGGTGTCTCGGCATCTGACATTCCTCCATTCGAATCACATGTCCAACCCATCGAAGTTGGGCCTTGATGATGGTGGCCTCTATGCTGGTGGACTTAGCTTGATCAAGGACCTCCAGATTAGTGATGTGGTCCTGCCACCTGATTCCCAGGATAGAGTGGAGAGCTCGCATGTGGAAGAGCTCCAGTTTCTTGATATGCCTGCAATACAGTGTCCACGTCTCACAACCATAGAGGAGGGAGGGAAGAACCATGGCATTGTAGACCTTCAGTTTCATAGATAGGAGGATGTTGTGTTCGCTGAGCACTCGATTGCGGAGACTGCCTAGTGCCTGACTTGCCTTGCTGATTCTAGTGTCAATTTCTCTGTCCAAGGAGCCATCAAAAGATATGGTGCTCCCCAGATATTTGAAATGTTCTATGTTGGCAAGTGGTCGTCAATGGGGAGGGTGGGGGAGGGTGGTGCAGGTTGGTGGAGCATCTCCGTCTTTCCGAGACTTATTGTCAGGCTGAAGAATTTGGATGTCTCAGAGAAGCAGTCCAGCATCCGCTGTAGGTCTTGTTTTGCGTGGGCCACTAGTGCACAGTCGTCGGCAAAGAGAACCTCTTGGAGGAGAGTTTGCAGGCTCTTCATCTTTGGAGTGAGTCGACGCAGATCAAAGAGGAAGCCATCCAAGTGGTAACAAATGTAGAACCCCTTCTCCAGATCTTGGACAGCATGGGACAGCATACAGGAGAAAAAGACATTGAAGAGGACCGGAGCTAGTCTGCAGTCCTGCTTCCCGCCATTGCTGATCCCGAAAGCATCCGTCACATTGCCATTGGAGAGGACCTGGCAAGTCATGCCGTCATGGAAGAGCCTGATCATCGACACCAACTTTGGAGGACAACTGATGCGTTCAAGGACTGTCCAAAGTGCCTCCCAGTTGACGGTGTCAAACGCTTTAGGTCAATGAATACTAAGTAGAGGGGCTTGTTCTGTTCGATGAACTTCTCTTGAAGTTGTCTCACAGTGAATATCATGTCTACAGTGCTCCTACACATAGTTAAATGATAAAACAGTTCTATTTCTAACAATTCACTTAAGCATAAGTCAAAATTGAATAGTTCCAAGTACTGTTATCTATCACTTACAATGCAATTAAACATCAGTCATTTGTTTGCACTCAGTTTAAATGTCAAACAGTTTTATTTGAACAATAGATAGGATCCTATCAGGTCCTACTACCACTCCAGGTCAGAGTGGACTTGGAAGCAATGGCAATAAAGAGGTACTTCACATTTCCCAAAGCTCAAAGAATTTAGCCTCACCATCTGATCATTTAATGTCATATCTAAGACATTCGTTTGGGGGTGGGGATCTTTCATCTCTGCAGGGATGCAGTCAGTGTAGTCTATAGCCCCAACTGGCTGGAGTTTAGTCAAGTACAAAGTCACAATTATGGAAGACACAGTGGGAACCAAAGTCACTAAATAGTCGTCATGTTTTGTAGACTAGTTAGTTAACAGGCTTTGTTTGGGTATATATATATATATATATATAATGCAATTAGAATAAAACTCAAACCTGGTTAAATTGTCATTATAAATTTACTATTTTTCAACCTCAAATTAAACGTGTGAAGTCATCTGATGAGACAAAGAGCATAACGATATTCTTTGCCGAAATAAATTTATGATAATAATTTAACCAAGTTTGAGTTTTCTTCCAGTTAGATCGTATACACTCTGTATGTGAGTTTTATTATATAAAACCTGAAAAGTAATATATAACAATTGCCATGCATCAAGCACTCCTATAGATTTATATGAAATTCCTCATATATTCTATATATGAATAATCTACACCCATTGTCTTTGAATATTACTGATATGTATATAATTACAGACTAATGAATACACCATTTGTAAATCTTCTACACTAAAATGTTTCTCATTAGCTTATGGTCAAGCACTGACTCTCATGGAACAAAATCTAGGAATCAGGTTGGTTTTACAGCATGCTAACCCTTGTTACATTAATTAATATAGAAATCAGTCTTTTTTAAAAACATTTTTACAAGCAAATTATATGATTTAAAGTAAAGATTCCTATTCAAAAATAATAATTTGTTTGCATGCAGTTATATGGTTTCAAGTATTCCTATCTAATACAAATAATTTATACACAATTACATGCTTTTAAGTAACTATTCCTACTTAATAATAACAATTTATTTGCATGCGGTTATATGGTTTCAAGTATTCCTATCTCATACAAACAATTTCCAAACAAATCAATCTGATTCATAGATGGGACCTTAGAGCTTCAGAACTGGAGCCTCGCCACCAAATGTAGTTTAGTGTCATACCCATCATAATAGTCATAATTTAAACACAATGGTATGGTTTCAAGTATTCCTATCTAACAACAATAATATAATAATAATAACAAAAACAACCACCCAGCATCTGTCCTAGGGAATGACACACATAAACTCCTATGGGACTTTGACATATAAACAGATCACCTAATCTCAGCCAGAAGATCAGACCTTATAATAATCAAAAAAAAAAAAAAAAAAAAAAAAAGAGAATTTGCAAAATTGTCGACTTTGCTGCCCCTGCTGACCACAGAATAAAACTGAGAGACAGTGAAAAGAAGGATAAGTACCTGGACCTTGCAAGGGAATTGAAAAAACTATTGAACATGAAGGTGACAATTATACCAATTGTGATTGGTGCTTTTGGTACAGACACCAAAGGGTTATTTAAGGGACTGGAGGGCTTAGAGGTAGAAGGACAAGTGGAGACCATCCAAACTACAACATTATTGAGAACGGCCAGAATACTGAGAAGAGTCCAGGAGACTTGCTGTCACTCAAACTCCAGTGAAAAACCAACAGCTAAAACTGATGTGAAAATCTCTCAAGGAGTAAATAATAATAATAATAATAATCTTTAGTAAACAATTATAACTTTAAGTAACTATCCTTAATACATATAATTTGCATAGAGTTATATGGTTGCAGTTATTTCTAATAGTAATAATTCTATTTAATAATAATCATTTGTTTGCACACAGTTACATGACCTCATATATCCAATACTGATAAGTTTTCAAACACGTCTATTTGACCCATAGATGGAACCTTAACATGTAGTACCACCCTAGGTTAGAGTGATGGAGTGAATTTACACTTCTCAGAGTACCAGAAGTAGAACCTCACCTCCAGATACAGATAAAGTATACGACCCAGATTCTCATTTGCAGAGGACACAGTCAGCATATTCTTGGTAAACCACATGTATGGGTGAGTTAGGGGTGTACAATGAGGTTGAAATTCACTATAGAATAGTAATGCTTTTGGAAAATAGTTAGTAAAACATTACCTCATGATACCAAGGGCATGATTGTGATGACACACAGTGAGGCTCAAATTCATTAAAATCTTTGTTGTTGATATTGGTAATTTATTTTATATCCAAAATAATACTTACTTTTATGTAAAGTTTTATAAGCAAAGTGAACACATAGCTCAGTCAATTTTCAATTACACATATTCAAGTACTTATACACATATATACATATATAAACCCAAATAAAAGCACAATTAAATTAATACTTAGCTTAGGTTTTTTATGTTCTCTTTTTGAAGAATAGTTGACTTCGAAGTTTCATTCCTTTTTTTTCTAAATGTTGGTTAATTGAAGTGACGTCATTTAAAAGCGCTGTCTTTCCATGTTAAAAAGTTTTTGTTGACCGAGTCGATATTTGTCATACGTGTCTTTTTAAATGTCTGCTTATCTATGTTTATAAAATTATTATCTACACAAAGACAGCTTTTTATTCTCAACCAATAAAAAACGTCCTTTTAATTATTCCTAAAATTTGATACCCGTGAGAAGTTATTCATTTTATTTATTTATTATTATTTATTTATTTAAATTTTATAATTAGTTTTGTTTTATATTGCAAAATTATATTGAAGGAATATTTATTTCTAACATTGACCAATTTTGTTAACCATTACTTCAGGACTAAGCACGCCCATTAATGATTGTTTAGCACAAGCAGGGGGTATCCAAAGAGAATTAGACTTACTACAAATTGAAGGTACAGTTGATTACAGTCCAGTAACCAGATGGTTCAACAGAGGAGTCTCTATTGCATAGTGGCTAATGTGCTAGACTACAACATGACAATAAGTGAGTTCAAACTCTAGTCACGGTAGACTAATACCCTTGAGAAATAGTATAAACCCCTTTATCCCTCTAGATTTTGGTTAAATAGTACCACTACTATTCTTCTACAAGGTTTTAGTTTTAAATAACCCGTTAGGGTTGATCCTATTTACCAACCCCTCTGCTCAGGCAGGATAAGACACAAGGTCAATTTTTAAGCAGAGTTTAACATGTTTGAATTTAGAGTTTTCCTTCTCCTAGACTAGTTGCCTCACCAAGGCTGAAGAACCTAGTCTGTCCTACTATTTACCCATAGCTGGAGGGAGAATAATTGGATTCATACCTTTCCCAAGGGTATTAGTGCTATGTGAAATGCAATCAGCCTCGTCCAGGAGTTGAACTCGTGTCGCCGTGTCCATTTCCTATGACGATAACCATTGCACCACGGGCACCCGTGAGGGTTGATAGGTCATTAAAATGAAAAATCAAACAACCAGATAGTTGAAGAAATTTCACTCAGGATGCAAGACCCTTGACAATCAGGCAAGGTCGGGTAGGCCTAAAACCATGAATTCTCAGGCCATGTTCCAAGCCATATTTATATATATCTGACTTCCCACAAAGTCAAATTTGACACAGTCATTTTATAGTAGAGGACCCACACACAAATCACAACTAATGTGTGGCTGTCACAAAAAGTGCTTAATCCCCTCAGCATTCCCTATAATGGGGTGCCTCAGGCACCAAGTGATAAACTTAGTTCTGCTAAACAAGTATTGTTGGGGAGTAGGTCCCCTGGGACCAGGTGATCAGCTTAACAAAACCCACCTGTCATTTGCACCAGATGGTCACTGGAAAACCACTGAGGATGAGACTAGAAGCATAGAAGTAAATCTGGCCACACTCAAAGAGCTTCAGGTGAGCTTGCCATCTCGGCGTCCAGTGTGGACAGTCATCTTCACAATATCAGCAAAAGCATTTGGAATTGCCAAATTGTGCCTCATGTCACTAGAATATTGCAAAAATTTTGACTCACCCTAGTACTATCTTTAACAGCTGGTAGAGTTGCAATTCCTACACATCATAAACAGAAACATTCTTCAGTTGAGCAACCCAACCAAGCAAAAACGTCTCTTTAGAGATAATACCAGACACATTTGGTATTTTGGTACTTGGCCAAAAACACCAAAATCTAATTGTGGAAGAAAGAAAGAAAAAAAAGCAGGCAGAAATGTTTTTTTTCTGAGGCCAACAGGCAAAAGTAGATATAATAAGAGCCTTAGGTAGTATGTCCTCAAGCAGTTACTATAGCAACAACCTTCTCATTAATTACGAGGCACAGCAGAATCAATATCCTAACAGTCAAGTAGTGCATACAGTGGCTCATCTAGTAAAGATGTCTGCATTTTAGTCAAAGTGATTTATTCAAAGCCTCTGAGAAATAAACAAGAATGTTACATGCTGTTTTGAACAAATCCTAGAAGCAGCACCCTAAAAAACAGCAGCCATATGACCACTTACTTCCCATCATATAAACCATCCAAGTAAGATAAACAAGACATGCTTGGTACTGCTGAAGATGCAAGGATAAGCAACATTCTCCAATGGACTCCTACACATAGACACACCAGTGTTGGCCAACCAGCAAAAACATACATTAACCAGCTCTGTGCAGACACTGGATGCCATCTACAGGACCTTTCAAGAGTGATAGCGAATAATGCAAGAGAGTCAAAATCTGTCTCATATTTGTAAAATCTACAGAAGGTACAGGTCTCATAAAGGTTGTTATCAAAGAACATGGATTTGATGTATCAAGTTCAATTCTTGGACAAGACTGTTTCACTTTGTGCTAATGCCCTCGGAAAAGGCATGTATCTATCTCTACTCTTGCCAGGTAAAAATAGTAGGAACACTGGCTACTCTAGATTTTGTAAGGCAACCAGTCTAAGAGAAGGAAAAACTCCAAATTCAAAACTAGAGTAGCATTGTTCGGAGAACCTATCACACACTGATGCATCATATGTGGTGCATTCAATAAGTTTCCAGACTTTTTTGTACAGGCATTTAAAATTGTCCATCCCTCTGATGTATACGGTTTATATATGGTGTTGTAAATTCGAAAAAGTAAGTCATCAAACTTCCTTGTCTTTCATACTTGTGGAGGTACGTCGGGCCCTCAATAAGTTTCCAGACTTCTTTTTTTACAGGCATTTAAAATTGTTGTAGACTCTTCAAAATTCAGTATGTTATTGCTATATATCTTATGAGATGACTGACCAATTTTTATGATTTCAGCTTCAAATGAACAGCTACAGCAGCAATTGGAATACACCCTACTAAAGCCTGATTGTCACAGCTAGTGAATTTCAAAAATGCAATCTGGACATGAGGACACTTTAGAAGAATGATATGCAATAAAATTGTGTTTTAAACTTGGAAAAAATGCCACAGAATCGTATGAAATGCTTCAGACAGCTTTTCGAACATCTTGCATGAAGCGAGCATCAGTTTTTGAGTGGCATAAAAGATTCAAGGAAGGCAGGCAGTCTGTGAGGGATGATGAGAGGTGTGCGAGGAGTAAGGAAGTCAATACACCACAGTTGATTGGCCAAAGGGTTAGGGTTAGGGTTACTATGTTGAGGTTTTAAGGGAGTTCAGGGAGAGACTCCGTCGGAAGAGCCCAGCACTCTTCAAATCGGGTCAGTGACATTTCCACTAGGACAATGCACCAGTCCACAACTCCATCCTTGTCACAGACTATTTGACCAAGATGGACATCAAGACAGTTTGTCACCCTCCCAAAAGTCCAGACCTTGCTTCCTGTGACTTTTGCTTATTCCCTAAGCTCACAGGCTGTCGTTATGAGACAACTGAGGAGATGAAAGAGGCTGTGACGAAGGTCATTGACAAGCTCACACAAGAGGACTTCAATGGGGCCTTCCAGAAGTTGTTGGAATGGTACAACAAGTGCATTGCAGCCAGAGGAGATTACTTTGAAGGGGACTAGAGTTTCATGTGTGTACTATCAATAAAAGTGCCTATATGAAAAAAAGTCTGGAAACTTATTTAATGATCCTCATATTTCTGTGATTGTATCAGAAATTAAGGATTTCCTAATACTCTTGACAAATAGTGTATATTTTATTGAATTGTCGGTACAAAAATAAAAATCAAATGCATACTTAAAAAAAAAAAAAATTAATGGTGACAATACAATTGACATTAAAGGCTGATCAGAACTTAATGTTTTTGTATCTGTCAAAAAGCAGAAATGACCTTTGAACCCCAACAGGACAATTCACATTTGGGGTTCAATCTTTGAATCATTGGGGTTTGTTTGTTTTTTTTATCAGTTTCCAGATTGCATGTGTGTATTGCATGAGCAAAACCAAGAATGCACATAAGAAATTTCTTTTTTTGGGTGAGAAGTAATCTGGCCAAAACTGTGGAGAAGAATGCATCAGTGTACTCTTGTGGACCATACACATGTACACATCTAAAACACAGACAGGACGCAAAACTTCAAAAGTCTCTAAATCGTCATTACTTCATATTCATATGTGATTATTTTGGCCACATATATTAAATATACCAGATATTTTGGCCACATGTATTAAATATACCAAATATCAATCCAGACTGGCATTCTTAATCTCTTCCTTATATGTGCAATATTTTGCATGTTATTTTTTTGGACTGTTGTCCTCATCTTTGTTGTTAGTTGTAACACAATATTTTGGCTGCTGTATCCTCCAGCCTTCTTCAGTTTCACAGTCAAACTTTAAAAATGATTTCCCAGGTTAAATCATTTCCATACCCAGATAAACAAGGGACACCTGAAGAAAGCTGGAGGATTCAGCGGCCGAAACGTTGTGTTACAACTAACAAGAATAAAGATGAGGACAACAGTTTGAAAAATAACACACGAAATATCTTTCTTCCTTACAGGTTATCAAGTTGAATACTTTTATACCATGGCTTATAGACAAGAGAATAAAAACTGACTTTCTTCATTCATAAGAAACACAACACAAGACGATTACCGACTTAGTCAGCAACTGTATAATTTGTCTGATCAGTAACCAACAGAAAAGTTTTAGATATCAGAATGACCACAGATCTGAACAGAGTGGCACACATCTAGACAACTGCAGAGCTGTACTAAAGAAGTCCAGAAGACATGTAAAAGCAGACCTGGGAATAATGGCTATGAAAGGGTACTCCACGCTCCCCACAGCTTCAATACTGGAGTTTTACCACTTGATACAGTTTAGTGTCATGCTCAGGAGACCTCAAGAGATCACGAAGTTTGGTTTGGTTTTATGGCATATCAACCATTGTAGATTATTTAATGCCAAATCCATTCTTATACATAAAAACAGTTCTATTTCAAACAATTCAGTTTAGCATAAGCACACAATTTAGTTCTATTTAACCAATAGATAGGACCCTATCAGCTGCTACCACTCTGGGCCAGAGTGAACCTGAGAGTGATGGCAGTAAAGGAATACTCTGCATTCCCCAAAGCACCAGCATTAATGGAACCTCACCATCAGATTGTCTGGTGTCATATCCAGGACTCTCAGTGGGGGAAGAGTCTTACCCCTCTACAGAGATGCAGTTAGTGTATTCAACAGCCCTAGGCGACTGGGCCAAGATCATCAAGGTGTGTTGAGCTAATTCAGTACTTAGGGGAGGTGACCATTTGATAATAGCAAGTATTGTAAGCAACCTCAGGTCTTTGTGTTTAGCAAATAATAACATTCAATTGTCCAAAATAAAAAAATAAAAAATGGAAACACAGGTGTTCGTTTTCCAAAAGAAATGAAGGATCAAATTTTTTATCACATACCTGAGGTCATCTATTTTAGCTATCAATCCAAAGTATTGTGTATATCGACTAAGTTCATCCACCTGGTTAGTGATTTGTGAGAGCTCTTCAATGAGGGGTTTCATGGCTTTTGTGTGTTTTGAGATTTCTTCATTTAAGCTCTCCTCCTCAGAACAGAAGGATTGCACACGCTCCTGTACCGACTCAGCATTGGTTATTGCTTTCTTGATCTCATTGGGAACCTCATTACTGGCAAGTGACAGCTGAAAAATAAAACAAATATCCTATAATTCACATCATTAATACATTTGAGAAAAAACATTAAAAGATTGGCTAGATGTGTTGTGAGAGCTATAATATCAACAAGAGATTACAAATAAACAAATGTGGTTATTTTAGGGTACCCTAACTTGTGCTAACCAGAAAAAAATAGAACACAACAATAGAGGCATATTTGAAATAAAGAAAAAAAAAAGATTTTATACTCAGTTGATGTACAGAGATTATACTTAGCTGTTATTACATAATGTAGTTGGTCACATCTTTGTTGAGGTTGCTGCTGCTGCTGCTTAGTAATTGTTTGGCATCTCTTTGAGGTTATTAATGCTGCTCTCCTACTCAATTATTGTTCAACATTTCTTTGAAGGCTGCTGCTGCTTTCTGATTATTCAACATCTCTTTGAAGTTGTTGCCAGATCCTCTCTCTCTCTCTCTCTCTCTCTCTCTCTCTCTCTCTCTCTCTCTGGTTTTTGGGGCAATTTAGCTTCTTTTGTACTACATGAGTGGCTCCCAACAGCTCAAAAATTAACTTTATTATTTAATGGTTGTTCATCTTTTTCTTAAAGCAATTGTATGGTTTGGTTTAGTTTCATTGTTTTAATGGCATATCAACCTTCAAGAGTAATTTAATGCCAAAATGCTAGGAGAAGAACAATAATAGTACTATTTAACCCACAGGTGGGAGGACAAGGGTGGTCATACCTTTCCCAAGAGTATTAGTCTGAAAGTGAATTTGATAGTGCCACCGGAGTTTGAACTTGCTTACTATGATGCCACAGTCAAACACATTAACCACCATGCTATGAGGCTTGCCATTCTTTTGCTTTTAATACAGTATCATTCCAAATAGCTTCACAATACAACTATTTTGAGCCTCATTAATCCTTCAAGATAGAGATGAGTACATTGAGTGAACCTGGATAAGCGAGTAACATTTTTTTATGCTCAACAGCGAACCCTGACTGCTGCAATAAATAGATAACTAATGGTCATCAGTGTGAAGGTAACGTACCTGGGCATTCGAAGCGCGCACAAATGTGTCTGGCTTGTAGAGCGAAAACCGATATGGCTGCCTCGAGCATATTTGATGAGGGGAGATCTCGAACCAGCGAGAGGTAATTTGCACGTATGCAAATTCTTACGAGATCTCACAATAATACAAATACGCACAGTAACGGCTGAATGGGCGGTTTTGTTCTGAGTGCATTTGCCTGACGAACGTGATTCATCTCAAGGAAGGAAGGAAGGAAGGAGAACGAGGGAGAAAGCGAGAGAGAAGGAATAGCTACTGAGAGAGAAAAGGAAAAAGCGCTCGACTCAATACGCCCTGAAACTAACAACAGTGTCCTCTCTTGAATAAATACAAGAATCAATTTCCTGTTGCCTTTTTACGCCCGCTCTTGGCAACAATCAGAACATCTTTATATCTAGCTTAGCTTTTTTTTCATAGTTGGTTGGTTGGTTTTACAGCCTGTCAACCATTGATGTGTTATTTAATGCCAAAATCAGATTTTTAGGGAAGGAGATTGCAAGCAATCATACGGTTTCATTTAACTATTCTCAATTAAGAATAATAATTTGTAAATAATTATAGTACCAAGTAACTATTTTAAATAATAGAGTGGTATAATCTATTGTTTGGCATGAAGTCTAAGTTAGCTTAAAACAGGCTTGAAAAAAGACTGTTGGCTTTGAGTGATTTGTGGTGACCTTAAGATCAAATGAAAGCTTGGCTCTCATTGGATGCAAGTAATCACATGATCTGAGACAGTTTAGAAGTCAAGAGAGAAATCTCAGTTAGTGAGAAGCACTTGACTGGAGAGGTTAGATGTTCTATCTTTGCTTGCTAATTATCCGAAGGCTGCAATGGGTGATAAAAGGAAAGAGTTGTTGAAGTCATAAATAATGTGCACATAAAAATGTGGTCACATTGTTATTCAGCATCTCAGTAAAGAACTCGGAACAACAGAAGACGATGATACAAACGAGATGACACAAAATACAGCCAGAGTGACACAATGAAAGATCAAGATGAGCGTTCACTGACTAAACAATCGAAACAAAGTAACAAGCAAAATTATACATAACATATCCTGAAGAAATATATAACAACTATTTTTAATACAAATAATTTGCAAAGGGATATAGTTTCCAGTCATAAAAGGTTTCTTTGTTTAATGACATATCAACCTTCATGGGTTATTTAATGCCAAAGCAATCCTGGTATAAGAACAGTAGTATTACTATTTGACTTCTAGCTGGGGAGGGATAAAAGAGTTATATACCTTTCCCCAAGGTCTGAAAGTGAATGCAATAGAATGGCTAAAGTTTGAACACACTCACTTCAAGATTGTAGTTCAGCATTTTAGCCATTACCCAATGAAGACAAAATTATTAACTGGTTGTTGGTTGGTTGGGTTTTATGGCATATTAACCTTTGTAGGTTATATAACGCCAAATCTATTTTTATGTAAATAATCAGTTCTATTTTGAACAATTAAGTTTAGCATCAGTACACAGTTTAATTGTCAAAAACATTTCTATTTCAAGCTATTTGGTTTATTCAAACAGTTATATATAACAATTCAGTTTAGTGTAAGTACAGTTTCAATGTCAAAAACAGTTCAATTTCAAACAATTCAGTTTAGCAGAAGCATGCAGTTTAAATGTAAGTACAGTTTAACTGTGAAAAACATTCCTATTTCTAGCAATTCAGTTTATTCAAACAGTTCTAATTCAGCTAATTCAGTTTAGCGTAAGTAAAGATTTTGTTTACACAGTAAAATGTCAAAACAGTTCTATATATAAAAATTCAGTTTAGTGTAAGTACAGCTTCAATGTCAAGAACAGTTCATTTTAAACAATTCAGTTTAGCATAAGCACACAGTTTAAATGTAAGTACAGATTAATTATCAAAAACATTTCTATTTCAAGCTATTCAATTTAGTCAAACAGGTCTAATTCAAACAATTCCGTTTAGCATAAGTATGCAGCTTAGTTCTATTTAACCCATAGATAGGGCCCTATCAGGTGCTACCACTCCGGGCCAGAGTGGACCTGGGAGTAATGGCAATGAGAGTGTGCTCCACATTCCCCAAAGCTCCAGCATCACTGGAACCTCACCATCAGATTGTCTGGTGTCATATCTAGGACTCTCATTGGGGGGGGGGCTTACCCCACTGCAGAGGTGCAGTTGGTGTATTCTACAGCCTCAGCTGACTGGGCAAATTATTGACTGGACACATCTTTCTAAACTAGAAAAAATATAAAAATCTCCAAGAACAATGTGTCAAAATGACTAGATTACCAATATATTTCTTATTAGGGTCGAATACCAAGGTTTTATTGCTAATTTGACCTCTGTATATCTGACAAAACTTGGCTTGTCACCTGCAGAAAAACAGAAAAAATGAAGAGACTCTATGATCAAGCAGAAGCTGCACCTGCATAGATTTAGTATTTCTGTACTATGATATAAAACCAATAAAGTCTGATGGTATTGTAAGGTATTGTTGGAGTGCTCTCGGTTTGTGGTAACAAAAGTTCAGCATCAAAATCCTGCCTGTCTCCAGGGTCATCATCTAATGAAGGATTTGTTTGTGACACTGTTGATATTATCTTTTTGGTAGCAATTGCAGCGACCTCAAGTTAGGCTGGCAGTGTAAGTGATGACTTTCACTTACCTGTAACAAAAAGAACATGTGTCTTTTGTGTAAGCAGCCATTTGTAATATGAGAAATATGCATGTGCAGTCCTTATGTTACTATTACATATAAACTATTGTCAAAGGGATACAGTATTTGGTTTGCTTATGACAGTTGATAGAAAACCAAAACAAGAGTGACATTTGGTTGGAGCATCAAAAGTAGAAGTTCTGCTTGACTTTCTCGGTGAGGAATAAAGAAAACAGGTTCTGCTTTGGAAGAGCAGTTTTGATAACAATTAGAAATACATGACTTGAAATAAGAGAAGAAACAAGTCTCTCTTTGTACATTACAATGTATACCACTAAATACCCTGACACAAGCCCTGTATTTCTAAGGGATAAAAATGAATTAGCTTCAAGTTTTATTTCATGTTGTGTTCCTAGTTTTGAGAGTGATGTTGATTCAATAATAAAGAAGTGTTGGGGATCTGTTGTTACATTTTAAAGAAAATAATTTCATTATCCTAGTTCTTTATCAAATAATTTCGGATACGAGTTTTTAAAACTTAACTCTTTGTCTGATTATTGTTTAATACCACATACTGTTGTATTTTGGCCTTCGACCCGGCCAAAAATGCCATTCCAAGGTGATGTACCGGAAGGAAGTGATACATTCTAATGGCAGTCATGAGAGGAAATCGCATGGGCGGAAATTGGCTAACAAAATGGGACAAGCTAAAAAATCCCATGATACTCTCATAGACTGACGCACCGGAAGAGAGTGACCTGTGAATTGCATGACCGTTATTTCCGCTTGATGACGATCAAGCATGCGATTTCAAAGATCGAGTAGGCAACTGAGTGGGCGTTGAACTATTATATAACTCAGTCAAGACAGTTGCAGTTCCAGTTAGAGTCGGAGATGGATGAGATGTGGTAGGTAAAGCCATATCAGGCCGAAGGGGCCATTGGGGCCCCTGAGGAGTTGCAGTTAGAGATCGGACGGAGTTATAGACGAGATGTGGTAGGGAAAGCCACACCCGGCCGAAGGGGCCCTCGGGAAGCCCGATGAGTTGGGGTCCAGAGAAGTTGGTGATAAGATGCAGTAAAGAAAGCCATCACCCAGCAGAGTGGGCCTCTGGGCCTCCGGTTGAGCATCAGGAGAACAAGAACGACACAACGCTGACGGCCATAAGAGTAGGGGTCAAAATATTGCAGTTTCTGTTCGGTCTCCATTTCCCTCTCACACACAAACCTTGAGTAACCTTTTCGAACCCTTACAATAAAGTGAGAGGTATATATTTTTATAAAGAAGTCTTTTTGCGTCTTTATTATTGTGTTGTTATGATTATGAGCATACAACAATACCAGAACGGACCACCAGGAGATGTGATAAACCGTCATACAAAACGGAAGTGGCGACCAGAGTTCAAATCCTGGACCAGGCTATCTGCATTTCACTTTGTGAAAGGTGTGAATCCATCTGTTTCCCAGACAGCTATGGATAAATAGTAGGGCAGACTGATTTCTTTAGTTTTAATTGGGCAACCAATCTTGAAGGAAAACATTGAATTCAAACCAGCTTAGACTACTTAAAAAATTGGCCTCGTGCCACATCCCGTTCCTGGGGGGAAGGGTTGAATGAATACTCACCACCAAACTTAATTAAACGATATCAGATATAAGTTACTGAGTTATGGTCAATTAAAATTTTTTTTTTTTTTCAGAAAAGTTGTGGGAGGTGGGGAAGGTTTTAGTATAAAATCGATGACGTCAGAAGATGGGACCACAATTGTAACACTGTGCATAAAGTTTTTTTTTTTTTGTTGTTGTCGTTTGTTTTAGAAGGTTGATTTTTTTTTTAAATCAAAGAATTGGAAAATCAAAAATGTGGACGGAATTGTTGGGCAATATCAACACATTTAATTATAAAAGAAAAGACGGAAGAAAAAAAAACATCTTATCTTCGGCTTTCAAATTTAAAAAATATTTTGGGAAAAAAATAAGTAATATGACACTAAATAAAATACTGCGTTATATATATATATGGGAAAACTGAAACTAAATCCGACAATATGATAATGTACAAATATGAAAAACAGTCTTCAATGAATTATTTTATTTTTTACCAACGTTAAACGTTTCAGTTTTTAAATGTAAAAACTGAAAACATCAGAGCGAGTGAATTTTTAAATGAAATGGTCGTTTAATTTAAAAATTCACACGCCCTGATGAAGATTCTATGTTTTCATATTTTAAAAGCCAAAATGTTTAACGTTGGCAAAAAATAAAATCATCTTCTCAAGACCTTGTGGTCCTTATATATTTGTACATTTTCATATATATTTAAAAATTCATTTTTAATTGATGAATGTTAATTTGAAATAAATCATCCTCTACTTTATCAATATTTAACTACATCGTACCATAAAATCCATTCTGATATCAATGTACCAGACGATCTTTAGCGGTCTATAATTCATATACTTAATAGGCCATAAATAAATATTTCGGGGTTATGACATATAAAGTCCAGGTTACTCACTATTAAACTCTCTAACTGACCCCAAAATACCATTTTTATACCAATCAACAACTAGAAAACGAAGTGAACCAATGTTCAGTGTTACGAAGTCAAAGAAAAACTATTATCATCAAAACAAAAAAGTTACCTTTTGTTCCAAATCCTCCTTGAGCGCACTGAGGTCATTGTAAATTTCTTCCACTTTCCGTAATGATTTGATGTCATCGCCAAATTCCCTGTTAAAATATTCTATAATGTTGTTATCAACCACGTCGTCGTCTTCACAGGGCGCCGCCATCTTTGGTGCGCAATGGGGAAGAATTATGTCAACTGTCAACAAGGCCCAAGGGAGATCACTCCTACGGTCTAAAGTTTGAACAACAGTTGGAGTGAGAAAGCTTTACCTCCCATGAATATTCACTTACCTTGCAAGGCGAAGCAAATCCTAATCAATATTTGGATAAGGTTATATTACGATAACTTTTTTAAAAAAATGTTAACTTGAGGTATAGAATAATTCAATAAAGAAAATTTCCTTTATTTCTGTAATGTACAAAAAATTATACATGAATGTAATACTGCACCGTTCGAATAAGTTTCAGTTATTCACTCAATTTTTTTTAATAAACTCTAATATTTAATGGTCTATTTGTTGGTTTTAACGGTATGTAAACCCGTTTACCATTATTTTACGCTGAGAGGTTTGAGAATTGCATTCATACTTTCATACTTACATTTACATTTTTATTTACTTTTTCTGTGTTACTGTTTCTCAAGAATTTTTCTTTTTTCTTTTACTTTTTTTTTTTTTTTTTTTGTGTACAGTTTTATCAAATACTATAGGATACACATTTCTTTAGTATTAGATAAATCAACTCAGAACATAGTCTGAAAGAAGGAAAATTCAAACCAGCTGCAATCTACCTTAAAATTAACCTTGTGTCACATGCTGCTCATGTTGGAGGGGTTGGATAAATAAATACTTCTGCAGGGGTAACTTTAATAAATCATTGACGAATATAGGCATCACGCACAGCCTGAGAATCATATATTGGTTTAGCATCATTCACTTTGTGATGGATTTCTTTTCCAATCAGAGATTAGTCAGTTTATTCAAAGCCTTGTCAACAGCAGCCTCGTTAGCTGGGGCAGTAGAATACATCGACTGCATCTCTACACAGGAGTAAGACCCCATCAATGAGTATCCTAGATATGATATGAAACAATCTAATGGTGAGGTTCCAGTAATGCTGGAGCTTTGGAGAATGTAGAGTACTCTTTCATTGCCATTGCCCCTGGTTCATTCTGACTCAAAGTGGTAACACCTGATAGGGTCCTAACTCTGGCTCAAATAAAACTGCTTGACATTTAAACTGTGTGCAAACAAATAATTGCTGCTAAATGGAATTGTTTGAAATAGAACTCTTTGATCATTTACATATAAGTATCTACAAAATGTGTTTACAAATCATATATTTAATATATATGTAAAAACAGAATTTAGCATTAAATAGCCATCAATGGTTGACATGCCATAAAATTAAACCAAACCTTATCAACAGGGCACAGTTACATTTAAATCCCCAAATTTTTATATCTGTATATATATGGTTTAAAGAATTCCTATCAAATACTCACAATTTGCAAGTAATTTTATGTTTTCAGTGTAGAATTCTATGGATATATAATCTAGCTGTTCTAATACAAACAATTTTCTAACAGATCTATTTTACCATAAATAGAAACTTAACAGGTACTACCACTCATAGTTTAATGGTTTCAAATATTCTTATCTAATACAAATAAAAGTGAAAGTAAAGTTGGCGACCTTAGTTGAGGGTGACCCGAAGTATCCCTTTTTAATAGCAACCACACCGAGGTGTAGGAGAAATACTAATTTGGTTTGGTTTGGTTTTAAGGCATATCATGTATAGTAGGTAATTTAATGCTAAAACTGATTTATTCATGTATATTAGATATATATGATTTGTAAACATAAGTCAACAAAGTTAAATAGTTCCAAGTATTGCTATGTATCACTAACAATTCAATTAAACAGTCATTTTGTAGTATAGTGAAGCTTGACCAAGCTGTCAATCAGAGATTTCTCTGCTCAGGATGCATTGTGTAAATAAGCAGAAGCAGTCATGTAGTTAAACAGAATTATATGGGTGTTATCAAAATGATATATACAGGTGTCCACTAAATATGGGCAGTTTCAATCTTGAGTCAGTCTCATCTTGTGGCCAGAAGAGATTTGATTGCACACAGTTAAATGATCAAACAGTTCTATTTCAAACAATTCAATTTAGCATTAGTCATTTGTTTGCATACAGTTTAAATATCAAACAGTTCCATTTGACCCATATAGGACCATATCAGGTGCTACCACTCCAAACCAGTGTGAACCTGGGAGCAATGGCAATGAATGGGTACTCTGCATTCCCAAAAGCTCCAACATTACTGGAGCCTCACCATCAGATTGTCTAATGTCATATCCAGGACACTCGTTTGAACGGGGTTCCGCAAACCCAGCCAACTAGGCTGAATGAACGACTAGGCTGCTCACTGTTGATTGGATGATTGGTATTGAAAGAATTTCAACTCCAAAATGCAACACCTGAACAACATAAATTTTCCATGTAGTTTTTTTTATTTAGATGACTGCAGATAGGTATGGTTTGCTGTCTGGAAATTCCACTGCACCTACCTATGAGATCTTGACACTACCCTATCTTGTCAGTTAGGACTATGAAATACACCAATCCTGGAGCTTTGGAGAATGTAAAGTTCCTCTTGATTCCTAATACTCCCAGCTCCACTCTGACATGGAGTGATATTACCTATTAGAGCTCCATCAATGAGTCAAAAAGAACTATTCAGTCATTTACTCTCCTTGAAATCATTTAATTGTGAGCAAACAAATAACTATTATGAAATAGAAATAATTACTTAAACCCATGAAATTGTTAGTATTAGATAGGAATTCTTGAAACAATACAACTGTGTGTAAATTATTTGTATTAGATAAGAATACTTGATATCATAATTGTGTGCAAGAAACAATTTCCCAGAAAATCAAAATATAAATATACAATGAAGGCAATCTCTAAACCTCTTTACATAAAATAAGTCTTGATGTGTTGATATACTGTTAACATTAATGAATCATTATATATATATATATATATATATGTGTGTGTGTGTGTATATATATATATATACACGTACACATAAATAAGGGGAATATTTCCTGCTTGCTTGTCCTCCAAATAATCTTGGTCTTGCTCCTCTTCCCTAAAACAGATCTATGGTCTTTGAGACTAATTGATGTCATAGACCAAAAAAATGACATTTTATCAATACAAAGTCCTTTAAGTTTTGATTGGCTAATTGATTTTAATGGCATGTCAACCCATTTAGGATTATTTTATGCAAGAGGTTAAGGAATTGTATTCATTGTACATTTATATTCACATTTTCTGTGAGGTTGTTTTTGAAGAAGGGTTATTTTTGCACATGACCCTACTGAATATAAATAATTATCAAGCTGATCTATTTGATCCATAGATGAGACTCTAACAGGTACTACCACTCCAGGTCAGAGTCGACCTGGTAGAAATGACCATAAATGGGTACTCTACCCAACCCCAGATCTTCAGAACAGAAGTCTTACTATCAAATGCCGTTTAGTGTCATACCCAGAATACTCCATTAAATTTTATACTTCAAATTAAATAAAACCTTGTAGAACAATTTTGAGTTATTGCAAGTTTTCAAATTAATGGGTTTTTACCCAGATTCAGCTGACAATGTGGACCAGGGCTTCTCAAAATGGTCCAAATAGACATCTAGCAATGAATAAAATTTTGACTGGGTGAATAAAAGCATAGGGGTCCACAGGAGATGAGCTAACTAATTTTTATTTATAAATCCCTTCATAAGAGACCAACAAAAATTGTTGGATCATGTTAAATAGTTACAAGATACGATACGTCAAGAAGGATACCTGATTAGGTGTGATGGTCACTAATGATGTGTCATTCATAGATTATCCTTTCAAAACATATATATATATATATATATACACACACGTACACATAAATAAGGGGAATATTTCATGCTTGCTTGTCCTCCAAATAATCTTGATCTTGCTCCTCTGCCCTAATACAGATCCATGGTCTTTGAAACTAATTCATAGTCCAAAAAAAATAATATTTTATCAATACAAAGTCCATTAAGTTTTGTCACCCAGTAGGCTGGGGCTGTAGAATACACCAAATGCTTCTCTGCAGAGGGGTAAACCCCCTTCACCAATGACTGTCCTGGATATGACACTAAACAATCTAATGGTGTGGTTCCAGTAATATTGGAGCTTTGGGGAATGCCTCTTCATTGCCATCACTCCCAGGTCCACTCTGGCCCAGAGTGGTAGCACCTGAGAAGGTGAACTAAACCATGGTTTGAGTTTTATGTTTTTTGCATTTAAACTGTGTATTTATGCTAAACTGAATTATTTAAAATAGAGCTGTTTTGACATTGGAACTGCGTACTCATGCTAAACTGAATTGCTCGAAATAGAACTGTTTTGACATCTAGACTTTGTACTTATGCTAAACTGAATTATCTGAAATAAAACTGTTTTGAGATAAACTCTGTGTATTTCCCAGTCGAACAGGGCTGTAAAATACACTGACTGCACCTCTGCAGAGGGGTAAGACACCCCTCCCAATAAGTGTCCTGGATATGACACTAAACAGTCTGATAGTGGGGTTCCAGTGATGCTGGAGCTTTGGGGAATGTAGAGCACACCTTCATTGCCATTGCTCTCAGATCCACTCTGGCCTGGAGAAGAGTACATCCAATTTATGGACCATTAGTGTGGCACCTGATAGGGCCCTATCTCTGGGTTAAATAGAACTAACTGTATACTTATGCTAAACTGAATTGTTTGAATTAGAACTGTTTGACTAAACTGAATAGCTTAAAATAGAAATATTTTTGACAATTAATCTGTACTTAAATTTAAACTGTGTGCTTATGCTAAACTGAATTGTTTAAAATGGAACTGTTTTTGACATTGAAACTGTACTTACACTAAACTTTATTGTTTAATATAGAACTATTTTGACATTTAACTGTGTGTAAAGAAAATCTGTACTTATACTAAACTGAATTAGCTGAATTAGAACTGTTTGAATAAACTGAATAGCTTGAAATAGAAATGTTTTTGACAATTAAACTGTATACTCATGCTGAACTGAATTGTCTGAAATAGAACTGACTATTTGCATAAAAATGGATTTGGCATTAAATAGCCTACAAAGGTTGATACGCCATAACCAACCAACCAACCAACCAATCTTTAAGCTTCGGTTGACTAATTGATTTTATTGGCATAGTCCAAAATTTAAATGAATGAATGATCTGGCTTTGAAGGAAAATATCAGGATCTTTTTGGCATTGTTAATGATGAATATAATCATATTTTCCTGAAAGAAAACATTTAAAAACAATTATATTTTAAATGAAAAAAAATCAATAAAAAATACTGAATTCTAAAGTATCTCTTTTTAAAATAGGTTATGAGATCTTTTTAGAAAAAAAAAAGATGTTTTAATAATAAGAAAAAAATATAGATTTTCAAAAAAGGAAGAAAAATAACGAAAAAATAAATTTAAGATAGAATGCCAGAAATTTTAATTCTTATCTATGGTAACAGATTTTTAATGAATAAAATTAGAATTTAAGAGAAAAGCACTTTGAATATAGAATGTGATGATTTGTTGCTGAAAATCACAAACCTTCACCCTTATATTTCTAATTACATATTCAATTAATTTATTTATGGATGAATGGAAATTGAATTTAGTTACAATGGGTGTGCATCAAGTATGAATATTGTGTTACACCAGAGATCAGAGTCCGTATTGTAACCTCCTCAAGAAGCCCTTGATTTTTAGGGTGTAGCAGAAAGAATTTTAAATTATTATCTTGTGAGGGAATTGCTTCGGCCATTGGAGTTTGAATTTATATATTTCGCCCAATGAGAATGACTGATGCCATTTTATGTTGCCCCGGGTTACCTCCCCAGGGCAACATAAAAGGCCACGCTAACCTTTTCTCACCTTCTTCTTGCTTCCCCACTGGCCAGTAGTAGGACAAGCCAGTCAACATAACAGAGTGCATACTCTTCTCTTCGCCTCCTAGCAGCAGGACAGCTCAGTCAACGTGAGAGAACACATTCTCTCTTTTCGCCTCCTAGCAGTAGGAAAGACCAGCCAACATGAGAGAGCACATTCACTCTTCTTTACTGACTCTTCTTCACTGACTCTCTCTCACATATTTCGAGCAGTCCGCTAAGCACCATGAGGAGAGCACATCCAATTTATGGACCATTCGTGTCTGGGAAATCATTCTTTCATCATTCACCTTTCCTTCTAAACCAATGGATCCTCAGAGAAACCAATTGGATATTTTCAACTCCTGTTTTGACATCAGTATTTTAATTCCTGTCCTGATGACAGCATCTCAACTCCTGCTTTGACTTCAGCGTCTTAAATCCAGCTCTATCATTTACAACCCTTTCTTCTTCCTGCGACTTACAGCACAAAGGTTCCTTTCATCTCAAGCTGTTAATAAAACTTCCAAATTGAAAACTATCAATATCTTCATCGACTCATTTGTTCTTCCTTTTGATATAACAAGAGGCAACAGAACTCTACAACTTCAACTGCCATTTTTGTATAAATGGTAATATTATCTGCCCTTATGTTATAAGGGTATATTTTCTAGATTTATCTCCAAGGATGATTCCTGAGTTTCATTCCCTTATTGAAGAAAGGGACTAGGGCTTCGCTATCTTATTCCTCCCTGATGTCGTCCGATATTTTGAGTATCGCCAGTAAGCACAGAACTATCATAATCATTTGAAATTTTGTAGTATTTCCCTTTAATGTCCTGTATTTACTAGTATCTCTTTTTAGCACATGTTAACCTTAATTTCACTTGGCTCTTACAAGATAGTAATTCTATTCTTCACTTCCTAGTGTTGTTTTTATATGAACCTCCTTTTATCAAAGAACTGTCTGATACTCTGTGTTTATTTAGCCAAAAGCTCCTTAAATTAATACTAAGCTTCCAGCCTCTGCCAACGTTTCTGTATGTTGTTCTACACACGTGCTTGCCAAACTACATTTTGTTCATTGTCAGTTTTATCCTTTTCTTGCACTTAATAAACCTGTTGATGAATCCTGATTTTGCTTAAGACTTTTAATTGTCGAAAGGTGTTTAACTCACCATCAGAGACAATGAACACTTTTCTCTAAAATAGATGCGTGTCATCAGAGATGGTACAGTGAAGTTTTAAAAGCCCTGACATAAATTAACAAAATTGTACTAATTATGGACGCCTTCATGATTTTCTTTTAATGAAAACTTTCTGCTTGATTGATTGTTGCTGATTATTGCATGATAAAAGTTACTCTGAGGTGTACAAAGATCTAGTGAATGTGAGGGAAAAGAATTTGCAGTGTTTCTTCTTTGAGTCACATGGTCAGAATATCATGTTGTCTCTTGAGCTTTGAGACACTATAAGCTCTTCTTAGACCAGTTGGCCTGGGCTGCAGAATACACTGACTGCATCTCTGCATAGGGGTAAAACTTCTCTAATGAGTGTTCTGGATATGACACTAAACAATCTAATGGTGAAGCTCCAGTAATGCTGGAGCTTTGGGGAATGCTGAGTACTCCTTTATTGCCATTGCTCCAAGGTCCACTCTGGCCAAAAGTGCTAACACTAATAGGGTCCTATCTATGGGTCAAATAGAACTAAACTGTGGGCTTTTGCTAAATTGAATTTGAAATAGAACTCTTCTGAAATTTAAACTGTGTACTTATGCTAAACTGAATTGTTTTAAATAGAACTGTTTCGACATTTTTAAAAAAGGATTTGGCATTAAATAACCTACAATGGTTGGTATGTCATAAAACCAAACCAAACCAAACCAAACCAAATCATATATATTTAATATATATGTAAAAACAGGATTTGGCATTAAATAACCAACAATGGTTGATATGCCATAAAACCCAACCAAATCAAATCATATATATTTAATATATATGTATAAAGAGGATTTGGCATTAAATAACCTACAATGGTTGATATACTATCAAACCAAACCAAATCTGTAAGCCAGAATAGAAGTTTTCTAAAATAGTTGAAAGATTTTTGTCATTTTCTTGTATTTTCTTTTAATATTTACCCCTTATTTTTGCTTTATTTTACAGGTATATTGTTGTAATAAAAATATATATTTCATGTACTTATTTTAGGTAAAATAAGGAAAAAAAATTTAATTTAGTATCAAAGTCTATTTCTCCTCACTTAAAAAATACATAATTATTCTTAACAATATATTTTTCTCAGTACAAAAATACAATTTACTAAAATAAATCTTTTTTTTATTTTTTTTATTTCATCTAATGTGTGGTAACACCCATTTCTTAAAATACGACATTATGAATTTGGTTAAGAGCTGATAAAAGTAGCTTCAATTACAGAGCGAATAACGATGACTTGTGCTTATTTACAACTTCATAAACAAACTTTTCATAAGAGCTTAAATTAGTTTTGTTAAAGATATTTCTAGATTTTTTAGAAGAGTCATTCCAAATTTTCTTCCAATGATGGAACTCCTTATTTTTATTTAAAATACTTGTTCAGACAATTGATCTTCAATAATTATCTGTTTCTATTTCTTTGTTAAATGCCATATCAATCTTTATGGGCTATTTAATGCCAAGACAGACTTATAGTAAAACAGCAATGATACTATTTAACCCACAACTAAGGGAATAAGGGGGTTCATTCTTTTCCCTGGAGTATTTGTCTAAAAGTGATAGTAATAGTAAAAGTGATAGTAATAATATGGCCAGAGTTTGAACTTTGAGGGCACAGTCCAGCACTTTAGCCATTATGCCGCAAGGACTCCTCCAAGAATCATCATCATTCCAAGAATTATTTAGGTTATGGTGCTTGCCAAATTATCATGAAAAAGAGTTATTGTAAGTATAGTTCCCGGAAAGATGGAGAAAAATGATTTAAAACTAAGATTGGCAGCACTAACTAACAGATTTAGAAAAAAGAAGACACTCTCAAAACAAATAGAAATAGAAGCCATTTTTCTTCTTGTTTTATCATATAGAAGCCATTTTGTTTTAACAAATAGAAGTCATTTCCTTTTATTTTAACAAATCAAAAACATTTTGTTTTAACAAATTGAGGCCATTTTGTTTTAACAAACAGAAGTCATTTCCTTTTTGTTTTAACAAATCAAAGCCATTTTGTTTTAATACACAGAGCTATTTTAACAAATAGCAGCCATTTTCCTTTTTAACAAATCAAAGCGGGTTTTTTTTTGTTTTTTAACCTTGACTTATAAGAGTACTAAATTATTAGGTAATCACTACAAAATTATTACAATCTAAGTTAGTCAAAGATAAAGGTGCAATTATGGTAACCAGAAGCTAAAATTATTTAGACCTTATTTTTCTAATACAGGTACGATCAATGAGGAATGAGAAATGTTTTTGTAAATAGGCCAGAACTTAGCCTATTTGTCAAGAAGAATGAACTAAGGCTTATTTTCGATTAAAGTGATATTTACTATGGCAATACATAACCCCAGGGCATTCATTTCTCGCTGCACAATCGTCTAACCTCTTTGTTGTGTTGGGTTTCTCAGCAAGTTGGGTTGAAATGCATGCCTGGAACGATTCCACAAAGAAAGAAACAAGGCGAAAACACAAAAGATTGAATAACTGTTTTTGGAGAGGAGAATAAGTATGACCCTTTGCAATAAAGTCTCTTAACAAAAAAAAAAAACAAAACCTTCTCAGCCAATCTACATGTCTGTCTATCTCTGGATCCTCCCCCATCTATTTCTTCTGTCTCTTTTCTTTCAACTCATCTTTGTATCTCTGTGTCTAGTAGCTAGCTCACTTCGTTTGTCTGCCTCTTCTAACTGTCCTGTTTGAGTCCCTTCTCTGACTGACTGTGGTGCCTCTCTGCAACTTCAGGTGGCAGATTCCCTCTTTTTTTGCTCTCCTCTGGTTGACATCAGCATCTCTCCCTTACTTTATATAGTGACCAACTGATCCAGTTCTTCAGACTGTCCCTTGGTTGACCTTCTGTATTTAAGTTGGTCAGTTGGCTGACCAACAACCATACACACACACATGCTCACACACACACAGAGCTAAGCTTGTATATAGAGTCACATACAATCAAGTTTTACATAGCATAAAGAACACATTGAAATTAACACTTCCACATCCCGAAAGAGAATAAACAATTGAATCAAAAGAGTATATCACCAATAAAGACACAAAATTTAATCCATAGAAAAATCATGCAGACTTAAATCAAATTGTCATTCTCCAACATCATAAGCTTTTTAGGTTGTCAGGTTGCCATGGTGAGTAATTCCTCTTTATAGCATCTCTCAAGATAATGGTGATTATCTATTTCCTCTTGTTTGAATGATAAAGTCATCAGAATGCCAGACTTATTCCTCATCATGGTATCTCTAAAGATCTGACTGTAGTATCTCATCTTGAGGACTTCAATGGATCTCTGAAGGTTAGTAGTGAGGATTCAGGATTCACAAGCTTTACTCTGCTTAAAAATTGACCTTGTGTCATATCCTGCCGGTAGCAGAGAGGTTGGGTATATACAAACAAAAGTAAGCAACTTCTCCAATTCAAATCTTCATTTGAGCCATTCAAGTTTTTTAAAAGTTTATATTTGATTTATTTTTGTTAGCTTATGTATTTACCCAACCCCTCTGCATACGCAGGATGTGACACAATTTAACAGATTTTAATTCAAAATTATCCTTCTCCTAGACTGGTTGCCATATGAAAGTTAATGAGCTTAGGCTGCCCAACTATCTAACCATAACAAGAGAGAGAATACAGGGTGTCTCAAAATAGATGCTACCCATTAATATGATATTTCATATTGCATCAAGTCATCTTTCATCTGAGTCTTAAAAAGCAATCATTTCATTTCAGAAAGGTCAAACCAGACGATAAAGGCAGAAATTGATTGACTTCATCCTACAGTGCACGTGAAAGATCAAGTTCTTGGGAATGTCTTTGGAGAGACTTTTTCAGACTCCTTCCTACAGAATCTCTCACAGTATCCACATTGTTGTGACATCTTGCAGTCAACTTCCTGTCAGATCAGGGATTTTCTGTCATCTTGTTGAGGTTGTTTACTGATCCTGTAGCTTGAAATTTGAGTACCTAACAATAAATTTGGCTTTTTTAAGGATAAAGTCAAACTTCCTGTGAAATTTTGTTTGCATAATTTTGAATGATTATGTCTCCAAATAAGTAGTGACGCAAAATATATTTTCCCCTTTTGTCCAAGGCATTGTGATCAAGGATTGACAGTTGTGATAGTATACTATTTTCAAATCTGAAACAAAAAAAATACACAACATTATTATTGGTAGTTATCACCAGCTCATTGGCCTAGTGGATACAGTGTTCACCAATGATCTGGAAAACCTGGGTTCAATTCCAGGTTGTGTCATACCAAAGACTCTAAAAATGGTACTTGATACCGCCTTGCTTAACACTCAGCAATATAAGGTAAGTATCAAGGGTAAAGTGGAGCAATCCAGGGAAAGGAGTAGCGCCCTCACCTACACCTCAGTCTTGTAGCTATTGAAAAGGGAGCCTTCTGGTCACCCTCGACTACAGGTCGCCAACTTTACTTACTTTTTATTAGTAGTCACATGGGTCCTATGTATATTGAGACACCCTATATAACCATGTATATTGAGACACCTTATATGACCTTTATATTGAGACACTCTGTAGTTGGATTCCTACCCTTCCCGAGGGTATTGACATCATGTGAAATTCAAGCAGTCTCATCCAGGTTTTGAACTTGGTTCACTGTATCCATTGCCAACAATAATAACATCACAAGTGTCTCCAAATTTTTGAAAGGTTTGTAATATAATGGCCGAGGGATTTTGTTTTATGCCTTTGGGTTTAGTTAGGCGGAGAACCTTTCGGCTCAGTGCATGGGTTAGCTAGGTGCAAACATGAATGCATGTGTTCATGCGCGCGCAGAGCAGACATGTCACTCAGAGATGTCACAATAGAAACCCGAGATGGGAAACGGGGCTAGGGAGTGCAAATGATGTCACACACTGGAAGCGTGCACAGAGGATTTTAGGAGATTTGAAAAAGTCACTAGTTGAGTTGTGTCTTGCCGTCTGAAGAAGAAGGGTGACTTCCGCTTGCTCGCCAAAGCCAGGTCAGTGGCCTTGTGATAGGTGCCACACGTGTTGGTGGGGTGCAGATGGAAAAGCCAGCATAGAAAGATTGTGCCTCTCTCCTTATGTCGAAAAACCTTTTAACTCAAAGGTAATAAAAAGTTTCGTACCTGAACTAAGAAGTCGTAAGTGTTTTTCACATTTCAGGATTCCTATGTTCTATATATATATGTTACGAACATTCTATGTACGTTTCAACATATCCATATCTGGCTATGTTACAGGTTTATGTGTTGTAATTAACATGGCCTTCTGCTTTTGGAGTGCCTCAGGTATGGAGCAAAAACTCAGCTCTTACACCTGTTATAAAATAGCCGAGGGATTTTGGTTCATGCCTTTGAGTTTAGTTAGGCTGAGAACCTTTCAGCTCAGCACATGGGTTAGTTAGAGGCAATTGAGGCAGGTGTTAGCGTGAGTGCGCGCGGGCGGATGGAGGTGTCACTCAGATGTCATAACAGTCCGAGACGATACTGGGTGACAAGGTGCGGGTGACGTCACGCACCGGAAGCATGCGGAAGTTTGTGTGAGAATTGGAAGAAAAAAGAGTCGGGACGTAGATGCCAAACGAGAAGGATCGATTTTGGAGCTCGCAGGCGCGAGGCGAACTTGCGCCCTATGGGGGGCTGCTCAAGTTGGGGGCCAAATGAATAAGACAGCATAGAAGATTGTGTCTCTCCTCCTTACGTCGAGACCTTTAGCTCAAAGTTAATAAAAAGGTTTCGTACCTGAACAAGAAGTCTTTACGTGTTTTCTAATTCCGAGATTCCTATGTTCTTTTGTTATATGTCCATTTCGCACATAGTGTTAATTGCGAATATGGTACACACCTTTTAGATGAGATAGCTGGTGCTAGTTAGGGAAAGTAAGACCTACTGAAGCTGACCTGGTTTATTTTTACACTACTCATTACACAAATGTGCCAAGTAATGAGAATATAAATGAAGGAATTCTTAAAACACTCAACCAAGTACAGTTGGTAGGTTATTTGGGTTTAATGGCATATCAACCTTTGTAGGTTTTTTAATGCCAAATTGATTTTTTATACAAATAATCAGTTCTATTTCAAAGAATTCAGTTTAGCATGAGTACACAGTTTAATTGTGAAAACATCTCTATTTCAAGCTATTCAGTTTAGTCAAACACTTCTAATTCAAACAATTCATTTTAGTATGAGAATAGTTTTTGTCCACACACAGTTAAATACCCAAACAGTTCTATTTCAAATAATTCAGTTTAGCATGAGTACACAGTTTAATTGTCAAAAACATTTCTATTTCAAGCTATTCAGTTTAGTCAAACTGTTTTAATTAAAACAATTCAGTTCAGTATGAAAATAGTTTTGTGCACACACAGTTAAATGTCAAAACAGTTCTATTTCAAATAATTCAGTTGAGCATAAGTACACTGTTTAGTTCTATTTGACCCATAGATCGTGTCCGGTCAGATGCTACCACACTGGGCCAGAGTGGACCTGGGAGCGATGGCAATGAAGGGGTATTCCGCTTTCCCAAAAACTCCAGCATCACTGGAACCTCACCATCAGATTGTTTAGTTTCATATCAGGACATTTATTGGGGTGGGGGGATCTTACCCCTTTGCAGAGATGCAGTTGGTGTATTCTACAGTCCTAGCTGACTGGGCAAACCAAGCACAGATAATGCATGAATTCATTTTCCAAACCCTACAAATGATTGGTTTGGTATTCTTCAGTCCCAGCCAACTCGGACTGAAGAATACACCAGGTGCATCTCTGCAGTAAGACCCTCAAGACGAGTGCTCTGAATATGACACTAAGCAATTTGATGGTAAGGCTCGAGTGACACTGGAGTTTGGGGAATATGAAGTACCCCTGCATTGCTATTGCTCCCAGCTCCACTCAGGCCTGGAATGGTAGCACCTGAAAAGGTCCTATCTATGGGTCAAATAGAACTATTTGACATTTAAACTGAGTGCAAACAAATGACGTATGCAAAATTATGTGGTGCATTCAATAAGGTTCCAGACTTTTTTGTACAGGCATTTAAAATTGTCATAGACTCTTGAAAATTCACTATGTTATTGCTATACATCTTATGAGATGACTGACCAATTTTTAAGATTTCACATTCAAAGGAACAGCTAAAGCAGCAATTCGAATACACCCTACTAAAACCTGATTGTCACAGCTGGTGAATTTCAAAAATCCAATCTGGATGTGAGGACACTTTAGAAGAACGATATGCAATAAAATTCTGTTTTAAACTTGGAAAAAATGCCACAGAAATGTATGGAATGCTTCCGATTGCTTTTGGAGTATCTTGCATGAATCAAGCATCAGTTTTTGAGGGGCATAAGAGATTCAAGGAAGGCAGGCAGTCTGTGAGGGATGATGAGAGGTATGCGAGGAGTAAGGAAGTCAATATACCAGAGTTGATTGGCCAAAGGGTTAGGGTTAGGGTTACTATGTTGAGGTTTTAAGGGAGTTCAGCAAGAGATTCTGTGGGAAGAGGCCAGTACTCTTCAAATCGGGTCAGTGGCATTTCCACCAGGACAATGCACCAGTCTACAACTCCATCCTTGTCAAAGATTATTTGACCAAGATAGGCATCAAGACAGTTGCTCAGTCTCCCTATAGTCCAGACCTTGCTTCCTGTGACTTTTGGTTATTCCCTAAGCTCACAGGCTGTCGTTATGAGACAATTGAGGAGATGAAAGAGGCTGGGATGAATGTCATTGATATGCTCACACAAGAGGACTTCCATGGGGCCTTCCAGAAGTTGTTGGAACAGTACGACAAGTGCATTGCAGCTGGAGGAGATTACTTCGAAGGGGAGTAGAGTTTCATGTGTGTACTGTCAATAAAAGAGCCCATATGAAAAAAGTCTGGAAACTTATTTAATGATCCTTGTAAATTGTTTAAAAAGAACTGTTTGATCATTTAACTATGAGTGAATAAATGACTGATGTTAATGATACATAACAAGACTTGGAACCATTTAACTTTGACTAATGCTGAATTGAATTGTTTGAAATAGAACTTTTTAATCATTTAACTGTGGGCATAAATTTTTGATGGTAAATTGAATTGTTAGTGAACTTGGAATTATTTAACTTTGTTGACTTACGTTTACAATATATATCTAATATATATGTATAAACCAGATATTAAATAACCTACAATGGTTGATATGCCATAAAACCCAACTAAACCAAATTATATATATTTAATATATATGCATAAAGAAGATTTGGTATTAAATAACCTACAATGGTTTATATGCCATAAAACCAATTGGAAATTGGAAAGGTTTTGTTTGTTTGTTTTGTTTGTTCAATGGCATATAAACCTTTGTAGGTTACTTAATGCCAAAGCTTTTTTTCTAGGAGAATAGTAGTGATACATAGCTGAGGGAATAAGGGGTTCATGCCTTTCCAAGGGTATTAGTCTGAAAGTGAATGCAATAGCATGACTTGAGTTTGAACTAGCTTACTATGATGTCACATCCAGCATGTTAACGACTACATTATTGGGATTTCCTTCCCTATGAGTGAAGTAAGTTAAGAGCTGACTGCCTCATCTCATATCTAAATGCAAACCTAACCTTAGGTACCCTTGATTTAAATACAGATGACAGATTTTTAACCATCAGCTCTGAAAACTCTTTCTTTAATTTAAAAAAAATTTCATTTAGTTTGTTTAAGTTAACTACATGAGTTAAATATCTGTAATTTGGTAATTGGACGTAATTGGGACGTGGACATGATATAACATTAAAATGGACATGTGCATGAAGTGAAATTGCAATTGAAATGGAGGAACACCGCATAAGATGGTAAAAGAGATATCAATTAGTAAAAGGGTAAAGTGGTAATCAAGTGGTAAAATGGAGGTGGGCAGGAAGTGGAGTTGCAATTGAAATGCAGGTACACCTGATATAATGGTAAAGTGGTGATCAAGTGGTAAAATGGAGGTGGGCAGAAAGTGGAGGTACAACTGAAGTGGGGGTACACCTGATATAATGGTAAAGTGGTAATCAAGTGGTAAAATGGAGGTGGGCAGAAAGTGGAGTTTCAAATGGAAGTGGGGGTACACCTGATATAATGGTAAAGTGGTAATCAAGTGGTAAAATAGGGGTGGGCAGGAAGTGGAGTTGCAATTGAAATGCAGGTACACCAGATATAATGGTAAAGTAGTGATCAAGTGGTAAAATGGAGGTGGGCAGAAAGTGGAGGTACAACTGAAGTGGGGGTACACCTGATATAATGGTAAAGTAGTGATCAGGTGGTAAAATGGAGGTGGGCAGAAAGTGGAGGTACAACTGAAGTGGGGGTACACCTGATATAATGGTAAAGTAGTGATCAAGTGGTAAAATAGGGGTGGACAGGAAGTGGAGTTGCAATTGAAATGGAGGTACACCTTATATAATGGTAAAGTGGTGATCAAGTGGTAAAATGGAGGTGGGCAGAAAGTGGAGGTACAACTGAAGTGGGGGTACACCTGATATAATGGTAAAGTAGTGATCAGGTGGTAAAATGGAGGTGAGCATGAAGTTTAGGTGTGCATAAAGTGCATGTGTACCTTATATAAAAATCAAGTTGGGTAAATCAGTAAATTGTATCAATGGGGAACCAGAAGATTTGGTCAGTTATTTGGTTTAGTTTCATAGGTTGTTTTATCTGTCTCCATTTGGTTTCTTTTTACCCCATCTAACTTTTCACTTCTTCTTTGTCTGTAGAAGGCTGAAAAGAATTACTGAAGGAAGGAAAGAATAGGAGACGATGGTACCTTTCAACTCAAACTTTATTTTGCGTTCCATACGGCTATTCTGTTATTAGGAAATATTTTCCGAGACCTTTAGAAAAACAGTTGCATCCCCAAGCAAGGCGTTAAAATGTATTAGTCATTTCCACTGAGTGATAAATCCAAAGTCGGTGGTCATGTCCACTGGTTGTTTTCATAATATATGTTTTGGTGGTGGAAACTTGCTAGCAGCAGACATAACCTGCATGCAAAGCTCTGGGACTCAGCAAACAGGTGTGTTACCTTACTAACAGCCAAGTGGAAAATCCTTTCAGTCTGAGGGGTACCAATAAATATATATATATATATATATATATATATATATATATATATATTATAACAGTGCTCGTTGTTACTAAATCACTTTGTGGGTTTGTGTTGAACCAAGTGCAATTTAATATGGAGAGTGCTCAATATCTTGGATAGAGCTATTATATAATAATAATAAATATATATTAGATATATATATCTAATTCATGGAATTAAGACTGAGACCTCTGGGTTTCATGGAGTTTTTTGCAAAACAACAATCATCAGGCAGTTAAGAAAATGAAATGAATCGAATACAATGATGATGTTTTGTTCCTTAGCTATAGTCACTGACACATACAGAAATAAAATAATGTAGCAAAAAATAAGATACACTGATGAATTTATATCTGGTTAAAACAACGCACTGTGTTTGTGCCTTCACATACACCCACATATACACACAATAATACGCAACTATAACCCACACAAGCATACTCACACACCCACACACACTCACAATCACACGTAAAGATTCCAACAAAATTCCAATGGTTTTTTGACTGTATTTTTTCAATTTTCGATTCATTGCATTTTCTTAACTGCCTGATGATTGTTGTTTTGCAAAAAAAAAAAAAAACAGGGGTCGCAGTCTAAATTCCATGAATTAAATATATATATCTAATATATATTTATTTATTATTATTAATACATATATATATATATATATATATATATATATATAAAAATAAATAAATATAAATATATATATATATATATCTACATACATATGTTTGCATGAATTCATATGTTAAGTTATTGATTTTAATGGCATGTAAACCAGTCTAGGGTTATTTTATGCCCAGAGGTAGGTGAATTATATTTATTGAACTTTTATATTTATATTTTTAGTGTAGTTGTATCATAGATTTTTGGCACACATTTATATATCATGTATTCTTATCTAATAAAAATGATTTGCTCACAGTAGTATTGTTTCAAGTATATCCAATAATCATATGACCCAGTCGACTGGGACTGTAGAATTCACCAACTGCATCTCTGCAGAGGGATAAAAAATCCTGGATATGACACAAAACCATTTGATGGTGAGGCTCCATTAATGCTGGAGCTTTGGGGAATGCAGAGTACCTCTTCATTGCCATTGCTCCCTGCTCCACACTAGCCTGGAGTGGTAACACCTGAAAGGGTTCAATCCATGGGTCAAATAGAACTGTTTGACATTCAAACTGAGTGCGAAAATAACTTATACTAAATTAAATTATTAGAAATAGAACTGTTTGATCTTTAAACGCGTGTAAACAAATGAATTGTTAGTGATACATAGCAATACATGGGACCATTTAACTGCAAACAAAATAATGAGCTTAGGTGTTATCAAAAATGTGTTTACTAATCATATATATTTAATATATATGTATAAAGAGGATTTATCAATAAATAACCAAAATAGTTGATATGCCATTAAACCAAACCAAATCATATATATTTGATATATATATATATATACTTGGCCATTGGCTTAATGAGTAGAGTGTTCACCAATGCTCCAGCAGACTGGGGTTCAATCCCAGGTCGAGTCATACCAAAGACTAAAAAAAATGGTACTTGATGGGGCCTTGCTTAACACTCAGCATTATGAGGTACAGATTAAGGGTAAAGTGGAGCAACCCAGGGAAAGAAGTAGTGCTATTCCCTACACCTTGGTGTAATAGCTATTGAAAAGGGAGCCTTCGGGTCACCCTCAGCTAAGGTCGCCAACTTTACTTACTTATATATATATAAACAAGATTTGATATTAGATAACCAATGATAGTTGATATGCCATGAACTCAACCAACATGATAATCAAATGGTTTCAAGTAATCATTTCAATTTAATAAATATCAATTGTTAGCATACAGTTATATAGTTTCAACTAATAATAATTCTTAGTAAACAATGATACCTTCAAGCAACTATTCTTTGTATAAATAATCTATAGTTATATGGCATCAAGTACTTCGATCAAATACAAATAATTCTTAAAAAGACTATATGATACATAGATGAGACTCTAGCAGGTACTATTACTCCAAGTCAGAGTGGACTTGGGAATATCGGTAATGAAAGGGTAACTCCACACTCCCCAGATCTCCAGAACTGGAACCTCTTCATCAGATGCAGTTTAGGACATCGTTTTTTTTTTTTTTTTTTGGAAGAGTCTGACCCTTCTGCACAGAATATAGTAAATGTATTCTTGGCCTTGTCAACAGCGTGGGTACGTACATGCATGTGAACATAAGCGTGTGAGTGTGTGTGAATGTACATTGTATCTTATACATGCAGATATAAATTTTTAGAAAAAAAGAAAACTGACATCAAATGAAAACAAAAATAATGCAATCCTTCTCTGAAATAGTCTTTCATGTAAAAAAAGCACACATAAAATAAAAAATCCACATAGTTTTGCTATTAGTAGTAAAATTTACCACAAAATAACACATGGTAAAACAATTATGAATGGTTAGGATAAGAAAAAAAAATTTAACAAATAATAAGAAAAAGATAACTAAACTTTTTTTTTATCGTGAAGTGAAAAGTTACAAGGAGGTGAAAACTAACGAAACTTAAAGAGATAAAATAAGATTCTAAAGCAGTGTTAAAACGAGTCAACCGAAATGTTCAGTCTAGTAGCCCGTAACTATTGTTTAACTTTTATTGGAAAAGACTAAGGAGATTTTCAAGCAACCACGCTTACGGTGTGAGTAAAGTGCTTCCCAAATCTCGGCCAAAATTCTAGTCTCGACCACGTGACGAAAGCTCCGCCATTAACGTGATCCGCCATTACGTTTTTGTCTCGTCGATCTCTCCTGTTTGTGTGGTAAGAAAAAAAATGTCCTCTTGTTGCTCCCACATTTTCTTTTTATTCCTTTAATTTAAAAAAAAAAAAAGAAGAGAGAAGCAAAACAAGAATGACTACATTGTGTTGTTTCTTAAATATGTAGCAGCTTAATACGGCGCGACCCTCTCATGTTATTTTCTTTTCACTAATAAGTTGTTGAAAAACACTCGCTTTTTTTTTAAGATAGACTAAGTTTTACGTTAGCCTTTTTTTTAAAATTTAATTTGTTTCCCTTTTACTAATAGCACACTAGATTTATATATCTATGTATATATTCTAACATACTTTTATTTTTTATGCTGTTGAGATATATATTTCCAATATTTGATCAACGCTACCTACTTTTTAATACAGGACTAAATTTTAAAAAAAAGCCATTTCACAAACTGAGAGGCAAGAAAGTTGAACCGAAGCTTTTAAAATACAAATAATAATTTTATTCAAATTTCAAATTAACAGAATTTATTTTAAAGTCTGTTCATGGTCCCCTTTTTTGAATAATATATGATTTTTTTTTTCTCTTTAAGAAATTAGATAGTTGAACTAATCCTCACATTTTTTTCTAAAAGTCACCCTTACTTTTTCTTTCGTTTTTTTTAGTCTTGCAATTGAATTTTATGAATTTTTAATCATTTTATAAATGATAATTATTTTTGCCAAAAAACATCAACAATTGTTTATATTGCTTGATTTAGTTTAGTTTTATATTTTTTCATTTGCATATATATATATATATATATATATATATAAATTCGTATAAAGTTAGATTTTCTATGAATAGGATATATTTGTATTTTCTTGCTTTTTTTTTATTGTTCGTTTTAAGTCCACCTTCAGGGCAACCAAAAAACAAATAATTTCTTTTTTTGAGTAATGAATCTTTCTTGTGTTAGTATTTATTTATTTTTGAACGTTTATTAATTTTTATCCGTTTACAAAAATCCCTAGAGTTTCTTTGGTATATCTGTTGATAAAAATGTACTTTTTGTTTTAATCGAAAGATTAAGAGAAAATATCCATTATATTGTGTATACACTACAAATTTTGTAAAAAGTTGTTTATTGTTTTGTTTTTTCATTATATAACCAATCCAAATTGTATTTTCATATTTTTTTTTTCTCCCGCGTATCGTAAAATGTTTTGAGCCTGAGAGGTTAATTTCCGTTCCAAACCAAAGAAAAATATATAATATACACGTGAGGGTCCACGCGTTAAAATATTCAAATGTCACATACTGCCCCCCCCCACATACGGAAGTAGTTATCGGATATTAAAGAGGGGCGATGTTTGTTTTATCAATGTTAAAATAACATATCATGTCTAAATCTCTGAAATGGGGAATTCTTTATTCTGTTGGGTTTTGCGAATTGTCTTCATCTTAAACGCCAAAAAGTTAAGTGAATATCAGCAAACATCTTTTTTTTTTATTCATTCATTCATTCATATATATATATATATATATATATATATATATATATATAATATACTCATTTCATTTTCTTAATGCCTGATGATTGTTGTTTTGCAAAAAAACTCCATGAAACCCAGGGGTCGCAGTCTATATTCCATGAATTAAATATATATATATATATATATATATATAAAACCTAGTATTTTTAGAATGTAATGCTCTTATTTTTATGCACGTTCATTTTTTTTAGATTAACCCTATCAATGAAAACTGTTTTTTTTTTTTTAACTTTGAAATTTTTTTAAAATATCTAAAAAATAGTTGATGCTATTCTTACTGGCAGGAAATACCATAAATATATTTTTTTATCTTACAGTTTCATTTCTTTCAGTAAACGTGTTGTCAGGAACGTCAATTTATAATTAAAATCCGTTTACCATTTTCATTCATCTATTTCATCTGATTGGCGTTATTTTTTTCTCTTTGCTATAAAACATCAGTCAGTGATAACAATTCCATTCCATTTTTTATTAAAATTAATTTGTATCATTTAGAGGAAGTGTTGTATTATCAATCATTTTCTTAAAACATTGACAGATGTTTACCCTAAGATTCAAGTTAAGAAAACCATTGTAGAAGGCAGTCTTTGAATCAATCAAACCTTGAGTTTTGTAGGAGTTTTAACCCTTTAGTAGATAATCCCAAGTATAACTTGTTTTTTTTTTTTTTTTTTTTTTTTTTTTTTTTTCACAACAGTATCAGGAGTTAAATCGTTTAAAAAGAAATTAAAAAAAAAACTTGACTTCGAAATGAACCCCCTAATATTTGGTCATCCTGTTACATTTTGAAATCTGCACAAATCTATCCTAAACTTATGCCTGACATCACTAATCTCAGAAAATGAGTGGCAACGACCAGAGTTATAATTTTAGCTATTTCTTATACACTTTTTATAGCCTTAATGAAACAGAAATATACTCCACTTAGTGGCAAAGATTTTAAGTTATATATATATATATATCAAGGAGTTGTGTTAGTTTTGGTATATTTGTGTTGATGTCTAACTTATAAAAGAGGTGTAATTGAGCATTAAAATCACACATACGCTTTAATATGCTTTTAATAAAGAAAACTATAAAATTTAGTTCTTGATTTTTACTGATAATCGATTTAGAGAAACTCTTCACAATTCTTCATAAGTAAGTACAAAAAGCATGTGCAACTCTTCAGTTCTTCTTAATATCTGCCATGCTTTTTTACTTAAATGGTTTCATGGGTAAAATTTGAATTTAATGCTTTTTGAAAATTATTTTGTAATTTAGTAATTGATTTCTTGGAGAATTAAAAAGGTAATGCAAATGTAAAGCAAAAAAGAAATTGTAATATGAAAAATTTTACATCTTTAATTCATAGTTTTTTGGGTTTTTTTATTGTAAGGATATTTTTATTTTCAACCGTTTTTTTTTTAATTCTATCTACCTATAATGTTACATTCTTTGAGCATAAAAAAGAAAAAAATAATTGAAATTAAATTGAATTTAAGCTTTATCAATAATTCAAAACTTGTTTTTTTTTTTTTTTTTTTGTTTTTTTTTTTTTTTTTCTTTCTTCTATGGATACTTTTCATATTGTTTCGAAGAAAATATATTAATTTTTAATCAATATGACTCAAAAACGTTCTTAAACTATTTATCAAATAAACAAATACTTTTCATTGAATTAAATTTTTCACATAAAAATTAGGACTCATTTTTAATTCTTAGCTTCTTTTTATTGTTACATTTTCATAGTATAAAAATGAAATAGAATGTTAAAAATAATGATTTCTAAAATTAAAGAATATTATAATGTGAATTCTTAGATTTATTTATCATTAAATTTTTAGAGGATAAATAAAAATTGTATTACAACTATGGTGTTTTTTTTTTTTTTTTTTTTTTTTTTTTTTTTTGTGAATTATTAAAAATATTGTTCTGTAACTGAGTAGTAACTGTAATAAATAAAAATTCATGGAAATGTTATAAAACTTTCACCAGTATAAGGTTACATATTTTTATATATTATTTTAAATGTAAACTTAAGAATTAAAGAAAAATAATTCATAAAATAATAATTTTCATTTGAATTAATAGGCAAAATCTTTCAGCTCTAAATCAGGACAAATTTTTTATTCTTAACTTATTTCTCTTCTCCTCCTTTCTATCTTACTCACTGATGTTCATAAAATCATTTTAGTCTGGTCCACGGCCAACTAGTAAATATGGTCCCACATGTTACATTTTAAGAGCCAAAAGCTAACAGGCCTGTCTAATGTAAACAAAAACATAATCCATTCATGGCTGCATATGAAATTAAACTAAAAAGAAAATTAACTCTAAAAATTGAATTGAGAAAATAATGCGATCATGTTGGTAGAATTTTTCCGATGTTATTTTGATTCCTTTAAATATTAAAATGCATATTTACTCTTTGACTTTTATTAATCCACGAATTATAAACGGCTGTAAGTTACCTTGTTTTTATGATTTTCAATTGCCTAAACAGCCTGTTTTATTTATAGACACTAACTGGTTAATTCTTTTCCTTTTCTTCAGAAATGTAATAATAAAAATTTGTAAACAAAAAAAAAAAAATAATTAAGAAATTATGCAGGAGTACAAAAATACTTGGAAAAAAAAACTTACCAACAAATTCTCAATAAATCAATTTTCTTTAGACCTTTGCTTTTTTTTTTTTTTAAACATTTTAAACTACATAGTTATGTAGTGCTTTTTATCCCCCTCCAACTCATCAAGTAAAATGTTAAATGCCTTCACATTGGCTGAATGATTGTCGGCAACAACAGCCCTAATAAAAAAATCCAGCATTTATAACTTAAAAAATACATTTCAGAAACTCTTGAGAAATGCACTCACCATGAACTGTTACTTCAAGGCAGGCTTTAATGACCAATGGTGACTGTATTTTTAAGACCAGTGATCATAAATACCATATTATTCCTTGATAAAGTTGATCATCATTTGCGCCAATGTACTCCCCATCCTGAAATTGTATTCCTTATTGAATGTACATTTCATCAAGGATTAAGACACAGACTTCCAGGAGTGATTTTGTAGCTGTAATTGATTCTATGCCACCTCTTTGAATTTTCTCTTATAAAGATGGTAATGGAAACTTTTCCAGAAGTAATTTGTAGGCTTGTTTAGACATATAGCATATTAGTTAGGCATAGCATCTTAATTCTGCAGAAAATGTCTTTTTTGTAACACGTTTAGAATTGAGTATAGGTGTTCTTCCACCACATCTTGTATGTAGTTTGGAAAATTTTCTAACATGCTGAATCTTTTAAGTTTAACATTGTGTTCATGTATAAATTACTGTGGTAATGGTATAAGGTTTTCATCACAGTGGAGCTGAACGTGAAGATTTTGATCAATGCAAATAGATTCTTTTATTGATAAGAAATGTGTTTCAGGGTCAAAGAGTATTCTCTAAATTAGCATATAACCTAATTTTTAAATTCAGTGAAGATAAAACTTTTCTTCTTCCAAAGATTAAAATCCCTTTATTGTGTTAGCTGAAATAAAATCTAATTCATCTGAGGCTTTCTTGATTGTGTTGTAGTCGTCCAAAAAGACGGTTTTCTTATTTTTTTTCTGAATGGGTTATAGGAATTGGATGTTAATCCCATTTCAGTTTGTTTCACTTTCCTTTCAAAATAGATTTTTCATCAAAATGTTTGATACAAAGAACTGAATTTTTTTGCAGGAAACCAAACATTACAGTTAAAAAAAACTTTATCCATTTCTTGAGGAGATGGGATTTTCCATGAGGAAAAGAAAATGTTAATACTTTTTCTCTATTGGTATGATATCCACTAGAAGAGCCAAATGCAACACATTTATTAACCATTTTTGTTAAACAAAATATCAAAAAAAAAATATCAAAAAAAAATTCAATGTTGAAATGCAACTAATTATGTGTTAGCAAATTTATCAAGCAGCGTCTATAAACAAAACAGATCATAATAGGCGATTGAAAATCATAAAAGCAAGGTAACTCACAATAGTTTAATTTGTGGATTAGTAAAAGACATGTAAATATGCATTTTAATGTTGAAAGGAATTAAAATGACATCGGATAAATTCTACCAACAGGATTATATTATTTTTTCTGTTCAATTTTCAAGTTAATTTTCTTTTTAGTTTAATTTCATATGCGGCCATGAATGAATTATGATTTTGTTTACATTAGATCGGTCTGTTAGCTTTTGCTCTTAAAATGTAACATGCAGAGCTGTATTTACTAGTTGGCCGTGTCTGGTCAGACCAGATACTACTGCTAGTGTATTTGGTTTTATGGCATATCAACCATTATAGGTTATTTAATGCCAAATCCAGTTTATACATATATATTAGATATATATAATTTGTAAACATGTTAACAAAGGTAAATAATTTCAAGTATTGCTATGTATCTCTAACAATTCAACAATTCAATTAAACATCAGTCATTTGTTTTCACAAAGTTAAATGATGAAACAGTTCTGTTTCTAACAATTTAGCATAAGTCATTTGATTGCACTCAGTTTAAATGTCAAACAGTTATTCGACCCATACATAGGACTCAATCAGATGCTACCATTCTGGGCTAGAGTTGACCAAGGATTGATGGCAATCAAGGAGTACTCTGCATTCCCCAAAGCTCCAGCATCACTGAAGCCTCACCATCAGATTGTTTAGTGTCATATATCAGGACATTCATTGGTTGTGGGGTCTTGCCCCTCTGCAGAGATGCAGTCGGTGTATTCTCCCCCCCCCCACCTGTGTATGTATAAATATTTATATGTCCAACAGGATTTTATCTCTAGAGGTGAGATCTGGAAAAATTTTTATACTTGCTTTCTGTATTTAGAGATTCTGACACTTACACGTACTGTGGCAGCTTATCTATAGGCATTGTGAAACTGTAACACCCCATAGTTTCTTCTGATATGTACTGAAAAAGTATATCTATATTTGTAATAGATATTTAATACTATTTTCAATAATCCTTAATGTCAATAGTCTACTTCTTATTGCTGGAAAATAAAAATAATTGCTGTCTATGCCCCATTTCCAATGACAGTATTTGTTTTGTGTGCATGCTCAAGAAACAACTAGCCCAAGAAAGGCAGATCACTGCAACTTATACAGTGCCTTTCTACTTTTCAATATGAGAAGGAGCATTTATACATCATCTCAGATGTAATGCTGACATGTTGGGGAGGGAACTTGTGATTTTTATTTTTAATTTTTTTTAATTTTTTTCCTTCCCTTAAATTAAAACCAGAATGGATTTTTATTTTCAAATAAATTTAGATCATGCTAGACTGGAGTATTTTATTTGTAAGTGTTGAATTAATGTTTAGTATTTTATCATACTTTTTGTATTCTCTCTCCATCATATATATATATATATACACACACACACATTATTTTTCAGTGTATGTGTCTTGGACAATATATGATTTTTATATATTTTCTTAAGCAGCACTTCCATGAATTGATGTTATGAGCCACCACTGTGTGTGTGTGTCTTATATATAAGACACACACACAGTGGTGGCTCATATGACCATATAGAAAATCAGATTGATGTTTCACTATAGGAATCCTATAGTAAAACATCAATCCGATTTTTTATATGGTAGTGAAACGTGTTATTCTGATTTTCTATAGATTTCTTTCTTATGCCATTAGATTTCCAGTTTTGCATGCTACAATGCAGGGAGTTATCAAAATTAACAATATTATAATATAAAGAGGAGAGATATTTATTATTTTAATAGTTTTAAAATAACAACAAACATATATATATATATCCATCCAAAATGTGTACCTGGTTCTACATAAGTCTTCGCCACTATTATCAAATCAACTGTATAGTTCATTTACTAAACTTGGTCTTAGTTAATTGTGATCATTGAATCAGTGGACAAATATTTTATTGAAATGCACCAGTATCAGTTATAATAGAGTTAGTTGCAAAAATCTACCCTTATCCAAGCAAAATTGATGAAATTGCATATTATTCAAAAATCTTTCTTAAATGGCTACTTTGTATTAGATAACACTTACTAATATTAATTTCTGAACAATGGCAAAGAAACTCATGCAAAATTGCATATATTTTTTAAAAACACTCTGCTAAAAACTGAGTTATAAGATTGTGCTCTCTCTTTGTCTAGTCATTCACTTGGGTTTTGGTTTCTTTGTTTAATGGCATGTCAACTTCCATGGGTTATTTAATACCAAAGCCATCCTTATGGAAGAACAACCTTGATACTATTTAGCACTTACAGAAAAGGGGTTCATACCTTTCCCAAAGGTGAATATAACAGCATGATTTGGGTGCAAACTCACTTCCTTCAAGGCCACAATCCAACACTTAAGCCATTACACTATGGAGACAAGATTGATATGCCATAAAACCCAAACAACCAACACTATGGAGACTCTCTTGTCATTCACTTTGTTGTGGGTAACAGTTACAAGTGGTAGAAGTCACATACAAGTTTTTTTGTTTTCCAACAGAAAGTACTTGTACAGTATTTTTCATAGTAAAGATATTCTAATTCTGTTGAAAAGTGGATTTGCAGTTTAAATGTTATTTCCTGTCTGTAGTTTCTCACAAAACTTTTGATGATACATAGCAATTTGTTGGGTTTTTTAAATGATGAGCTTTCTTGGCTTAGCTGAAATACATTATCCCTAAAAGCATCCCAGATTCACCTCTCTACTTGATAGTGAGGATTTTTTTTTCTTGCTTAATTTTGAATAAATTCTTTTCCTTTGATTTCATGATCTGACCATTCGGGAGGCACATGCACACCTTTTTTTTTTTTTTCCCCCTTTTAAACAAAAGATTAACTAATTAGTATATTTCAATATACCGGACAATTGGGCACACTGGAGTTCAATCCTAGGTTGAGAGTCATACCAAAGACCCAAAAAATGGTACTTGTGATGCCACCTTGCTTAACACTCAGCATTATAAGGTATGGATCAAGGGTAAAGTGGGGCAATTTAGAGAAAGGAGTAGTGCTCGCCCCTACACCTTGGTGTAGTAGCTATAGAAAAGGGAGCCTTCTGGTCACCAACTTACTTTACTATATTTCAATATAATGTCTAGTATCTATGTAATAAACTATGATATTGGAAAAAGTTTCTACCCAAAATTTTGGCGTTTTTGTGTGTGTATGCCAACTACCTATTCATTTTCAATTAAATGTTTCACAATGATTTTTACATGTTATTCAAAGATAATTCTGTGGAGGAATAGATTGTTTGTTTTTTTTTCTTAACAAAATAAGCATATGTTGATTATGTGGACATTTTACTTTTAGGAAGTTTAAAAAGTGAAAATAAATATTGCTATTCTAGGAAACTTTAGAAAATTTATTTGTTAACTTATATTTTAGTAATTTAGTCAGTAAAAAGACAAAACACAATTTGAAAATAAATATTGCTATTCTAGGAAACTTTAGAAAATTTATTTGTTAACTTATATTTTAGTAATTTCGTCAGTAAAAAGACAAAACACAATTTGTTTTTTTTTAACAGGCCAGTTCTTGTTTAAATTCTTTTACTTATGACCCAAAATATTTACAGCAATTTGTTTTTAAAATCTTTAAGTTTTTGCTATGTAGTTATACATTGTATGCTATTTTGCTATGGAAGTCTGCAAATGTTTTAAATGGACTGTTTCTTTGTTCAACAGCAGTTATTCACCCTAAGAAGTAAAGATTTAGCATGTTTGATGGAATCTGCTTTTTATCAATTTCTTTCTGTATACATTTCATAATGATTTGGTGTTAATGTTTGTTTGTTTTTTGGTTTTTTTGTAGTACACAATTCTACTGACCCCCCCCCCTCCAAATCACACATCTTACTCTTAGTTTTTGCTATTAAGTATTTTGTTCAGATCAAATTCACAACACTTTATTGTGATTTTTTTTTTTAGCATACTTTGAGAAGTGAAGGGAGGAGGTAGCATGATGTTGCTGATGAAAGTAAATAATGAATTTAAATGTGTGTGTAAAGGCTCCCTTTTCAATAGCTATTACACCAAAGTGTAGGGGAGGGCGTTACTCCATTCCTTGGATTGCTCTACTTTACCCTTGATCCCTACTTTATAATGCTGAGTGTTAAGCAAGGAGGCATCAAAACCTTTATTTTTTTATTTATTTATTTATTTTTTTTTTTAGTCTTTGGTATGACTTAACCTGGGATTATATATATATATATATATATATTGTCATCCACAGACAGACTGTTTCGTTCTATCAGAACTCTTCAGTGTGGCTAGACCCGCAGGCCGCTCGAAGCCGGGATCGAAACCCGTCTAACTTTACGATAGATTAAGGTTTCAGACCACACAGCTACAAGCGGACTACGTTGGCTAAGGGAATTTTAAGGTATTTTATTTTTAGCAACAGCAGCAGCAGCCTTTGTTTACATTTTTTTAATACCCTATCGGCTACCAGAGTGCTCAATTCTTACGAAGAGCTTTGCATTACGCTAGGGGCGGCCGACAATTCCTTCGCCAGAGTGCTCAACCCCCATGGGGGAGCGTATATATATATAAAAGCAGTAATTTGGGATCCAATAAAAGAAAACTTAAAGGCCTTTTTTTTTTTCTGTAATTGGTTGTCAAAAGTTAAACCAATTGTATGAAAGCTTCCCGTCCCTCTCATACCTATTATACTGCGAAGTGAGACTAAGTAGGTGGAATAAGTTGCCAGATATACGACAGGAAAAAATGACTTGTATAATCTTTATCCTGAAGGTTAGAACATTTTGGTAAAAGGATAGACATCAAGGTCTGAAATTGCCCAGTTGACAGGGCTTAGAATATGCTGATATGGTAAAAAAAGCCCCCCCCCCCCCCCGAAAATGGGCATGTCCTGGGTATGATGTTAAACTTCATCTAATGGTGAGGCTTCAGTTCTGGTGAATGTGGGGGTACCCCTTCATTACCATTATTCCTTGGCCTATTTTAACCTGTTAGTCTCATCTATGAGTCAAATAAATCTGTTTAAAAAATGATGCATATTTAATAGGACTGTATGGCAAAAAAAAGCTAAGAGACAACTACAAAAAAAAATGATATGTAAATATGAACATGCAATTCTTTGATCTCTTGGTATAAAATAACTGTAGATAGACTGAAATGCTATTTCAATGGATGCAGAAATCATAAGTATTTGCTAAAAAGAAACTATTGCACACAAGCTTTTTTTTTTTTTTTTTTTTAAACTCTAGTTGGTAAGTTTTAGATGCAAAACAAAGAAAAATTTTGCTTTCTCTATGGTGGGTGGGAATGTAGACATTTGCAATCCGCTATATATTTTAATGAGATATGATTGTCTAAGGTTTTTTAAAGAAGTAAAAAGTTTTGGTCCATAAGATCCAATCTAATTCATGACTAAATTTTAAAGAAGGCTCAAGCAAAGTAAACTAGTCACAATCTTTACATTTTTTTTTTTTAAATCATTTTAATCATACTTTTTGTCTCAGTATTTTTTTCATTTCTTTGTGAAGTATTTTTTAATATATATCATAACTTAGTTTTATTTTATCTGAATGTTCACATGATAATTTGAAATTGAAAGAACAAGGAATTAAAAATAGAAATCTTTCTTTTGAGCTTATTTTTACTGAACAACAGTCAATGTTTTTTATGCATAAGGTGGGCTATTTTGTTTCTTTCAATTAAGTAAATTTAATTTGTATTATTGTGGTATAGAGCAATTTTAAACTGATTCCTAGACCTTGAAATATTCTCTCCAAAAAAAAATAACCTTCTATCAGACTAATTGTAAAATTAAATAGAAATTGCTAATGGCTTTTGGATTAATTTTTTACAATTTACAATTTGTTCCATTGTGAAAATTATTTCAATGTTGTATGTGGTTGTAATACTGTACACTACCATTTTATTTATTTTTTACAGTTATTTGGTGGCCTTTAAGTGGGTAATATTATTCAACAAATAGCAATATTAAACTAAGGATTTCCTTTTACAAAAACATTTCTCTTCATTGGTATAAAGCTGTAATTAAAAGAATCCATACAAACTCAAGAGAAATTTTACAGTGTCTTTAACAAAATTCATAACAAAATAAAATAGCTTTCTAAATATGGGTGATTGTGATTCATCCAGAGTATATTCTTAGATTTATTGAAGTTAGTTTAGTAGTTTCATGTTAATTCTATAGGACAATGACTAACTCGAACAAACAAAAAATGATTAGTATTAGAAATTAACAAGTGGATTGTCAAATTACTAATGCTGAATAGTACAAGTGTCTTTTGTTTTACACACATAAACATATATATATATATATATATATATATATATATATATATATAAGAATTTTGTTGGAACAGGTCTAGGATACAAGTTGTGTGTTGTGCTCAGTGATCTACTATATATTCACCTTCATCCTACAAAGTATTAATAGCTGAATATTTGCTGATTGTTGATTATTGAAATGATACAAAAATACTGTTTGTTGTTCTCTATTTATTTACTTTTTTAAAGACTGAAAAGCACTAAGTGATACAGATATAAAATTGTATCAGTTTTTGGACAGTGGGCTGGCAAATGGACATTTGGAATTTTGGCAACATTTTTTCCATGGTTTGAGACTCTGAAATCCTTAAAGTACTTTTTCTCGGCTTTCTGGAATGGGCTTACTTGTATTTTAACTCCAAATATTTACTGAGTTATGCATATTTGAAGTTATGAAAAGTTTTGGATTTTTGTAGCTGTGTAAGATTTTGTTTTGATAATGCTAGAAATGGACCCAACTATATTTTTGCTGTATAAACAGTAAAAATTGGCTTATAATACAAATTATGGGGTTTAAATAGTACCAAAAAAGTATACAAGTGACATAATAAAAAAAAAAGATTGGGTCACTAGCTATTAAGGTCTGTATTTTTTTTTTTTTTTTTTTTTTTGGCCAAATTTGTCATTCCTTAGAGACCCCCCCTTTCAATCCAACTGTCAAACTTTTACCTGAGTTTGAGAAAACGTCTGTTTTTTTTTTGTACTTTTCAGCATCAAATTATGAGTCACCAAAATATGTAAGCATAATTATTTTAAAAAAAAATCATTCTTAGAAACATTTTCAAAGTTTCTTTGAGGAAAATTTTGCATCATGATTTCTCTCGCGATTCCCTGTATGAAATAAAGATGTGAAAATAGCATAAATGATCTTATTTTTGGCCAAATTTTATGATTTATACCTCTCTGTGTATGTTTTATAAGGTGCCAAATCTATTTCAGGCACCAATGACTTGAGCTAATTTTCCAGCCAATGATAATAGGTACATTTAAGAGAAAAGTGCATGAAAAGTCCATTATTTTGCCCTTTGATCATCAATTTTTCAGATAGAATATTATGGTGTACTTAAGAGGGACCAAGAAAGCCATTCTGTGACAATATATTAAACGGGAGATGGCTATATTTTAGTGTATGTACATTAAAACTGGGAAATGGAGTATGGAGTCACTTGGAAATTCTTGACCGATTAATGCATTGTTGTATTGTATGTAATGCATTGTTGAATGTACTGTTTTGAAAAGACTAAGGGTCATAATCCACTGAGAAGATAAATTCTTTTTGTGAGTGCACTGTATAAGTGTCAAAGGTGTTAGTTCAAGTTGCCTAAAGTGCAAGCTCTTACTCTTGATTGAAGAATCTTCTTTTTAACATGTTAGATTATTTTGTTTTTAGATTTGAGCAAAATTGATCAGATTATGAACATTGAACTCTTTCAAATCTTCAAAGATTGTAAGAAAAACTGTTTTGACCAGGAACTTTGATCATGTTCTGAACTGAGTTTGCACTTAGTTGGATACACCATCAAATGACAAGCTTATGGCTTACATAAAAAATGTTTGTCCAGTACAAAAATCTCTAGTAAAAATCAATCCCTGGCTAGTTCTTGCAGAACAGTGGAGGGGAATGTTTACCTTCATCACAAGAATTATTTCAAGAAATCCAAGCATCCTCTTGATGAGGTTGATGATTGACAACAATGCTGACATCTTAGCAATTACATGGAAGCCACTACCGTTAAAGCACAGGAGGAAAGTATTTCACTTGGCAAATTGTTTGCATTTCGTTTGATGAAAGAAATACCTTCAAAACAAGAAAGTCAGTAAGATTGGCAAATTAATTTTCCAGAACAAGGATGGTGCAACTTTATCTCAGCAGCACATTCCTTTGCAAGTCGCATCAGCAATATTTGAAGGTGGAAAGATGTCAAAACATATATACACTGACATTTGCTTTTGTCAAAGGGTGTTGGTGCTAATGTTCTTCCTACTTATGACAGGCTTGACAAATTTAGAAAGGATTGCCAACCAAAAGTGGAGAAATTGCAAGATCCATTCAAAGGAGGGAAATTTGATTATGTGCCATGTCTCCAACTTACAACAAGTCAATTGATCAGATCACTTGAATTACCTGCTTTTCATGAATTGAATGAAGTTCACTTATCATTACATAATGGTCTTGATGGAAATGGTGGTCAAAGGGTCAACAGAAACCAATAACATCATAATGTACATGTTTCACATAGAGAACCTGAAGAAACCAAATGGGGAGATCATGCATCCTCTTCATCTTGCCATTTGGTCATGCTGTTGCTGGGAAAGGAATCTAGAGATAATTGCCAACAAGAAAGCCAGGACACTCAATTTAGTGCAAAAGATTTTAGGATGACCTTAAAGGAAATATAAAATGCCATATCATCCTTTAATCTATGTTTGGTACTTTCAACTCTTTTGAGAGGGCAAATTATTTTCAGAAAATTTGCTAAATAAAGGATATGTTCAAACGAATCAATTAATTGTATATAAAGAAAACATCAGCCCAGTCGGTTGGAGCTGTAGAATACACTAACTACATTTCTGCAGAAGGGTAAGACTCCTCTCCCTCCTAATGAGTATCCTGGATATGACACTAAATGATCTGATGGTGAGGCTTCAATCCTGGAGCTTTAGAGAAATGTGGAGTACCCTTTCATTGCTATTACTTCCAGGTTCACTCTGACCCAGTGGTAATACCTGTTGAAGTCCCAACTATTTTACTATACTGGAAACCATTTAACTGCAGCAAATAGAATTATTAGTGTCAGGTAGTTATACTTAAAAAAAAAACACTTAACTCTGCAAACAAACTCTGGCTCATTTAAAAATTGTTACCTACAAACTATTCAGTTACAGATCATATATATATATATATATATATATATATATATATATATATATATATAGAGAGAGAGAGAGAATAGAAAAACAAAGTAATCCAAAAGGGATTAATTTATTATGAAGGAAAGTCGATGTTAAAATGATGCAGTTTTAATGACCCTTCATCAGGACTTTAAAATAGTGAAACAAGTGTTGATAGAACAACGATGGATGTTTAATAAAATAGAAAAACAGGGGAAGAATATATACAAAGAAAGATCATATAACTGTTCAATTATTCAATATATGTTCAGTGTGTGTATATATATATATATATATATATATATATATATATATATATATATATATATATAAAAAGAAACTTTTTATTTTTTTTTATTTAATGGGTAATTAATTTTACAAGTATTTTTTGATAACAAAATGAATTTCTTTATATCTGATTCTTGATTTAATAGACTGTTATTTTGAATTTTTAGTTACAAAAATGTCTGGAATTGCTCTTGGTCGCTTAGCAGAGGAAAGAAAAGCTTGGAGGAAAGATCATCCTTTTGTAAGTTTATTTAATCATATCTATTCTTTCATTTTTATCTCCTCTCCTTCCCCATGACTAAATCTGAAATTAGTTAGAAATGTATATTGGTACAATTAATATTTACTTGTAAATTTTTATTGTTTTTTGTAATAGGGGTTTGCAAAAGTTCCCATAATTTTGTCAAAAACTGTTTGGAGTTTATTTATCTTGTGTTAAGAGTTGGGAGTGCACAAGATACTGCATGTTGATTTTTAATCTGGGTAAGACATAAGCAGAAGTAAAAAAGATGATTGATGGAGTTGATAAGAGATGGTTTACAAAGTTAAAGATGAATTTGGCTTAAAGAACAAACCATAAAACAAGAGACCATAAAAATTTGGCTGTAATAAACTCTTTTGGGTCTATGATGACCCCTTCCCAACCCTACTCAATCAACATTGGAATTGGCTGGAAAACTTAAATTGTAAAGTGTTTGCAAGGAGAAAGATAAAAAGTTGGAAAATTGGTTCCATTTAAATTGATCAGTGTCTCAAACCCTGCATTTCACTTCTTGTTAGGTATTTAAAAAAAAAAGTTAGACTTATTTATTGTTTGAACTTCTTCACTTGAGATAAAAGGTTGGGTATATTATGATAATCAGAAGTATTAGAAATGATAAGTGAATTCAGGACAGCTCAGAGCAGAAAAAGCAAAAACATTTTGGGGGGAAGAGGGAGTTGTAATTGTCGGGGTGTGAAAGGCATATTCTATTATGAATTGATAAAGCTGTTTCTGTAAAATGTAATAGTTCTCATCTTTAAGATTTGAAAAAGACAATTTACAGAACAAAGAGAAATCCATACTGTTGAATGGATAGTGCTTTGTCAACCTAAAAAAGACGTAATGGAATTTGGATGAGAAATACTACCAGTTTATCATTTTGTCTCAATCAAGGCAGCATTTTTCATCTGGTCTAGAATTTAAAGATGTCTTCTGTGATATTAAAAATTCAACTGATGGCTTTGTTTCAACAAAATTAGAATTGTTTTAACAAGATAAATTAAAAGATTTGTGGAATATTAGCAAAAAGTTATGGAAAGTTGTGGGAAATATTTTACTGATGATGAAATATGTCTAATTTTAAAAAATGCTCTTAACATTTGCCTATATCTATTATTGCATATTTGAATTGATAATCAGTAAATGAATCTTACATCAATTGCTATTTAAACCATTGATAAAATTTGTAAGTTAAATCTATTTAAAAAAAATGGATTTCAAATGTTTTTGACATTTTTTTTCAATTTGTAATAAATCTTTTCTTTGAAAAAAATATTTTGCTGATGAAAATATCCAAGTCGGAATTAGGAGTTGGTATCAAAACAAAATTGATTAATAACTTATTCCTTGTAAAATAAATACAATCTTTCTATACACTGACTTGAAATACTTTTCAGGGTTTTGTAGCAAGACCTACAAAGAACCAAGATGGAACTCTAAATCTGATGAACTGGGAATGTGCTATTCCTGGAAAAAAATCAGTGAGTTAAATTTTTTTTCCACATTTGAATTGAATGTATTAAAATTTCTTATAAATGTAGTATTTTTAATATGATTAAAATACAATTGAATCTGCTATAATAAAGATATATGTTGGTCAGTAATATCTCAAATCTATTAAATTTTCAAGGGAGACGACTTGGGAAATAAACGTTGAAATACTGTGAACACACCATCACAGGGTGTAATGGTTAGCATTTATTGGTCAAATAGAACTGTTTAATCAGTTAATCTACTTGAAACCATTTAACTGTGTGCAAACAAATGATTAATCTTAAATAGAATTATTTGTGTTAAATAGCAATACTTGAAATCAATGAACATGCTAACAAATAAGAATTGACTCATTTAAAACTAATGTTACTGACAAACCATTCACTTAAAAATCATATATATGTATAAACAAGATTTGGCATTTAATAACCAACAAAGGTTGATGTGGCATAAAATACAACCAAACCAATCAGATAGCACCTATAATCAGAAAAAATATAAAGACTTATATGTTAAAACCTACATGTAAGAAAGGAATGGCTCAACAGAAGATCAATTTTATATGTTCTCATTTTTGATAGTGTGGGTACATTAGTATTAAATAAATTATGACGAGTGTAAATGTTATGTTGTGCTAATTTTTCTTTATCTAATTAATTCAGTTGTACTATTGTTTCTTTGGTGTTTATTATGATATAGATAAAAATGTATTTCTCTTTTTGGTGATTTCTTAAAAGAATGCTTTGGTCTGTTCTAGTTTTGTAAATGCTAAATGAAATATCAGACAGGGATGGGCTCAAACCAAGCTTTCCTGCTCAAGATGATAACTACCACATCTGAGATAGGTGACCAGTGGTATCTCTACAATCCCTGGCTGGGCTAACAAGACCGGTGAAATGATATGTTAGATTTTGCTTTGGTTGTGGTTTTTATAAAGTCAAACTTACTGTCTGTCATCACTTGAACCTTTCCTTAATTCAATACTGAAACATGAAAATTAAATAACTATAATAATGAATATGAAAAAACATTTTACATATTAATCAGATTCTAGGAGGAGTTTAAAAATCTATTTTGGCAAAAGAACTTGATAGATGTAAATACCTCCAAGTCTTGAGAAAAAATGCATAAAAACGAAAAATAACCAGTCAGACATTATTTCTTTATTTCGCTTTTTTTATGAAATGTAAATATTTCAAAGTTGGTCTTTTCTTGTATTCAGTAAAATCATTTGCCTAATTTTTTTTTGTGTATAAAACAAAATCTAATGGAATCTTTTTTTTTTTATTAGACACCTTGGGAATTTGGAGTATATAAACTTCGCATGTTGTTCAAGGACGACTACCCAAGTTCACCTCCAAAATGTAAGTTTTGTTTTTACATCTCTCTCTCTCTCTCTCTCTATATATATATATATATATATATATATATATATATATATATATATATAGAGAGAGAGAGAGAAATGGTAGATTTTGGTAAATCTGCCAAACTGATAAAAGTAAGTGGATAAATCAAACACTTAGAACGGGTTTAGTGGAAATATTACCATTAAACCCATCGTAAGTGTTTGATTTATCCACTTACTTTTATCATATATAACTGTATACCTAATTACATTTATTTCAATATTAATTTGAAAACCTTTAAATATAGGATTGAAAATAAGTATTAACTTGTTTAAATAATATTTCCTTTTTGTTATGGTTACTAAGACAAGGATGTGTTTGTTTTTCATTAGAAATCAAATAGATAATTTTGCTTGCTGCATTTTTCAAAAGAAAATATGCTCATATTTTTTAAAATTAGTAAAAGTACTAAGAACTAATATTTTGGTTATTTAAATAAAATGTGATATTCCATGTTCATTAATTATAACTGTTAAAATCCCTTTTATGCTTGTCTTAAATCCCATTTGAAAACTTTTTAAATTGTCTTATGGGAGATTTTTATGTGTGCAAGGCATGTATATCATGCTGTAGAAATAAGCAAAACAATTTTTTTCTCTTTCTTTTAAAAAAAAAAAAAAAAAAAAAAAATTGTAATTCTATATCTATTTTCCCACTTGTATAAATTCAACTCTGCACTTTTTCTAATGTTGCAGTTTTCTTTCCTTAAATTCTTGAATGAGTTGCTATTGCAACTGTCAAAAAATGCTTTTCTGCAAAGAAGGGCAGATAATTAAATATTAACAGCCTAAACAAAAAGCTAAAAAAAAATATCCATTTAAGTTACATGGAATGAATTCATGTAATTTCTGCTACAAAACCTTTATCAGATGATGACAAGAATCTGCCACAATGTCCTGCTGATGGCAATTTTATTTATTAGACCTTTTTGATCATTTTTTTCAAGCTAATCTGGGAAGTGAGGTGTTATATATATATATATATATATATATATATATATATATATATATATAATGTTGCATACATATATATACTGGATACATACCCACGGAATGATAACAGACGCAAGAATAAAGGACGCAGTAAGGAAAACGCAGGAATGAAGGACGCAAGAAGACTTCTTTAGAAAAATATTCACCTCTCACTTTATTGCAAGGGTTCGAAAGGGTTGTTGAAGGGTTGCATGTGAGAGGATGCCGGAGACTGAACGTAAACTTCATATTTTGACCGTCACGTTGTGTCTTTATTGTTCTCCTGATGTTCAACCAGAGGCCTTGGGGTCCACTCCATCCGGGGTTTTCCGAGGGCCCCCTTGGTCGGGTGTGGCCTTCCCTACCACATCTGGTCTCTAGCTGTCTAGAATTCTACTGGCAACTGCATCGGGGGTTTCTGAGGTCCCCCTCGGTTGGGTATGGCCTTCCCTACCACATCTCATCTCTAACCCTCTGGGAGTCTGCTGGCAACTGCATCGGGTGTTTTCCGAGTGCCCCCTCGGTCGGGTGTGGCCTTCCCTACCACATCTGGTCTCTACTGTCTGGAATTCTACTGGCAACTGCTCTGGGACCCAAACTCAACTGAGTTAAATAATAACTCAACGCCCACACGATCACCTACTGGATCTTTGAAATCGAATGTTTAATCGTCATCAAGCGGAAATAACTTATGCAGTTCAGCGGTTACTCTCTTCCGGTGCATGACTGTAATGGCACAATGAAACCTTTACCTTGTCCCACCTCATAAGCCTTAATCCGCCCACGTGATCTCTTTCGATTACTGACCATTGGAATGTGTCACTTCCTTCCGGTGTATCACCTTGGAATAGCATTTTTAGGCCGGGGCGAAGGGTCAAAATATAACATATATATATATATATATATATATATATAAAGGACATTATCTGTTTCACATTTTAGAGAAAATCAGGCGTCATTCTCTAAAAGTTGTCTGTAATCATTGAGACTGTGTCAACTTGGATTTATTGATTATATTTTTCATGAGCTTGCCATATTGTAAGAGAACGAGAAATTTTTAAATTTAATTTTTTATTTTATTTTATTGTTTGTTTTTTTTATTTGTTTTCTACAGGCAAATTTGAGCCCCCTATTTTCCACCCAAATGTTTACCCATCAGGAACAGTGTGCTTGTCCCTGTTGGATGAAGACAAAGACTGGAGGCCAGCAGTTACAATAAAACAGGTTAGCATCCAAGTAAATGCCATCAAAAATGTTAATCATAAATCTCATCAATTTACTTGGAGTGATTCAAATTTTTTTTTTCTTTATGCTAAACTGATTTTTATGATTTCTTTTAACAAACTTTTTCAGATCTTGCTCGGAATTCAGGAACTTTTGAATGAACCCAACATCAAAGATCCTGCACAAGCTGAAGCTTACACTATTTACTGGTAATTTTAATTTGTAGTATTTTAGATGTTAAACATGCAACCTTATTAGATATTTAAGATGTGCACACTAAGACAGTTTTGTTGGGGGTCGAGGGAGTATTTTTTATATATATTCACAGCTCACTTTTTTATCACACAGGGTGTTTCAGAAAAAACTTGAATGATTTCTGTTTAAATGATCACAAATCTTAACAGCATGTGTAGAAACAAATCAAAATTCATGGTTTAGTGTTTTGTTTTTTCTTTTCAGGTATAGAAATGCCATTCACTGGAAAAGAAAAGGTTTTTCAACATAGAATTTTGAGTTTTTTCAACTTGTACTGTTAAAATTTGAGATCATTTGAATGAGAATTGGTCAACTTATTAGATTACGAATGATATCAAATTATGTGTATATATATATATATATATATATATATATATATATATATATATATATATTTCACTGTACACTTTTTATCATAGTTCACTGCTTTATAAAAACAAAACAAATTTGTCATCATGCAAATCAGGTTTTAACCTGTCTTGACTTTTGCTGTTTGAATTGTCACTGAGAAATGAATGCAACAAGTTAAGTATATGACATATAAGTAAGTAAAGTTGGCGACTGTAGATGAGAACGACTCAGAGGCTCCCTTTTCAATAGCTACTACACAGAGGTGTAGGAGAGGATGCAACTCCTTTCTCTGGATTGCTTCACTTTACTTTTGATCTATACCTTATAATGCTGTGTGTTAAGCAAGGCAGCACCAAGTACCATTTTTTTTTTTTTTTTAGTCTTTGGTATGACTTGATCTAGGATTGAACCCTGGCCTCCCAGGTCATTGGCAAACACTCATCCGACTAAGACACCTTAATGTTGATACTATTGCACATAAATTATTCAATGTTATTTACTTTAATATCCACTCACTTTGAACTTAGAACCCACTACTTATATATATAAAATGGGATTTGAATTAAAGACCACTTATATACAAGAGATGCTACATAACAATAATAAAAGCTATTAAAAGTTCATAACCTCTGAGGCAGCAATTAACTGTTGTTTTCATTTAAAGTTAAGAAGGAAAAATAGATTTCAAAAGTGTACATATTTGAAAAAAAAAGTTGTGTACTTTATTGTTCATTGAGAAATTTAGTGTAAGGAAAAACATTTTACTCCCAGTGAAGATGGAATTTGGAAAACCTCTTAAATATATCCTTATGGTATTATCCATTAGTCATGGGAGACTGTGGATCTGTGATTGGTTCTAGGTGCAGGTCTGGGTAAAGTAGTATGAAAGACTAACAATTAGTTGTACAGCAAATCCTTTCTCTACTCCTTGCAAACCAAAGTTGTGCTTGAGAAGAGTAGGGAACTAATGCAGTTTTGAACCTGTAATGTCTCAGGAGTTGCGAGTTGGAAGACAACATAAGATTTCTTTAGAGAGATCAGATTTTGAATTCAATTTTATTTCTCCAAGACTGGTTGATCATCATGGATAGAAGAGCAAAGTCTCTGTGGTTCAACTGAAAAACTGACTTTTTTTGGTTTCATCTTCACACCGTGAAACTACATCAAAATTTTTTACAGAACTGAAATTGTTCGGTTTAGAGCTATCACTCCTGCATGACTATATTCAAGAAAACTTTGTTGGAAAAGATTTTCAGATTTTAATAAAATTAAATTTTATCAACATTTATACCATTGTAAGAAGAAAAGATTGAACAAAAATATGATAAAAACATTTAATTGACTAGTTTTAGGAAATGAATGTGGAATATATTTGTTTACAAAAGAAATAAAGGAAATATTACAGATATGACACTTGGAAATCTTTCATATCATAGAATCTTTTCAAATAGAAAAAAAAAGAAATGTGACATATGTGAAATCTATTAGTTTCAGTTTTCAAAAAAATACCTTCTTTAGTAAAATTAAGTTAACAACTAAATAACCCATTAAAATAAAAAGTAGCTGCCAGTTTTGCTGTAATGTTAGATTTTATGAATTCTAATTTTTTAAAAAATATTTTTGTAAGGGTAATTGTTTTCTGGTAAGCCAGTACCTCTATCACGAAATAATTAAAATAGTTCTTAATTTCACTTTTAAAATATGTTTATTTTCAGATATGTGAGTCTCTAGTTGTTTCCTACGTCTAGTTTCTGTCTAGTAAATACACCTAAAATTCGATATTAAAAATAAAGCAAGTTTTAATCTCAGTTTTATTATGTGTATATTTTCAAAATAAGTCACTTTTTTTTTTTTTTTTTTTTTTTTTTAAACCCTAAGTAAAAATTATCCTTTTTTTAGCCACTGGTGTTCTGCCTATAAAATTCTTCTAAACAAGGAAAATAATTCATTTTATTTTTACAAATATCTTTATGGTTTTATCTTGCGAATACACTTAAAATCATATTTTAAAATGATTAAAAAATTTTAATTTCAGTTTTAAAATGTGTATCTAAAAAGGAACAAGTGATAATCACAGATTTGGAAATATACACATTCTAAAAATGAAATTAAAAGCTTTTGATTATTTTTAATATTTAATTTTAGATGTATTCACTAGATAAAGAGATTTATTTAGGGAAAAAAATAATTCATTGATTTTCTTTGTTTAGAAGAAATTTATTTGCAAAACCCCAATAATGCTTGACTGGCGTTATTAGAAATGAATTGCTGTAATTTTAATTATTTTAAAATGAGGGGGTTTCATAAACTAATTTCAAGAGAGCGATACACTTTTCTCTCAAATCTGTTTTCCAGTGAAACATATATACATAGTTTATGCAATGATTTCTTTTGTATTTTAGCAATTTGTTAATAAATATGCTGGTTATTTAGATTTGACAATTTATTAGAATGTTTAATAAACTTTAATCTAATTCATGAGTTCTATAACTAAATTACTTTTAAAGACTTTAGGTGAACAATCACTACTTTATTACCCACCCAGATTCACAGGTTTTCAATTGCACTGGTCTTTATGCATATCTATAAATTTTTATAACATTTACTTAAAACCAAATATTTGACCCCCTTATACACCAGTTAACAGAATTTCCACAATGACAAAATTCTTTTAAAAATGGAAAGTCATTTTTACAATTTAACTTGAAAGAGAATGAACAAAAAAGCCACCATTTTTTTGTTTGTTTTTTAATAGTTTGAAGTTCATTTTTTCCAAAATTGAAAGTTTCACAAAAATGTCTGACGTTAAAATTTTATCAAGATTTCACACATATATTGAAATAATTCTGATCTCATCTTCTATTAATGAGACATTGCTCTTTTTTTTTTTTTTTTTTTTTTTTTGCTTACTTTATAATTTTTGAAGGAATTTGCTTTCATGGGTCAGAGAAGAAATCAACATTTTCTTTTTTGTAGTTTAAGGTGTCTTCTAATTGAGTAGTCAATTTCAAGAATGTTGATTCAGATTGGTCTTTGATTTTATGAAACAATGTCATGTGTAAAATTTAGTCTTGAAAAAAAATAATGAAAAATATCATATTTTGCATTTTTGGCTGTTCAAAGCAAAATACCATTTTAACTTGTTAAAAATAATTCAATGGATAAAAGCAGATACAAATTTCATATTTAGAAAGATTATTTTCTTTTCTTTTCAGTGATATAAATATTTTTAAGATTAGACCAGAAATACATGAGAAATTGAGAGTTGAATAGACTGAGTTACAAATTTGTCAATTTCAAATGAATTCAGAAATCGACTGGAAATGAATGAGTTCTGTAGAAAGCAAAAATATGAAATAACAAACCAAATTGAAATTCGTGGTATTAAAGGGAAAAAAAATGAAACCAATACCAAAACATCAATTGCCAAACTACCCAACTCTACTCGGTGGCATAATGGCTAAAGTATTGGATTGCAGCCTTGAAGTAATCATATTCAAACTCAAGTCGTTCTATTATGATCACTTTTAAACTGATATCTTCTCCTCCCTAGCTATGGGTTAAATGCTATTATTGCTATTCTTTTACAAAAATGGCTTTAACATTAAATAACCCACAAAGGTAGATATGCCATTTAACAAATAAGCCAATTATCATGACTAGAGAGTCTAACTCTGCCTGGCTATTTTCACCATAGCTGGGAAAAAAGATGGATTCATGCCTTTGGGAAAGGCTTGGACAGAATTTTGGGCTTGGCTCATTGATTCCATTTTTTCATGTTGATAAGAATTACACTGTTTACAACTTTGTGTCTTATGTAAATCAGCATTTCTATTTTATCTTTTTATTTTTATCTGTTACTCTTTAAATATAGGACTTTCTATTATTTATTGATTTGAATCTTTTTTTTTTTTTTTTAACTACAGCCAAAACAGATCTGAATATGAAAAGCGAGTGAGAGCTCAAGCAATGAAGTTTAGAGAGGAGTCCTAGTCACATGATACAGTGTCAGAGGAAAGGGAACAAAGACACAAGTGACTACAACTACATCATTCAAGATTTCTTCATTCCATGTATCACTGCAATATATATATATGTAATGGCTTCACAAATCTTTCTTCCTGTCTCTCCCCTCCCCACTAACCCCACTTTTTCCTCTCCCCATTTTTTTTTTTTTTTTTTTTTTTTTTGTTACCCCACTTAGGGTCACCCCTCTTCACATTCTGAGCAATCAGTTCCTATTAAGGGATAATAACTCAAGGGTAGACTGTAATATTTGCCTCTTCTTCTCTTTACTTTGTTATCTCTTTCTCTATGCCCCTTTCCTCTATCTGTCCTCTTCATTTCTTCTCACAATTAAGGTATGCAATATAACCTTTCAGTTCTTATCTACAAAAGTGTCGGGGGGGGGTCAACTGAAATGAGATCATAGTTGTTTGTTATTAAATCTAAGCTTTCATTAAAAGTTGTTTTAATATTTTCTTTATTATTTCTTTTTTCTATAACGGATTTATGAAACAGTTTCTCTAAGTTATTTGTTTTTATAACTCATTACTTTCTTTGCACTCCTGCTGATTTTTTCCACTTTAGACTTTAAATGACCTGAATATTTAAACAATACAAAAAAAAAAATGTCATCTGTAAACTGAGGATCTCACCCCCTTCATCTTATTTAGTGTTCTTTACATAGTATCTGTAGCCTAACAGAATTAGTTAATTTTGCATTATTTTGGGACTGGTATTTTATTCCAAAAAATCAAAATCTTGATGGAAAAAATCAACTGAAGGAAGACACCCGTTAAAAACCTTTATCCCTAGTTAATTGTTGAAATAATAGACTAGGATTACTAATTTTCCTTAATTAGCCAACACCCTAGGGGAAAAAAAACCTGGCTGAAGCACATAAACTATCCAAATATAATTTGGTCTGATTTAAGTAAACTGCTTTGACTTTTTGTCTGCTGCCTGTGTAGAAAAATGGACATTTACCAATCTGCAAAAAAAAAAACAACAAATGTGTATACCATTTGTAAAATATTAAACCTTTTTCTTCAGAAGAAAGCATCTTATTCTCCTTTTATTGTCTAATCCAAGCTTGTCCTTCCTTCCCTAAATTTGTTTTGTCTTTTTATTTTTAATTCATTTTTTACCTCCCCTTTTTTCTTTTTTTTCTGTTGGGCCTACAGAAAATCTGATTCATAATTGTCTATACACATAAACACACAAGTGCATATATATGGAAGGAAGACTTATTTCTTTCTAACACTTATCAATGTCTATTTTGCTTTTAAATTTCTGTTCATTTCTTTGCCGACAGAATAAAACTTGTTCATTGAGTGGAAACAGCTCCCATGACCCCTGTGAGTGACACTTTATTTCTTTTAAAGTGTTACATATATATATCTCTCAGTATCAATTTATTATGAAGAAAGAATCAAGTTGATCTTAAAGTGAAGTCAATTAGGATTCCATGTGACCATGAATAAAAGAATATTTATAGGATTTTGTGCTTGCTCAGTCTTTTGTGTCTTTCAGAAGTGAACAAGTTTTAGTCATGGATTTAAAAAAAAAAATGCATTAAAGCTATTCATCAATCTTTTTTTTTTTTTTTTTTTTTTTTTTTAATTTTTAATTTTTTTTTCTTTTATTTGCTTGTTTTAATAAAGAAGAATTAAATACCTGTCTCTGTAATCAGTGTGTACTAAATAACTTTTTTTTTCTCTCCTTATTGACAAATTAAATAGTTTTCCTTAAAATAACAATGTCTCAGATGTCCAAATACTCAGCCTTCAGGCTGGGATTAAGTATATTTTCTGTTGTCTTCCGACTTGACACAGTAAAATTTGGAGTGAGCCTGGTCCTGGGGATTTCAACTCTGGTGATAGTATCTTCTTCATTGTACCGAAGGGAGCAGTCAGAAGAGTCTGATATCAGGATGATGGGACTTGGGCTATTTTTAGTTTTGCCCCTGCATGCAACTCCTCATTAAACTGACCTTATGTCACATTGTGCCTGAGGTGGATGCAGTTATATAGGCACAATACCTTTTTCTGAATATTTGTCAGTATTGTAAATTTGTTCTTGAGTATTAAGAAACCAAAAGTACTAGTCTGCCATTGTGTAAAGGAAAGTAGATTACTGCTTCTTCTGTTAATTGTCAGTAAAAAGTGGTTGGACTATTGCTTCAATTTTTTTTACTGTTACCTTCTAGGGAAATTGTGACCTTTTGGCAATGAGGACTAAGCTTTTTTCCAGATATGTCAGTGTTGAGATGATTAGATGAGTGCTACCCTGATACTTGACATATTGCTTATCTTTTGTCATCAGGTAAAGTAAATAAAGTAGGACACATGATCACAGAAAAATATCACTTATTGATGTTGCAACCTACCTTTGGACCAGTTTCAAAAACAGGAACATGTGAAATGGTATTTTCTAGTTGATGAAGGAAAGATCTTTAATTTGACAAGTTGTAGCCCACTCCTACCAGGTAGTATATGCTTTGCTGGCCCCCAAATTTGGGTTATTGTTGCACTGCCAGTAACTAACTGACCTTTTCAAAAATTTTTTAGTGTGTCACCATTTCTCATACGTTTTGATCACACAGCTAAGCATCAGGTTCACTGGTGGTGGAAGGCAGCCGCTATATTACAAAGACATCTTGAAAGAAATGTGCAAATTTTATGAATAAAATAATATTACTTCTGTCCCAAAATTGGTTGATGGAGAATAAAATTGAAACCCTGAAGGAAGACGTTTTTAACCTGGATGGTACTTATTATGGCTGTCATCTGTGAAGAGTTGAACTGGCTCCTCCTTTGATTTGAACAGCATCTTGGATGAGAGCCATCCATGCCATTGTCAAAAGCCGTAACTTTCAGGCCCAATGATTGTCTCTCGGTCTGCTTTCACTTTGTGGACTATGTTTTGATCTGGCCTCCTTGTTGCTTTTGCCAGTGTCAAATTAGAACTGGTGCCACTGATTGGATAGAAAGTTCATCAATGAGGTTATATAGGACATGGTTGAGCCAACTCGACTCTGTGGACAGTAGATTGCTGCCAATAAGTTGTTTGTCAGCAGGAGTGTATATTGTCTTTGGAGACACGCTATGGAGATAGTCATGTTGAAAACTTCTAGATACCACAGAAGTGAGATTTTGTGGTATTGATGTACTCCTTATTTTGGAGCCAAGGAAATCTGATCATTTACTGTAAAGATGGTGACCATAGTTGAAGGGGACCTGAAAGCTCCCTTTTCATTTGCTACTACACAGAGATGTAAGGGAAGGCACTACTCCTTTCCCTGGATTGCTCCACTTTACCCTTGATCTGTACCTTATAATGCTGAGTGTTAAGCAAGGAGGAATTGAGTACCATTTTTTGAGTCTTCAGTATGACAACCTGAGATTGAACCCCAGTTTCCTGGGCCATTGGCAAACAATCTACTCACTAGGCCAATGGACCAGTCCTCATTTACTGTAATTCGGTTATATGTTGGGGAAGTCCCTCTAGTGCAGTGGCTAACTTGCTGGACTGTAACATCATAGTGAGTTCAAACTCTAGACAAAGATGGTCTGAAATACTTCTTGTACGTTGTCTGAATTTTTGAGATGAAGCTTGATGATTTCTGTCATTAAGGGTTTTTGAACTATTATCTTTATCTTTATAGTTATTTCCACAACGTTTGGACACATAGCGTAATGGTTATAGGCATTGGTTCCCTAAGCTTCTAAGGAGACAATCATCTAGTGGTTGCAGGTTCAATCCTGACTACAGGCAAGTAAAAAAACAGGAATACTTACCACTTGTAATCAGTTATGGCTAACAGAATCAGAACGGACAACCTCTGTGGATTCAATAAAGGATGAAGTTCGAAGTTCTGTGTAGTTTCCTGAGTTTGAAAAACACCTGAAGAACGCTGGAGGATATATCAGCCGAAATGTTGAATAAAAATAAAGACGAAGACAATAGTCCGAAAACCCTTAATGACAAAAAACTTTATGTACAGTCTACAAGTTGTGGCAGAACTAATAATGAATTAGCTGTTATCAATGCCCTACCCTATGTATTGCACTAATATTCAGTACTACCTCTGTGCCATAATAGTTGTTAGATTTGCATGTAAATTTCATACACTAAAAATAAGAACTACTTTTGTAACACTGCCTCTCCTCGACTATCAACTGGTGTTACACTTCTCAGATACAAGATAGACCTGTTATTTCCAATACGAAAAGTTTATTTCTTACCACATATTTCATACAGCAGTCGGCCATTGAAACATTGAGAAAAAGATTGAAGGAAATATTCTGTTAAATAGAGATGCTATAACTCTCATTTGTGAGAGACAAGTGATCAGTTGCCCAATCCGCTGGGGCTGTAGAATACACCAACTCCTTCCTTCAAATGTCCTGGATATGACACTAAACAATCTGATGATGAGGTTTCTGGAATGCGGAGTACCCCTTCAGTGCCATTGCTCCCAGGTCCATTCTGGCTCAGAGTGGTAGCACCTGATAGGGTACTGTCTATGCATCAACTAGAACTAAACTGTTTACTTTGGCTAAACTGAATTGTTTGAAATAGAATTGTTTTGACATTTAACTGTGTAAACAAAAACTATACGTATACTTAACGGAATTGTTTTAATTAGAACTGTTTGACTACACTGAATAGCTTGAAAAAGAAATGTTTTTGACAAACCGTGTGCTTATGCGAAATTGAATTGTTTGAAATGGGACTGTTTATTTGTATAAAAATGGATTTGGCATTAAAGGTTGATATGCCATAAAACCCAAACAAGCAATTAAAACACCACTCGTCCCTTCACCCCAGGGGTCATGAATCTCTGAATTCAACCGACCATCTCTGACCATGACTGCCTAACTGAACTAAAAATTCTGCTTAGATAATATTAATTATCTCATCCTCTAATGATATAAGAACATGTCCTTAACTTTCCAGTTTGATGTCACCTCCTTAAGTCAGGCGACAGAATGCTTACTTTTTGATGTCGGACCTACAACGATTTCAAAACACATCTCTAATATGTCATCCTCGGTGATTTCCAAAACACCCTGTCAACCTGACATCCTACCGACATATCGACACATATGACTTTCATAACTCACACTTCCATTCAAAGTTTTAGCTACCTTAAAATTCATCACTACAAATAAAATAATTACCTAATATGATTAATTATCATCCTTAATTATATTACACTATATACCTGTGTATCATGTGACTTACTCAGACCGGAGTTTTTGCCTAATGTTAAGGGGTTGCCCCATATGTAAGATAAAAACTGAGTGTCAATGGTTGATCAAGGCTAGGCCTAGGCCAACTAGTTGGCCTACAATTTTCATTTGAGTTTCAAAAAGCCATTTCAGTTTAGGATAGTTCTAACAACTAACTTTTTATTTATTCTTATATATATATATATATATATATATATATATATATATATCACACACAAGCCAAATCATTTGGTAGTTATAAATATACTTTGAATTGGAAGAAAATTTTAAGTGAATCGAACTGTTATTCACTCATTTACTCAGCTTACAAGTTTAGCAAACAATTCAGTTTAGTATAAGTATAGATTTTGTTTACACTCAGTTAAATGTCAAAACAGTTCTATATTAAACAATGCAGTTTAGTATAAGAACACAGTTTAATTGTCAAAAACATTTCTATTTTAAGCTATTCAGTTTAGTCATACAGTTTGCATGTAAATTTCGTACACTAAAAATAAGAACTACTTTTGTAACACTGCCACTCCTCGACTTTTAAGGGAGCCCTATGAAACAAAAACTCCTGATTGATAGTCTACTTACTACACGAGATACTTTTAAGTTATTTGATACCAAATCCTGTTTGTACATATATTCATTAAATACGATTTGTTTGGTTGGGTTTTATGGCATATCAACCTTTGTAGGTTATTTAATGCCAAATCCATTTTTATGAAAATAATCAGTTCGAGCACAGTCAAAGCAAAACTGAAAGCTGCAAACCAACAGGAAAGAATAAAACTGGAAACAGCATTTCGAAAACCTACTAGGAAACCCACCGAAAGTAACGCATGAACCAATCATCAGAATAATTAATAAGCAATTGGACATTAAACTAGGACCTTTCACTCAAGAAGAACTCGACTCGGTTCTTAGAAAAATTAAAAATAGGAAAGGTGCAGGGCTGGACGATATTCCCCCAGAAGTATGGAAGACCAGACAATTCGACGACATATTGCTCCGACACTGCAACGCAGTCTGACAGATGGATGAAAGGATGCATCCTCCCCTTCCTTAAAAAGGGTGACCTCGGATTAGCCAAGAACTACCGAGGCATAACACTTAAATCTATAGCAGCCAAAATTTACAATGTCCTATTACGAAACCGCATAGAACCCAAACCAAAATGGCTTCCGAAGAAATAGATCCACAACCGCACAAATATTGACCATCCGTAGAATCCTTGAGGGCGTACGGGCAAGAAACCTACAAGCGACATTACTATTTGTCGACTTTACCAAGGCCTTCGATTCCATTCACTGAGGAAAGATGAAACAAATCCTACTAGCATACAGCCTACCTAAAGAAACCGTAGCAGCAATAACGATTCTCTATAGAAACACCAAAGTGAAAGTACGTTCACCAGATGGAGACACAGAATACTTCGACATTGTAGCAGGAGACACGCTAGCTCCATACCTCTTTATCATCTGTCTAGATTACGTGCTTAGAACATCGATTGACAAAATCAGAGAAAACGGCTTCGAACTGACAAAGAAAAGAAGCAGAAGGCACCCCGCAAAAACAATTACCGACGCCGACTACTCTGATGACATAGCGATACTGGCAAATGCACCCAACCAAGCCAAAACACTACTGCATAGTTTGGAACGAGCCGCCGCAGGCATTGGCCTCCATGTCAATGCACACAAAACGGAATATATGTGCTATAATCAAACAGGCGAAATCATCGCACTCGACGGAACCCCTCTGAAACTAGTAGACAAATTCACCTACCTAGGAAGCAGCGTCTCATCAACCGAAAAGGATATCGACACGCGGCTAACGAAGGCATGGACAGCTATCGATCATATGGAAATCAGACCTGACCGAAAAAATGAAACGCAGTTTCTTCTATGCAGCGGTCGTATCGATACTGCTCTATGGATGCACTACTTGGACACTAACTAAACGGCTGGAGAGGAAGCTAGACGGCAATTACACAAGAATGCTGCGAGCAATATTGAACAAGTCCTGGCGACAACACCCCACAAGGCACCAACTATACGGCCACCTGCCTCCCATCACGAAAACTGGGACACTGCTGGAGAAGCAGGGACGAGCTCATAAGTGATGCACTCCTATGGACCCCCACATATGGCCGGGCAAAAGCAGGATGACCAGCTCGAACATACATTCAGCAGCTATGTAAGGATACGGGATGTAGCCCTGAAGACCTACCAGAGGCGATGAACGATCGGGAGAAGTGGCGAGAGAGGGTCAGGGATATCTGTGCTAGCGGCACGACATAATGATGATGATGATGACATTGTTTAATTGTCAAAAACATTTCTATTTCAAACTAATCAAGCAGTTATATATAACAATTCAGTTTAGTGTAAGTCCAGTTTCAATATCAAAAAACAGTTCTATTTCAAATAATTCAGTTTAGCATAAGCACGCAGTTTAAATGTAAGTACAGTTTAATTGTCAAAAACCTTTCTATTTCAAGCTATTGAGTTTAATCAAACAATTCAGTTTAGCATAAGTATGCCGTTAGTTCTATTTAACCCATAGATAGGGCCCTATCAGGTGCATCGTTGGGCGGGGGGTGTCTTACCCCTCTGCAGAGGTGCAGTCAATGTATTCTACAGCCCTAGCCGACTGGGAAATATAGTTTAGATGTCAAAACAGTTCTATTTCAAGCAATTCAGTTGAACATTATTACGCAATTTTTAATGTCAAAACAGTTCTATTTTAAACAATTCAGTTCAGCATAAATACCCAGTTTAAATGTATAAAAACAGTAAACATCAACCACCGTTTAGTTTTATTTAACCCATAGATAGGACCCTTATCAGGTGCTACAACTCCAGGCCAGAGTGTACCTGGGAGCGATGGCAATAAAGAGGTACTCCGCATTCCCCAAAGCTCCAGCATTGCTGGAACCTCACCATCAGATTGTTTAGTGTTATATTCAGGACACTCGTTTTTTTTTGGGGGGGGTCTACAGCCGACTGGGCAAAATACGATTTGTAAATGACTAGTTGGTAGGTAACATTATTTTTAGATGGGCCCGAGCTCTATTTGTACGCAGTTAAATGTTTCCAAGTATTGGTATTTAATAATTCTATTCAACATTATTCATTCTTTTGCTTACAGTTAAATAGTTCCAATTTTAATAAAGGATTGATATTTCTATTTGACTTGGATGGGAGCCTAACAGCTACTATCACTCCGAGTCACAGTGGATTTGAGAGCCATGGCACTGAAAGGGTACTTCACATTCTGAAAAGCCCCAGAACTTAAGCCTCACCATGAGATACATTTTGGTGCTATAGTTGGACTTTGGCTTATTACTCTGCAGAATTGCAATTGGTGTATTCTACAGCCCCATCCAATAGTACAGCTTCAATTGTTGCAATGGTCTGTTAGCATAGTTCACTAAGCATCACACCACATTCAGGAACTCCAAATTATTTGATCAGCTTAGCTTTGTTTGGCACAAGGCCAGAAGTGGGGTACTTGTAATAAGTTAACTAATTCTCCATTCAAATAACCTTTGCTCAGTCGGCTGGGGCTGTAGAATACACCGACTGCGTCTGCAGAGGAGTAAGACCCCCCGCCCAAGCATTACTAGAGCTTTTGGGAGTGCGCCTTCATTGCCATCACTCCCAGGTCCACTTTGGCCCGGGGTGGTAGTATCTGATAAGGGTCCTGTCTGTGGGTTAAATAGAATTAAACTGCATATTTATGCTAAACTGAATTGTTTGAATTTGAACTGTTTGACTAAAAGCTTGAAATAGAAATGTTTTTGACAAACTGTGTACTTATATTAAACTGTTTTGACATTTAACTGAGTGTAAACAAAATCTACACTTCTACTAAACTGAATTGTTTGTAACGTTACCGCCTCGGCCCCCACATACACGTTCACCATTCTCGAACCATTGGGTGTCCTCGTGGTGTAATCGTTAAAGCGATGAACTGCGGAATCGTAGTACGCGAGTTCGTACTCCAGTTGCGCTATTACGTTCACTTTCGGGCAAATACCCTTGGGAAAGGTATGAACCCCCTTATTCTCCCTCCAGCTATGGGTAAATAGTAGGACGGACTAGGTTCTTCAGCCTTGGTGAGGCAACTAGTCTAGGAGAAAGAAAACTCTGAATTCAAACCTGTTAAACTCCGCTTAAAAACTGACCTTGTGTCATATCCTGCCCGAGCGGAGGGGTTGGTAAATAGTACCATTCTCGAACCATTTACTTCCTTACGGCCTGTGATTAACCAGTGATTCTGAGGTGGGGGGGGGTGACGCACATTTCTTGCCTCTACAAGAATACGATCGACGGGGCCGGAGAAAATAGAAGGACAAACGAACAAACACGAATAATGCTTGGGGTTAACTCAGAGCAGAAGGAGAGTATGCAACACTACATTCATGTGCAGACTAACGCTAGCGTGGGTTACTAGCGAAAATTCCACAAAGCAACTGGAATGCCGACATCTCTTGACTCGATCTTCTTTTACTGGACCCTATCTTCTCTGCTACTGTCTCACCGCTCCGGTGTCCGGTGTCAACTGCCCCTGTCCGTGGTTCCACGCCAACTGCCTGTCAGCTCCTTTCTCCAGCCAACTCTCTTCCGTGTCCCCTTAGCACTTCCGGATACGGCGAGATTTCAGGTCCAAAAACCCTTTGTCTGGTTTCGCGCCAAAACAGACAAAGGAATCGTCTGCTTGGCGGGCCACCTATATAGTGTTACAGTTTGACTAAACTGAATAGCTTGAAATAGAAATATTTTTGACAAAATGTTCTCATGCTAAACTGAACTGCTTGAAATAGAACTGTTTTTAACATTGAAACTGTACTTATGCTAAACTGAATTGTTTAATATAGAACTGTTTTGACATTTAACTGTGTGTGGAGAAAATCCTTACTTATATTAAACTGAATTAGCTCTGTTTGACTAAACTGAATAATTTGAAATAGAAATGTTCTTCACAATGAAACTGTCTACTCATGCTAAACTGAGTTGTTTGAAAGAGAACCGATTATTTGTATAAAAATGGATTTGGCGTCAAATAACCTACAAAGGTTGATATGCCATAGTACCCAACCAACTATCAAATGATCTCAAATTTCAACTGCTTATGTTGAAACAATCTAAAATTCTTTGTTTCAGCACCTTTTTCTTTTACAGTAAATGACATTTCTATGCGTAGAAAAAAGCTAAACAAAAGCATAAAGCAATTTAGATTTTTTTCTACACATACTGTTAAAATTTGAGATTATTTAAACAAGAATTGGTCAATTTATTAGATAACGAAATGATAGCAATTTTTCTGAAACATTATTCACAGTGGTAAAATCCCAAAGCTCAGAATAAAATCAAGTGTGTATTTACTCTTGAATGTTCACTATGTTATTGCTATACATCTTATGAGATGACTGGCCAATTTTTAAGATTTCAGCTTCAAATGAACAGCTACAGCAGCAATTAGAATACACCCTACTAAAGCCTGATTGTCACAGCTGGTAATTTCAAAAATGCAATTTGGATGTAAGGACACTTTAGAAGAATGATATGCAATAAAATTGTGTTTTAAACTTGGAAAAAATGCCACAGAAACGTGTGGAATGCTTCAGGTTACTTTTTGACCATCTTACATGAATCGAGCATCAGTTTTTGAGTGGCATAAGAGAGTCAAGGAAGGCAGAGAGTCTGTAAAGGATGATGAGAGCTGTGGGAGGAGTAAGGAAGTCAATACACCAGAGTTGATTGGCCAAAGGGTTAGGGTTACTATGTTGAGGTTTTAAGGGAGTTCAGGGAGAGATTCCGTTGGAAAAGGCCAGCACTCTTCAAATCGGGTCAGTGGCATTTCCACCAGGACAATGCACTAGTTCACAACTCTATCCTTGTCACAGACTATTTGACCAAAATGGGCATCAAGACAGTTCCCTCACTCTCCCTATAGTCCAGACCTTGCTTCCTGTGACTTTTGGTTATTCCCTAAGCTCAGAAGCTGTCGTTATGAGACAATTGAGGAGATGAAAGAGGTTGTGACGAAGTTCATTGACACGCTCACACAAGTGGACTTCCATGGGGCCTTCCAGAAGTTGTTGGAACGGTACAAGTGCATTGCAGCCGGAGGGGATTACTTCGAAGGGGACTAGAGTTTCATGTGTGTACTATCAATAAAAGTGCCCATACGAAAAAAGTCTGGAAACTTATTTAATGATCCTCGTATATTACGTGACATAGTCACAATGACATAATAAAAAAAGATCAAATTGAAACTGTGACATTGCAGGATAAAGGACAACCAACAAAGCAATATATCTCTTGGCTGACAAATATAAGGCAAATCAGAAAGTCAATTGGTCATCGGGATTTTTAGCTAGTAGGAACATGTCATCAGCATATTGGGTATATATTATCAGTTTCGTTCAGACTGTTTTCAAGGACAAGCATATAATAGAAAATGTAGGACTGAGACTGGACCGTGAAAAGTTCCTTCTATGTGAAAATATTACCAAGGTCGTCGTAGAAGAGGACTTGTTCATGAGAAAAGTAGTTTTCTTGGGCGGGTGGGAATATTTGAAGGTCGAATTTACCCAGTCCCTTCGCCGCAATCGAGGTTCAACGCTAGGTCAATTTGTAACTGGAGCACAGCTGGTTTGAATTCCAAGGCTTCCTTCTAGATTGGTTGCAATACCAAAGTTAAAGTGTAGATACATATGATTTTAAAAGATATTTTTAGTTAAAAAAAAAAAAAGGTGCGCCTTACATGTCGTCAAATACAATACCTTGCTATAGCTTTACTATTTATTTCTGGTAACGTATTTGCCATGGCACTTTCAAATAAAGAAAAGGAGGCGTGCTTAGCATAGCAGTTATTGTCACCGGAAATGAAATTGTTGACTTGAGTTCAAATCCTGGACGACGCTGTTTGCATTCCTCTACGTGCTAATACCCTTGAGATATCATGAATCCATCTCTCCTACCCCTCCCACGAGCTATGAGTAAGTTGTTGGGTAGATTTGGTTTTTTAACCTTTGTTAGGCAACTGATCTTGGAGAAAGAAAACTCTGAATTCAAACCTGTTAAACTTCGCTAAAATTGACATTGTGTCATATTTTGCTCATAGTGGAAGGGTTGGTTGAATACCATTTTAATAAAATAAGAGACTAAATAGTCATAAACAAGAGTCAGTATGGATTTCAACCGGGCAGAGGGATAATAAAAGTAAGTAAAGTTGGCGACCTTAGTCGAAAGTGACCCGAAGGCTCCCTTTTCAATAGCTACTACACCGAGGTGTAGTGGAAGGCGCTACTCCCTTACCTGGATTGCTCCACTTTACCCTTGATCCTTACCTTATAATGCTGAGTGTTAAGCAAAGCGGCATCAAGTACCATTTTTTGAGTCTTTGGTATGACTCGACCAGGGATTGAAACCCGGTCTCCCGGACCATTGGTGAACAGGAAAAAGATAAAGGTGTGTCTCCCGAGACTTTCATTCTATAAGTTTAAAATCAGGCTTCACTACATTCATTTTATTGATTTCAAATCAGTTTTCAGTACTTTCATTACATAAATTTCAAATCAGCCTTCAATACTTTCATTTTATAGATTTCAAATCAGCCTTCACTCCAATGAAAGTGATTGTTATCAGGCCAACATGTTTTTGATATAATTAAATTTGTTTTTTTAATGGCATATTAACTTTCTGTGACACGATGGACCTTCGTTGTGGCAGTATATGAAGTTAGATCTATGATGTGCCGTTGTAAGTTGACCATGGGTGTAGGTACATATATATGTGTATGCGTGGGCCTAGATATATCCACGTGGGTGGGTGTGTAAGTGTATGTTCAGTATGTGTGTTGATGTGGATATGTATGTTTATATGCATATCACAGGAAGGGGAAGTGTAGGTACATATAATTAAGTTGATGCATGTGTGCGTGTACTTGTGTGTCTAGTTGCAAATTGACTATATATATATATATATATATATAAAAGAAAAACCTTTAAAAATCATTACTCTTGTTTTTTTTTGTAATAATATTTATTTCAGCAGACCTTATATTAAAATGTTAGATCTGCATCTTCAGACAAAGAAATAATGAGAAATTTCCAATGAAGATTTAGAAAAAACAAAACAAAATTGCAGTCACTTTATCTCTCTAACCCAAATTTCATTTTTTTTATGTAAAGACCAGACCATTTGTTTTCCTGTCTGGTTGACAAATGACATTCAATTCCTGTATCAAGATGTATCAATTTTTCCTTACTTAGGTGCAACATTAACGCAGGTATTCACGCGCGCGCGGGCGGAGCGGACGTGTCACTCAGAGATGTCACAATAGCCCAGATGGGAAACGGGGCTACAGAGTGCGGGTGACGTCACGCACCGGAAGCGCACGGAGGATTTGGGGAAATTTTGAAAAAGTCAGTTGAGTTGAGTTGAGTTGAGTCCTACCTCGGGAGAAGACGGTTGACTTTCGGTTGCTCGAGGAGGCCTTGGGCAGGTGTCACACGAGATGGGGGGGGGGCAGATGAAAAAGCCAGAATAGAAAGAATGTATATCTCTCTTCTTATGTCGAAGAACCTTTAAACTCAAGGGTAATAAAAGGTTTCGTAACTGAACTAAGAAGTCGTAAGTGTTTTTCGTGTTTCGAGATTCCTATGTTCTATGTTATGTTATATATGTTATGAACGTTCTAATGCACGTTTCACACATAGCCGTATCGGGCTATGGTACAGACGTAGATGAGTGCGTGTGGCCCTTACATACTTTGTGCGTAAACTACTCATTCACTTCTTCTTGTCTAAGTGGAGATGGTCAGATGATAAGGCTGAGATCCTCCCTGCTGCGGCACAAAAAAGTTTAATTTCATTGTTTCACTTTTGAAGGTGTTCTAGAGACATACCTTCTGGTAATATCTTTATGTCTTGTCTATGGGTGGCCTAGGTTCGGAAGTCGGGAAAGATTCACCTCTGCATTTATACAGGTGCAGTCAGTTGGTTAGAGGAGACCCACCTGGGACAGTGAAAGTGACACAAGGACCTAGGACACGTTAAGTCCGAAAACTTTTGCGCCTCAGGCATGGGAGTTGAAGCAGACCTAAAGAAAGGTTCCGAAGTGACACCTCCAACGGCAAGTCTAGTCCTTCAAAACTTATGTCGTCTTTTCTTTTGCCTTTGTCCTTGTGACATCGCCGTCTAATGGACGGTGTGCATTGTGGTATGCACCAGCAGAATGCAACAACGTCTGGGCCTGGCTGTGCAGCACAGATAGATATGCATAGCAAAAATGAGCTGTGCACGGAAACAGATGAGGCGACTACGTCACACTTCATGGGTTATTTAATGGTAAAGCCATCCTTGTAGAAAAACAGTAGTGATACTAATGGGTGGTGTCCTCATGGTGTAATGGTTAAAGCGGTGGACTGCGGAATCGTAGTAAGCGAGTTCGGATTCCAGTCGCGCTATTACGTTCACTTTCGAGCTAATACCCTTAGGAAAGGTATGAACCTCCTTATCCTCCCAGCTATGGGTTAAATTGTACCACTACTGTTCTTCTAGCAGGATGGCTTTGCCATTAAATAACCTACAAATGTTGATATGCCATTAAACAAAGAAACCAAACCAAACCAACCAACCAGTAGTAATACTATTCTATCGATAGCTGTGGGTAGATAAGGAGGTTCTTGCTTTTCCCGAGGGTATTAGCCCCAAAATGAACGTAATAGCGCGACTGGGGTTCGAACTCAATCACTGCGATGTCACAGGCCAGCATGTAAACCACGACGCCAGTTAGTGTACAACAAAATCAAGTGTACTGTTCAGATCAACAACAGCATGATGGGCATTGGCAATACAGTTGTATGGGTTCAAGTATTCCTCTCTGTTGTAATCACTTATTCTACTGACTTTCTTTTAATTGTGTAACTTGAGCAAGAAATAAGGATTGACAGAGATAAAGTAAAACACTCGTGAGAAAACAATAATGAATTCTTTAGTCACCATGTTACATTCCGAGGGCAGACAACTCAACTTTTTTTGCTCTTGAAAGAATTATTTCCCTTTTGTCCTCAACACTATCAAATACTATTAATTTTTATACAGATCTATTAGACATATAACAAGTGTTGAAATTTGTAAGTTCGGCAGTTAATGTCTGCTCGAATCTGATTGGCTGTTTTGAGGTTGTGCCGTTAGCCCCCGCCCTTATTGTTATTTAGGTGAGACCCACACGGGTTCTCCCTCTTTTGGTTTTTTTTAGCATGAGCAGAAGGCTCTGCTTGGCTCACTCTTTTTGCTTTGCAAGTTCTTGTTTATTCGTCTTCAGCTTTAGGCAGTTATTTCTTAAGCAAGGTAGTTTGAGCAAAATAGGCCCATTAGTCTTAGGCTAAGCCTCTATTTTTGACAGAGTTACTTGTTGAAGCAATAAGTCCACTGCAGGCTATTTGTTGTTTTGGAATGCTGTCCTCTTCAAAAAAAGTTGTGTCTGGAGGCAGTATTATTGGACTTTTTGCCGACAAAGGAAGCTGTTGGTTCGGGTCAGAAGATGTGGTAAAAGCCCCCGTAGGCTCAACAGAAGAAAATTTGAGTTAAAACAGAAAGATATTCATCTAAGAGGAGGAAGCGGTGGTCTACTCGAAGTTCAATTAAAGAAATAGTAAACTTCGTTTTTAACAAGTCTACACAGGAAACTAGAAGAACACGGTTGTCCAGGTTGATTCTACACAAGAAGGAAACGCCGAGAAGAAGAATAAATCCTAAAAATTGGCTTCTAGATTAACTTTGACATAAAATACCAAAGAATGGTATTTTATCATGAACAAAGGTCAAACTGACTGTAGGTGGTTGATGGCATGGTTTCGAGCAAGTCAGTCAGTCATATTTCTTTATACCCTTCTTCGTTTTTTACTTATAATATTGTCGTCACTTGAATGTATGTTATTTTTGTTACCTTATTTAATGTTTTCGACAAGCATTGGGAAAATATACAAAACCAGATTTTGGAAATAAATTACTTTGTAGGAACTGGTTGTTTTTGTTTTTAAGAATTATAGACACACTTTTCTTTTAGGTAGCAAAAGTAAGCTTCCCTTCCCCTCTTTTTATCTCCTTTACTTTTACACATTTCTTTCCTCCTTTGCCAGCCATGACAGTTACTGCTAGATAATTTCTTGGGCTGGGCAGAGATAACGTTTACTCGATTTAGGTAGCATTATACTTTATAGTGACTAACATTCGGATAAATTTGTGAACTTTTCGTGAGTTGGTTGTTATAATTTAAGACCTAAAACCTCATATTTTTTTAATTGAGCACATTTCTCATACAAGTACTACCACTCGAATTTCGGTCAAGTCACGTCGAAAGCACCGGTTCCTGCAAGATCACCGAAGTTAAGCAACGATGATTCTGTTCAATACTTAAATGTGTGACCATTTAAACCACACTTGGTACTGTAAGCAACTTAAGTCCTCTGTGACATATCTAAACAAAGCTTTGTAAAAATAACAAGTACTTCTTTGGGTCAAAGTGGACTGAAAGAGTGACTCTAACTTCCCCTGGGCTTCGCAGATAGCTTAATGGTTGCATGTATTTCTATCTAACACAAATAATTCCATTCAATACTAATCATTTGTTAGCAAACAGTAAAACAGTTTCAACTATTCTTATCTTATACCAATATTTCTACTTTAAATTAATCATTATTTTGCACACGGTTAAATGGTTTCAAGTATTGCTATTTACTGTTAGTGATTCTATGTATCGGTGACGTTACCCCCTCGGTCCCCCGAATACGTCAACGTCTTCGAACCATTTCGATATTCTTGGCCGGAGATCATCTAGTGGTCCCGATAGGGGCATTGCACATTTCTTTACGGCTACAAGAAATACAATCGAGGGAGTGTGAGAAAAAGAACAAACGAACAATACGAGCCCTGGGTGTAACTCAAAGTGCAAGACAAGGAGTTATGTAACACTCTGCATTCCTGTGAGCATATATAGACTAACGCTAGCGTGAATTTCTAGCGAAATTTCTACAACCCATGAGGAGTGCTGACTCATCTTGACTCGTCTCCCCTCACTGCTCTGGACCTCATCTCATCCGACTGGTCTCTCTGCTGTCCGGTGTCGACTGCCCTGTCCGTCGTCCGTCGCCAACTGCCTTCTTCGAGCTCCTTTGTCCAACTCCCTTCTCGCGTTCTCTTACCCACTTCTGGTCACGCCGAGATCTCGAGTCCAAAACCTTTTGTCTGGTTTCGCGCCAAAACAGACAAAGGAATCGTCTGCTTGGCGGACCTCCTACATAGTGTTACATATCAATCATTCCGAACGAATACAAATAATTTGCATACTAGTGTACAGTTTAAAATCCTTAATACTAATAATTCTTAGTAAATGATTGAAGTTCTATGTGACCAATAGATGGGACGCTAACAGGTACAAATGATACCAGTCAGAGTGGACCAGTGAATAATGGCAGTAAAAAGCGATTCGCCCGTGGTGTAATGGTTATCGTCGTAGGAAATGGACACGGCGACACGAGTTCAAATCCTGCACGAGACTGATTGCATTTCCCAAAGCACTAATACACTTGGGAAAGGTATGAATCCAATAACTCTCCCTCCAGCTATGGGTAAATAGTAGGACAGACTAGGTTCTTCAGCCTTGGTGAGGCAACTAGTCTAGGAGAAGGAAAACTCTGAATTCAAACCTGTTAAACTCCGCTTAAAAATTGACCTTGTGTCATATCCTGCCCGAGCGGAGGGGTTGGTAAATATGGTAAAGAACGACTCCACATTCCCCAAAACCTCCAAGATTAGAGCCTCACCATCAGAGAAATTAAAGGGTCATACTCAGGGTTTTCGTTGGAGAGAGTGCAGTCAGCATATTCCACAGTCCCAAACGGCAGGACTGAACTCTTTTGTGCGTGAAGATATTTTGTACTGAGTGAAATGAGCCTTAAGAAGTCCTTTATATTCGTGCGTCATGGATTTTTTGGTGATAAATAAAACCACTAGGTTTAAATTTTTATGTTAATTTTAACCGTACTCTTCAGAGTGAGAATGTGTCCGACAGACTGTTTGGATTTGATTCCGGTTGCTCGTGGATAACATCTTCTGAGTTTGACTGATTGATTATCGGTGAAAGGTTTCTTAGCTATTTTTATAAGCATTGGTGATGCTCCAGCGCGACCAAAATTTTAAACTTCTGATCTCAATTAATAGTGGTTTAAAAAATTGTCACGTGACCCGATCCGTAGTACGTCCGCGTGGGTGTTATTTTTCACGTGGTTTAGTGTCTTGTTATCTAGGTTTTTAGTTCTAATTTTAGATTTGATGCAATGTTTGATAAGGTTTTTTTATATTGGCTGAAGGAAAGTCCAGAAACTGCTTTTCGAGAGATATTTCTGTACATTCTGACACACTTTTAGAAAAGAAGAATTCTGTCTTAATCGAGTGGTAAACAAATATTTGGAACAAAGAAAATTGAAAAATAAATCCCTAATTATTAATTTCATGTCATCTTGTCAGTACGATTGGATAATTTTAACGGCATGTTAACCAATCTAGGGTCATTTTATGCCTAGAGTTTGAGGAATGCTGTTCATTGTACATTTATATTTACGTTTTTTCTGAAGTTATATATAGTTATGATACGAGGATCATTAAATAAGTTTCCAGGATAAAGGAGTTCATGCCTTTCTCATGGGTATATGTCTGAAAGCATACATAATAGCACAAGGGAGTTTAAACTCACTTACTATGATGTCACAATCTAGCACATTAACGATGACAGTATGGGGACCCTCCTCATATATATATATATATATATGGGGATCATTTAATAAGTTTCCAGACTTTTTTCGTATGGGCACTTTTGTTGATAGTACACACATGAAACTTTAGACCCCTTCGAAGTAATCTCCTCCAGCTGCAATGCACTTGTTGTACCGTTCCAACAACTTGTAGTAAGCCCCAAGGATGTCCTCTTGTGTGAGCGTATCAATGACCTTCACTACAGCCTCTTTTATCTCCTCATTTGTCTCATAACGACAGCCTGTGAGCTTAGGGAAAAACCAAAAGCCACAGGGACCAAGGTCTGGACTATAGGGACGGTGACGAACTGTCTCGATGTCCATCTTGATCAAATAGTCTGTGACAAGGATGGAGTTGTGGACTGGTGCATTGTCCTATTGGAAATGCCACTGACCCGATTTGAAGAGTGCTGGCCTCATCCGACACAATCTCTTCCTGAACTCCCTTAAAACCTCAACATAGTAACCCTAACCCTAACCCTTTAGCCAATCAACTCTGGTATATTGACCTCCTTACTCCTCGCACACCTCTCATCATCCCTCACAGACTTCCTGCCTTCCTTGAATCTCTTATGCCACTCAAAAACTGATGTTCGATTCATGCAAGATACCCCAAAAGCAGTCTGAAGCATTCCCTACGTTTCTGTGGCATTTTTTCCAAGTTTAAAACAGAATTTTATTGCATATCGTTCTTCTAAAGTGTCCTCACGTCCAGATTGCATTTTTGAAATTCACAAGCTGTGACAATCAGGCTTTAGTAGGGTGTATTCCAATTCGTGCTGTAGCTGTTTATTTGAAGCTGAAATCATAAAAATTGGTCAGTCATCTCATTAGATGTATAGCAATAACATAGTGAATTTTCAAGAGTCTACGATAATTTTAAATGCCTGCACAAAAAGTCTGGAAACTTATTGAATGCACCACATATCTAGTGTTCCTCTCAAATACTAATAATTTTCGCGCTGTTTTATCGTTTCAAGTATTCCTATCTAATACTAATAATTTGCGTGCAGTTATATCGTTTCAAGTATTACTATTGTTTCGAGTTCAAAGAATTCTTTCAGGGTAGGGAAAAGAAGCACCCTTCTGGGACTCCCACGTGCGAGCCCCTAGAACGTCTAATATATTCCCCAGAGATCCAGTCACATACATAAAGAACGAAAAGTAGATAAAGAAGGCAGATATCAGTTAAGCCTGATTCTTCGATGAATGCAAAAGACGAATACGCGCCAAAGTTATTAATGGAACCAGAACATTTATTACAAAAAGAAAACAAATACTAAGAACGTCATGAAAGGTGAAATGTCCAATCGAATAGAAAGTTTCTTTTTTTTTGTATGGAATGGTACATGTAACAATTTATAGACAAATGTATTAAATAGTGGAATAGTGTGTGCAAACAATAATTCTGAATATGAAAGTTTATGAGAGATTCAACTCGTGTGAGCTAGGGTGGCTGGCTCGTCCATTGAGCCTAATCTGATTGGCTCCTTCGCAGAGCTCACATCATTGAGGTCAGTCTGAAATTGACTTTCTTCCTCTGTTTTCACTTTTGCACCCACTTTAAGGACTTCCCGTTGTGGTGTTTCTCTCTATATAACACTTATCAGCATGCCTTTCTCCCACCTTCTCCGTAACAGGCTCTTGCCTGGTGCTATGGCTTGAATTTCAGGATTACTTCCTGTTCGCCTTCTCATTCGTTTTTCTCTCTCTCCATCTCTCTTTCTCTCTCTCTCTCTCTCTCTCTCTCTCTGGACTCTTATCACCGTCGGAAATTGACTTTCTTCCTCTGTCTTCATTTTTGAACCCACTTTAAGGACTTCCCGTTTGAGTTTCACCCAATCACCGCCGTCGACCATATTGCTGCTGAAATATTTCTATTTTTAACTTGGGCACTTGCCAGCTGTGGTGCCGTTGCTAATATGCCTTGGACTTCGGGATTACTTTCCGTTCTCTCTCTCTCTCTCTCTCTCTCTCCGTCTTCCCTCTTACTGTTCTTGTGGTGTTTCTCTCTATATAACGCTTATCAGCATACCTTTCTCCCACCTTCTCCGTAACAGGCTCTTGGCTGGTGCTATGGCTTAGATTTCAGGATTACCTCCTGTTCGCCTTCTCATTCGTTTTTCTCTCTCTCTCCCTCTCTCTCTCTCTGGACTCTTATCACCGTGCCTCTCTCTATCCCCCTCTCTCTCTTCTTATCCGTAACACTATCCAATAATAATAATTTGCACATAGTTATATAGTATCAAGTGTTCCTATCTAATACTAATGATTATATGGTTTCAAGGAATTATTTCTATCTAATAATAATCATTTTTCGCACACAGTTATATGGTTTCACATAATTTACTGTCGTATGGCATCAAGTATTCCGATCGAATACAAATAATTTTTATACAAATTTTAGGACCCTGACAAGTACAACCTCTCCTGGTCAGAGTGGACCAGGGAGTAACGGCAATGAAAGAGTACTCCACACTCCTTCAATCTCCATAACTGGAGCCTCCTATCAGATATAAGTTAATGTTATAACCAGGACACCCATTTTTGTGGACGTTTTACGTTCTCTGCCAAGAATACAGTCAGGGTATTTTAAGCCCGACCAGCGGGTCGGTGATCTTGTCGGGCTGTTTTTCACATTATTTCAGTCGCGTACTCTTCTGTCTTCTTCGAGTGTTCTTTGTTTTGTAATGTGTAGTCGACATATTTTCACAGTATGGATCTTTGGTGTGGTCGTTTATAGATTTAGCCATCTGCGTAGACAAATGAGTCGGTATGGGTATATGTATGGATGGATGAATGGATGCGAATTGATCATAGGTATGTGTATATGTATGTGTATATCCATATAGAGGCTTGAACATATTTGCTAGGGTGTGTTGAATGTCTGTGTGGCTGTAAGTATTTTGTGCGCAAACCACTCATCCACCAGTCGAAGTGAAAATAGTTATGTGAAGCGGATCCACGACTTAAAAGACTTCAATCTTATTATAATTTTCAGGGTGTGCTGAAGACATACAGTCTGGCAATATTTTTATGTCCCCTACTGGACTCACTGACGACAAAGTTCACTTGGAAGAGGTCCCCGCGGACTTTCTCGAAACCAATGTATGGCACTAGACATTGCTGTCTAGTTCAAGCCATAACCCGGCATACGTGCCCGGACCCACATTTGGGTTCGTGAAACTGCTTGCCTCATCAGGCTCACATTGCACCAAATGAGCCGATGAGCAGCATAGACCAGCAGGGTTCGAATCTCGGCTCGTTCCCGACCTTCCCCTCCACTTTATCCCCACTTTAATCGGCCTTCGGGCTTTTGACCATGTGTCAAGTCGTGTCTGGTGGGAAGCAGCGACAAATAAACAAAGTTCACTCGGAACCGGGCTTTTTTGGCTTGGTGACTGAAAAACTGATCACCTGGTTCCCGGGGGTCGTTCTCTCAAATAATACCTGCTTTGCAAGGTTGTTCATTGTTTGGCACCTGAGGCGCTCCAATTCGGGAATGCTGATGGGATCAAGCATTTTTTGCTCTTGTTGCGCATGAGTCTCGAGTCATACATGGCACTCCACATTAAAATGACCCTGCGTCAAAACCTACCAGGTGAGAGGTCAGATAAATAACCAGTCTATGTGTGTCCCAAGGTCCAGAAGTAGAACTGATTCACCCTTGTCACTCCTGCATATATACAGGTATGATCAATCTGCTTGAGAGAGTCCGCTGAGGAGAGACAAGAAAAGTCACGCCAAGCCAGCAATCGATTTAATTCAATTTAGGGAATTACCCAAGCCATCTAGGTAGCAAAAATGAGAACTCCACACACCGTCATTTTACAAAGTGTCACACATTTTCCACTATTGAGCGACCTCGCCCTTTTCTTCCTTTGTGGACCTGTCTCAGGCTTGTGCACTTCCATTCAAACCTGCAGAGAAAGACTGGACAGTGTTGGGGTGACATTGTACAGACGAAGACGCATGAACCGCGAACGGATATTCTCACAATACCAGGTTATATCTTCTAACTATTTTTGGTACGAATTAGAATACAGTAGGAACAAACGCCCCAATCAGTAAATTCCAAACTGAAAAAACGTCTGAAGCACATTATACTGTGAATATAGCAACATAGATGGGGGACATAGACACCTAGTACTGGTGTATGCTTAGTTTCGTATATCTAGTGCTACAGAGTAGTGAGTTCGATCCTTACTGTAAGCCCTATACTTTGTCAAATTTAAACTACCAGCTCCTCGTATAGTGTAATTCAAGAACATAGCAATTTATCGGCAAATGCGAACTGAGCTTGAGGGTCCAATCGGACAGTGTTTGAGGGTCCACAGCAGTAAAAGGCACAAGTAACACATTTTCTCATTTTTTGAGTGGTTTCAAATGAATGAATGTGTTATAGCTGAAATGGTAAATTTTTACCCATGGGTTAAAGTGATAAATATTTACCCTTTAACTCATGGGTTAAAGGGTAAAAATCTACCGCTGAAATCTTTTAACACAACGTATCCTTGCTGTTCTACAAATATATCCGTAGATAAGGAAATTATTTAATCCAGTTTCATCTTACCAAAAGCCAATATAAACATTGATATATCCATGATATACCAACACTGAGCAAAACAGAAGGAAAGAGAAAATAAAGTCATTTACACGTACAAGACATTTAACGTTTGTATTATGTTGAAGAATGTATTGATACCGACTCGTGGATCGAACATTGATCTCTAGCCAACAAACATAAGTGCTGAAATGAATTGTGCTACTGGAGTTCACGTGACTAAAAATGGTGGATTAGACAGAAGTTTGACCTGTGAGTAGTGCGTAAACTTCTGACCCTCCCCTTTGCATTCTTTCATATGTTTTTATATGTAGTATTGTGTTGTTATAACCGAGTCGTTGGTTCAATGAAGTAGAGTGTTCGCCAATGGTCTGGGAGGCTGAGGTTCTATCCCAGGTCGAGTCATACCAAAGGCTAAAAAAAAAATTGGTACTTGATGCTGCTTTGCTTAACACTTGGCATTATAAGGTAAGGAACTAGGGAAAAGTAGAGCAATCCACGGAATAGTGCCCTCCCCTATGAATCGTTGTAGTAGCAATCGAAAAAAAAGCCTTCGGTTCATCCGCGATTAAAGTCGCCAACTTTACTTATTGCATTGTTAATCATTATAAATTCACTAGTATAAAATTGGAAATATAGGGTTTTAAGTCGGCTGTCACAAAGAGAACGTGGTATTATAAGTGTGTCCGGTGCGTCCGAGGAAGAATGAATGAAATTAATTGTATTGTGTGAATGAGTCGGCAACTGCGGCTAGCTAGGATCCCTCTCTCCTTCCCCTAATTTTTTTGTAGAGGCCTTGTGCCTCAAAACAAAACCATTTTGTGTTGAATAAAGAGTCGTGCGTAAATTTGGGCATTGTGCTCTCCAAAATTTGTTCAATTTCAGTTTTTGGAAACAAACGAGAGAAAAGTTGTGCATATGCAAAATAGACGGAAAATGTAACATAGCGAGTTTTTATTATTTAGCATTCCATACACAGTATTCGGCATTTTACGAGACTGAAGAGATTTTAATATTCGCCCCCCCCCCCCTCTTCACGAACATTACAAAAGAATAATAATTCCGAACATTATAAAAGTGGGTGGGAGGGCAACCAAACGGGGAATTTTTTCCTTTGTTTTCGTTTTCATATTTTTGTATATTTTGGGGTTTTTCTACCATTCCCATCATATAAATTATCAATTGTAAATAAAATCACACATTTCATTCGGGATTTTAAGTAGGCCTTTTTCATCGAGCAAATGTGGTATTTTGGTGGTTGCAGCGCGCATGGTGATGGATAAATGATTTTATATTGTACTGTTGAATGGGTCGGCGAATGTAGCTAGCTAGGTTCCCTTAGAACACATGACCGCTCCTTTCCCCCCCTTCCCCCATAAAACTTTAAGGCCTTGTGCCTTCCATTTTTGTATTAAAATGGAAATAAAGAACATTATAAAAGTGTCGACGAGATATCGTTGTTGAATTTATACCTGGACGACGGACAAAAAAAAGTATCATGCAAGTAATAGAGTGTAACCCTGATATAAGAGAAACCTGGATATAAGAGAGATTTTCTCTGGTCCCAAATTAGAGCCTGCGTTACCTAAACAAAATAGACAAACCCCGATATAAGAGATTCATTCTTCGGTTCCGATAACTCTCTTATATCCGGGTTACACTGTCATTGAATTATTTAGCGGAGTACAAGGAAAATGGACAAACTGAAATCAATTACGAGTCAATCGTTGGCACTGCAAAAACAACTGCAGGAATTACAATTTCAACTACAAAAAGACCAATATGAACTACAAAAGAAACAAAAAGAATTACGATTATTGTAACATAGGGACCAATTGGAACGACAATCCCAATTAGAGAAACAACAAATGTTTTTCGAGTAGTTGGTTAAGAAAACTACAGAGGAAAAAGCGTCTGATTCATTCACGCCAGACGCAGTCACAAATTCCATTTGCGAATTTATTTATAAGCCTGACAAAAGGATAACTTTTCAGTCATATTATAGAAGATACGCAGGCATCTTCAAAAAGGATCGTTCACATTGGGATTTGTCCTCCGTCCCACCTACCGGACGAGTATGACACAAGGTTTTTTTCAAGGTGGGTCGAGGCGCAGGACCGGAGTCCACACGCGCCCGGTATTTCCAAAAATTCCTCGGACCCCGTCGGCATTCCCCTAAAAAAAGCGCCACAGGCGCCGGACGATAAACTCAACCCCTCCGAAGAGGGTTTAAGCCTGTCGAGGTAGTGGGCAGGGGGGCTTGAAGCCAGAGGTATATCCAGTGATAAGACACACCCGACCTGAACCGTCCATCGTATCACGGCCAGCTGAAATGTGTCCCATCAACAGGATAAATTTCGTCACGAACGGCCGAGAAGAGCTGGATTGTTTGCATTGGGGTAACGAAAAGAAAATCAGACTATTTTTAAGGAAACTATTCACAGTCGAACACGAAAAATATGCAAATTTTATTTTGCCAAAACAACCAGGCGAAATAAATTTTGAAGAAACTATTGGAATACTAACAAAAATTTTCGGAGACAGAACTTCATTATTCAATGCGCGATGGAATTGTCTAAATCTATATAAAATGTGACGACGACGATTTTGTCACCTACACAGGAGTCGTCAATCGAGAATGTGAGAAGTTTAAGTTTTAGGGAACGAATAAATAAATAAATAAATAAAACAAAAAACTCCCAGAGGTCCCTGACGGGAAAAAGGGATGACGCATGCGTCAAAGAAAAAAGGCAACCTCTTCCCAAATTTGTGCTGCCCGGAATGATGGTCAGGTATGGATAGGATAAGTCATCCTGATTGGGTGAAACATGCATTGACCCTTACGGTTAAATTAAATTACGCGCCAAACAAAAATACGAAATTCTTTCTGCTACAAAAGTAAAATAATTATCATCCCAAACAGCAAATCAAGCGAAACCAGTTACGCTGAATGCAGCCAATTTTCCATTGAAACGAAGTTAAGCAGTGATCAGTCCATTCATTGCTTTGATGGGTCGCCTGTTTTAAACGGACAATACTGAAAGTAACTCGAAGCCTGTGTGCCAGATGAAACAAAGAAAGGGATTTATCTGATTTTCGACCAAGTCAGATTTGACACTTAGACTAAATACAGAAAGATTAACATTTATAAGAAATCACCAATACTTTATGGGGTTGTAAGTATTTTTGGTGGTTGTTCATTTCGTTTGGGTTTTAGTGTTATGATATCCATACAGTGTAACCCGCATATAAGAGAGTTGTAGGTACCGGATAATAAGTCTCTTATATCCGAGTTTGTCTCTTTTGTTTAGGTAACTCAAGCTCTAATTTGGGACCCGAGAAAATATCTCATTATATCCGGGTATCTCTTATATCTGGGTCTGGGTCTGGGTCTATGCTGGCTTTTCCATCTGCCCCCCCCTACGTGTGCACTCGTTGCAAGGCCCCCACGAGCAAGCGAAAGTCACCCTTCTTCTTCGGACTGCAAGACTCAACTCCTGACTTTTTTCAAAATCCCCAAAATCCTCCGCGTGCGCTTCCGGTGCATGACGTCATTCATATCCACTGGTTAACCTTTCTATCTGGGATTTTTATTTTGACATCTGTGAACGACACATCCTCCCCGCGCGCGCGTTAACACCTGCACTCAAGTTTGCACCTAACTAACCCATGTGCCGAAAGGTTCTCAGCCTAACTAAACCCAAAGGCATAAAACGAAATCCCTCGGCCATTATATTACAGGGTGAGTAATTTGCCTTGTCAGTAATAGAAAGAAGAGTCTCTTGTAACTGAACACATGGAATCAATTTCAAGTGCTGTTGCTGTGAGGTCATTTTCTTCTTCTTAATAGAAGATGGACAGCCGGATTTCTACGCTGAGATGACAGTTCTCATAGCTTCTTCCTATGAATTTCTTTTTGCCTGCAACAATCTTCTTTAGCAGTCCTACATCCAGGCTCGTCTCTTGTTGTGCGTCACCAAGACTCAAAAGGCCTTTTCATAATGAAGTCAGATATCAAACGGCAACACTGCTTTGCCCTTGACCATTACTGACACCTACAACCTTTTATATTTTGACTTTATTTCTGGGGTCAGTAACTATTCTGTGGGTGAGGAAATCATTCCTGAATCCAAATAAAATGGTTGCGTCTCCCAGACAAGGTGTTAAAGTGTGTTAGACGTTTTCGGGCAGATATATCCATTTTTCGGTGTTTTTAGTCATGAGTTTTTTTTTTTCCACGCAATAAAATAGATTGACATGTCTCGATACGAAATTTCAGAAAAGGAAAGGAAAACGATGGACCAACACCTACATAAATAATACTAAAGCACAGACAGACAACGTCTTTATAAATAAGAAATGGAATAATAGCGCATTGAATTGCGAGGCATATTTCTTTTTCGATGGTGTGTCCTCCGATCACCGAATTGTCACGGCAAAGATACGACTGAGCCTACGAAGGAATGCAGCCTGAACAACAACCACCGTACACTATGACTGGTCCCTGCTTAATAGCAGGAATATTAGAGATAAATATGCGTTAACACTAAGAAACAAATTCAATGCACTACAGGAGAAGTTAGAAACACATACTCTGAATGACGAATATGAGAATTTCGTCAATACTCACTTAAAAGCGGCAGCAGAATACATACCAACTAAACAAAGAGTTAAACCTAGAGTCCCATGGGAGACATTAGCGGTTAGAAAAAAAGTGTGCAGACGTGAAAACTGTTTCCAAATGCAATAGGCGGAACCCAACCAATATCAATGCCCTGAAATATAAAAAGACCCTAAATGAATTAGCTAACATATACCTAAAATAACAAATAGAATACATACAAAATCAGATCAATAAGATTAGAGACTTGGTGGAACATAGACAATCTTGGATAGTATGGCAAACGGTAAACGAAGTGAGCTGAAGGGAGAGCACTGCAAAAGCTAAATTGAAAGCTACCAGCCAAGAAGAACGAATACATCTGTGGAAACAACATTTTGAGAATTTACGCGGAAACCCTCCGAAAGTTACACATGAACCAATCACGAGAATTATTAGTTAACAATTAGACATCAAGCTAGGACAGTTTACGCAAGAAGAACTTGAGTCAGTACTAAGAAAAATTAAAAATAGAAAAGCAGCAGGGCTTGATGAAATACCCCCAGAAGTATAGAAGGGAATTCGACGAAATACTGCTCTAACTGTAATGCCGTATTTAATCAAAACACAATAGACAGATGGACAAAAGGATGCACCCTCCTCTTCCATAAGAAGGGTGACCTCGGATTAGCCAAGAACTACGGAGGTATAACCCTTACATCCGAAGCCGCTAAGATCTACAATTCTCTACTATGCAACCGCATAGAACCCAAAATTGAGAAGATACTTAGGAAGAACCAAAATGGCTCTCGGAGAAATCGATCCACGACGTCACAAATTTTGACTTTCTGTCGAATTCTTGAAGGTGTACGTGCAAAAAACCTAGAGGCAACAATATTATTTGTCGACTTCGCCAAGGCCTTTGACTCCATACACAGAGGGAAAATGGAGCAAATACTACTCGCCTACAGCCTATCCAAAGAAACCGTCGCAGCCAGAATGATGGTATATAGAAACACGAAAGTAAAAATCCACTCTCCAGATGGAGACAGTGACTATTTCCACATTGCAGCGGGTATGCTGCAAGGAGACAAATTAGCTCTATACCTCTTTATCATCTGTCTAGACAACGTGCTTAGAACGTCTATTGGTAAAATGAAAGACAACGGTTTCAAGCTGACAAAGGAAAAAAGCAGAAGATACCCTGCACATACATTTACGGACGCAGACTACTCCGATGACATAGCGCTTTTGGCAAATACACCCGCCCAAGCTGAAACCCTGCTACATTGTCTGGAACGAACAGTTCCTGGCATAGGCCTCCATGTCAACGCAAACAAGACGGAATACATGTGCTTTAATCAAAGAGGTGACTTCTCCGCTCTAAGTTGTAGTTCTCTGAAACTTGTGGACAAGTTCACCTACTTAGGAAGCAGTGTCATCAACTGAGATAGACATCAACACACGACTAGCAAAGGGATGGACAGCAATTGATAGGCTATCGATCATATGGAAGTCAGACCTGACTGATAAAATAAAACGCAGTTTTTTCCAATCAGCGGTCGTGTCGATACTGCTATATGGATACACTACATGGATACATGGAGAAAAAGTTTGATGGTAATTGCACAAGAATGCTGAGAGTAATATTGAACAACTCCTGGAAGCAGCACCTCACAAAGCAGCAGCTGTACGGCCACCTACCACCCATCACGAAAACTATCCAAGTTAGACGAACTAGACATGCGGGACACTGCTGGAGAAGTAGGGACGAACTCATAAGCGACATACTCCTGTGGACCCTTTCACATGAACGAGCAAAAGCAGGACGACCAGCTAGAACCTATATACAACTGCTCTGTGCCGATACAGGATGTAGCTTTGAAAACCTACCGGGAGCAATGGACGATAGAGATGGATGGCGGGAGAAGGTCAGGGAGATCCGTGCTGGCGGTGCGACATGATAATGATGATGATGATGTGTCATGGGTTGCTGGTAACAGAGACAGTTGCTTGGGGAGACACGGTTTTAAGCCAAGTACAAGACTTGGGTGGACACGTGCGCTGATTGTCAGTACCCGAGGAAAATCGGGTTCGTCTAGTATCAAAGGTAAAACTGAAGTGAAGGCGAATCTCTTTCTTTTTCCCGCGTATGTTTCGCCCCTACTTCCTGTCAGGGGCTTCTGCATTTAAAAAAAAAATTATTTTGGTTTTATTTTTTAATTTTTTTCTATCCATCAAAACTTTCTATATCTCTATATTCTATTTACGTTATTTTTCTATTAAAAACGTCCAGAATTTAAATCTATGGGAATAAATGATATTTTGGTGTTTGTTCGTTAAGTTTGGTTTTTGGCGTCAATATCAGACTGCATTTGGTTCTTTACTGGGGACTTTTAATTTCAACTTTATTTAATTTAGGTATGCACACGGCTACTCTGTACAGAGGAAATTTCTTCATGTACTATTTGAGAATCGTTGCTTCTCGAAATCCGGCGTTGAAATATGTTAAGAAGTCCAAATTCGGTGGGCTCATGTCCTGTGGTGTTTTCATATTGCTCGTTCAGGAGTGTTGGGTCGCTAGCAGTAGACACAACCCATATGCGAATTCGATTGACCTGGCAAAACAGGCGCGCTACCCGCTAGCGACAGGGTGGAAGAAAGTCCTTTCGTCTCAAGGGTTCGACTTAAGTGAGGGCGAATCTCTTTCTTTTTCCTGCGTCTGCGTCGCCTCACTTCCTGCCAGGGGCTTCCGGGAGTTTCTGCATTTTTTAAATTAATTTCTATTTTATTTAATTGTATTTTTATTTTATTACTTTTCTTTTTTCTGTTCGCTACAAATCTACCTATTTGACAGGTGCTTCGTATGATGTTGTGGTGAATGAGAAACTCTAGTTGGCAATTGTTAATGAGTTTGATTCTCAGTGGGTGCCCCGGTAATTCTTGCTTTGTGCTAAGTTAAGCTTATTAAATGACTTACCTGTTGCATTCATTCTCATTGGCGTGGCGCACTTTAAGGTGGTCATCGCCTTTTGGTTCAGGATGGAGCACAAAAAATAATTAACAGTTTAATTCTAGAAGGTCTTTTCCCCAGGCAGCACCTGTCCTCTTGCCTGAAAAGGGTAAGGATTGGATTTATTGTCCGGTGCCTGTGGCGCCACTGAAGGAAAATGCCAACGAAACCTAAGCAATTTTTAAAACCGCTCCGAGGGAGGCTTGCTTCCTGCATCGCACCTCACATTGAAACTTTTGCCCTCGTAGAGAGTAGAGTCGCAAAAAACCTTTATAAGTTGGTCATGATTAAAAATTGAACAACCACAAACTTAAACTACATAAATTTTACTTTCTTTTTTGATATATGGCGTTAAGATTAAAAGTCTAGAAAAATAAAAATACAACTTAGTAAGTATCTTAGTAGATTATTTTATTTTATTTTAATTCTTTTTTAGTACTTATTAAAAAAATCGTAACCACAGGATGATTAAAAAATGATTTTTGCATTTTTTAAATGAAAATACCTGAAAATGATTAATTTAAAAAAAAAAGTTGTAATTAGTTGAAATAAAATTTGTTAATTGTCAAATATTATCTTTAACAGCCCGTAGAAAAAAAAATTACAAAACAAAAAAAAATAAACAAAACAAAACAAAAATAAACAAACAAACAAACCAAAAAAAAAAAAAACACACACACACACACACACCCATTTCCAAATTTGAAAAATAGACATCCTCAGTGAGAAGAATTTCGCTACCCCACCTTTTCTTCAGACCATTTTCGCCGGTCTGATTGCGGGCTGCTTGTATTTTTGCTGTTACCTTTCGTCGGTCTTTTGAAGCTAGAATATTTCTTCTTTTTGCTTAACGGTAAGTTTATATCCATACATATACATATATCTCCGTTTTACTTATGTAGTAAATAGCAAATTTCTTTTTTCAAAAGTTAAAGAATAATTATTTCTTACATGTTGAGTTGTCTTTAAATATTCCTTCTGGGTTTAATAATAATAATAATAATAGGAAAAAAAAAAAACAAACAAACAAAACATTCTCATTTCAAATAATTAAATGAAACTGTCTTTCTTTATGAAAGAAAATATATGAAATGTGAACTTATATATTACATCTTGATATTGAGTCTCCTTTTCTTTGAATATAATTTCTGTTAATTCGAGTTTTCGGTTTTAACAATGAATTAAGGAAGTCGAAGTGTTTTCAAAGTTTTTACTTTGAAGTTATTGAACTTGGAAGAAAAAATGATTTAATATCTTTAAACTTAGGAAATGAATTATTTTGACAGTTCAAGTGAATAGACAATAAAAATAGTCTTTATCTCTTTTTTTAAAAATTTAGTTACATTTTTTTTAAACGTGAATTTTTCTTTTTGTCTTTTATAAACGTACATGTCTAATTCATTAAATTGAAGTCTAATTCCCCCACTTTTTTTTTTTCCATGTTTATGAATTATTGTCAATTTGGTGAAATATATTTTTGTTAATTTTAAATGTCTTGAAACTCAATGTGAGTTAACAAAAAAAAAAAAAAGTCCGTAGGACGACTTGTTAAAAGTTTTTTTTTATCAATACAATTATGAGGAAATAAAGTATTACAAAAAACAAAAACTGAATGACCAGAAATTATGAAGTTTTATTTATTTATCTTTTGCTTAACGTTTAAAGTTTTTCATAGGAGACATTCATTATTATTTAATTTAACTGTTTAATTCTAAAAAAAAAAAAAAAAAAAAATTCGGAAGCTACTTAAATTTGAAATATCGTGTTTTTTTTTGTTTTTTTTCTTATTAATTAACGGATGTTTTTTTTTTTTTTGTTTGTTTTTTTTTCATTTCTATAAACATATAATTTTTTTTACTCTCATAAAAACGAATTATTCATAAAAGTAATTTCTAGACTTTTTTGACATGTAAATTTTTTACGCTTTTAAATAACGGTTAAAATTCACTTCAGCAAACTAGTGTATTTTTGTTGATAAATGTCTTTTTCTGATGTAGTTTGGTCTGTTTTGTCTGAAAATGACCTTCATTTCTTTTGAGAAAAATGAAATTCTTAAGAGTTAAAGTGAAGAAGTTGCTATAAAGAGGGGGATCAATATTTAATGTGTTTCAAGTACAAAATAAGACCCTGACTTAGTGTCTTGTATTTGACGGTCAATTTTTAAAAATTCGTCTAACTGATATATAAAAAAAAAACCCTGAACATTGTTGATTAAAAAAGATAAAGCTACAAAAATAAGTTGGAAAACTAGAGAAAAAAACTAATTTTACTTAATTTATATGTTCGAGTATGGCACATGGTCTTTTTTTTTATCGTGGGAACCAGGAGCAAGACTGTTGCCATCACATACCCGGCGGTTCAAAAAATGCATTGAGCCCTGTCGGCGTTCTCTTAAAAAAGGGGCTCCTTAGTTAATTTTTTAGACTTGGGTGAAATAAAAGCTAAGAGTGGTTCGTGTAAAAGTACTAAAATATTAAGAGTAAAAAAAAAAAATTGGCAAACCATAATTACGGAATCTTACCCTCCCCCCCCAAAAAAACTTTCCAAGGGTTATTTTTAAGTAAGGATTAACAAATTATTCCTAACTTTGTAGGTCTGACGTGAAGAGTTGACATCAATTAAATGCTTAAAGTTCTGGTCAAAGCCAGTGACATTGTTTTGTGGTTCTATTTTTAAGGTCACCATTTTCTGTAAAATCACCACCTGACCCTTCCTTCCATTTTCACTTACAAATGAATTAATAGATGCCCTGTGATTAATGATTATAATGAATTTTATATTTAAGAAAGAAGGAAAGATACTACTTAGTATTTCGTAGTCATTGATGATTAAAAAAGAAAATTACATTCAGCACAAAAGTTGACCCCGTAAAATTATCAGTTGAATGATTGGAAATTTCTTTACCCAAAATTGCTTTTTCAATGTTTATAAATTTAAGATAATAAAAATCTTAATGTGATATGCCTTTTTTTTCCTGGGTTATTGTTATATCAACTCTCTCTCACCATCCGTCTGTATCATCCATCGCTTCCAGCACGTCTTCCAGGCTACATCCCGTGTCTGTACAGAGCTGTTTTAGATGGTCTTCCTACACTTGCATGTTTATGTGAAGGGGTCCAAAGGAGAATTTGGCTTATGAAGTCGTCCTTGCTCCTCCAGCAGTGTCCCACATGTCTTGTTTGTCTTTGAGATGGGTGTATATATTCAAAGAAATTTCGTAGTATAAAGTACGAGGATCATTCAATAAGTTTCCAGACTTTTTTCGTATGGCCACTTTTATTCATAGAACACACATGAAACTCTAGTCCCCTTCGAAGTAATCTCCTCCGGCTGCAATCCACTTGTTATACCGTTCCAACAATTTCTGGAATGCCCCATTTATGAAAAAATTAATTGTATAATTTATTCATGGGATATATATATATATATATATATATATATATATATATATATATATATATATATATATATATATATATAAGATTGTTCTAGGTCGAATGAGAGAAAAGTAAATATTTTGAAATGAATAGGTGCGCAAATGATTTAAAATTTGGTAATTCAATAATAAAAACTATCATTACTTCATACAATAAAAGTGATAAATCGTGATACAGGAATAGTTTGTCATTTGTCAACCAGACAGGAAAAACAAATGGTCTGGTTTTTATATGGAAAAAAAATGAAGGGTGAAATTTGGGTTTGGGAGATAGGGTGGGCGGAATTTTGTGTTTTTTTTTCTAAATGTTCAACCAGACAGGAAAAACAAATGGTCTGGTTTTTATATGGAAAAAAAAATGAAGGGTGAAATTTGGGTTTGGGAGATAGGGTGGGCGGAATTTTGTGTTTTTTTTTTCTAAATGTTCAACCAGACAGGAAAAACAAATGGTCTGGTTTTTATATGGAAAAAAAAATGAAGGGTGAAATTTGGGTTTGGGAGATAGGGTGGGCGGAATTTTTTTTTTTTTTTTTCTAAATGTTCATTTAAAATTTCTCATGATTTCTTTGTCTGAAGATGCAGATCTAACATTTTAAAAATATAGGGTCTGCTGAAATAAATATTATTCCAAAAAATATGAGTAATTTTTAAAGGTTTTTCTTTTTTATGACATATATATATATATATATACACAAAGCTCATTAAATAAGTTTCCAGACTTTTTTCGTATGGGCACTTTTATTGATAGTACACACATGAAACTCTAGTCCCCTTTGAAGTAATCTCCTCCGGCTGCAATGTACTTGATGTACCATTCCAACAACTTTTGGAAGTCCTCTTGTGTGAGCGTGTCAATGACCTTCGTCACAGCCTATTTCATCTCCTCAATTGTCTTATAACGACAGCCTCTGAGCTTAGGGAATAACCAGAAAGTCACAGGGAGCAAGGTTTGGACTGTAGGGAGGGTGAGGGAACTGTCTTGATGTCCATCTTGGTCAAATAGTGTATGACAAGGATGGAGTTGTAGACTGGTGCATTGTCCTGGTGGAAATGCCACTGACCTGATTTGAAGAGTGCTGGCCTCTTCCAATGGAATCTCTTCCTGAACTTCCTTAAAACCTCAACATAGTAACCCTAACCCTTTGGCCAGTCAACTCTGGTGTATTGACTTCCTTACTCCTCCCACAGCTCTCATCATCCTTTACAGACTCCCTGCCTTCCTTGAATCTCTTATGCCATTCAAAAACTGATGCTCGATTCATGTAAGATGGTCAAAAAGTAACCTGAAGCATTCCATACGTTTCTGTGGCATTTTTTCCAAGTTTAAAACAGAATTTTATTGCATATCATTCTTCTAAAGTGTCCTCACGTCCAGATAGCATTTTTGAAATTCCCCAGCTGTGACAATCAGGCTTTAGTAGGTTGTATTCCAATTGCTGCTGTAGCTGTTCATTTGAACCTGAAATCATAAAAATTGGTCAGTCATATCATAAGATGTATAGCAATAACATAGTGAATTTTCAAGAGTCTACGATAATTTTAAATGCCTGTACAAAAAAGTCTGGAAACTTATTGAAAGCTCCACATATATTGAAAAAGTGACAAAACTGAAACTTAATTTACCAAGGCAAAAAAAGGACAATAAATAAAAAGGTTAATTTTCTTTTAAATAGTTGGCATTCTACATGCTTATTCCAGTGAGTTTTCTGTTGGTCGAAGCCTCCTGAAAACCCTCTTTTGCTATAGTTGTGCAATCATTTTTAAATTTTTTATTATCCTTCATGTCTTTGCCTTGAGACAAATTATCAATAAAGGAAACGAAAAGCTGTACAGAGTTAGCTGTGTATGAAGGGTGTTGTACTTGCATGATTCAAGTCCTTGGTATGACATTAAACTGCCTCTGATGGTGAGGCTCTAGTTTTGTAGTTTTGGAGAGTGCTGAGTATCACTTCATTGCCATTACTCTCATTTCCACTTCAACTTGGAGTGGTAGTACCTGTTAGGGTTCCATCTATGGGTCAAATAGATGTTTGAAAATTATTTGTATTAGATAAAAATATGTTAAAAAAATAGAATCTAGAATTGTTTTCTAAGTATTATTTCTCTCTCTCCCTCTCTATCTGTCTATATATATTCGCCTAGTGGGTAGAGTGTTAGCCAATGGTCTGGGAGACCTGGGTTCAATCCCAGGTTGCGTCATACCAGACTTGAAAAATGGTACTTGATACCTTCTTGCTTAATACTCAGCAATATAAGGTACATATCAAGGGTAAAGTAGAGCAATCCAGGGAAAGGAGTAGCACCCTCCCCTACACCTTGGTGTAGAAGCTATTGAAAAAGGAGCCTTCTGGTCGCCCTCAACTATGGTTGAAGTTACTTTAAGCTATATAATTGTAAATAGATTATTAGTATTTGATAGGAGTACTTCATACCATATAACCATGCAAATTATTTGTATTTGAATAGTTACTAGAAGCTATAACTGTTTAGTAAAGTTGGTGACTGTAGGGGAGGGCGCTACTCTTTTTCCTGGATTGCTCCACTCTTTTTCCTGGATTGCTCCATTTTACTCTTAATCCGTACCTTATGCTGAGTGCTAAGCAAGGAGGTATAAAGTACCATTTCTTTGAGTCTTTGGTATGACTCGAACCCAGGTCTCCCGGGCCATTGGCGAACACTCTAACCATTATTCCAGTGTCCCGTATAAGTTTAGTAAGGATTGTTATTGTTTATTTGTTGAAATGTATAACTGTATGAACAAATGACTATTATTAAATAAGGATAGTTACTTTAAACTATATAATTGTATATAAATGACTAATATCGGTAAGAATTCTTGATAACATTTAAATACGAACAAAGGATTATTAAAATTAGAAAAAATAAGGGGACATTTAAAAAAAAAATTATTTATAAATAAATCAAATTTTGGTATCAAATAACCCCTAAGTTGATATGCCATTAGACTAAACTAGACCTAAACTTGTATAATACTATGTTTTTCTCAAAAAGTATTGATTGATTTAGTTTTTTTTATTTTATTTTGCACATTCATTTAAATAAAGTGTAAATATCTAAACCAGTTATAGGCAAAATGTAGCCTGAAATGTTTCCTGAATGGCCTACCTTATATCTAAATTTTCTATTAGAAAATTACTTTTTATGAAAGAAAAAAAAAATGAAAATTTTATTTCTAAGGCAGTTGCTTATACTTATGGTCCTCTGTAGTAAAAATAGTTGAGGCACATTGTGTGAAATGATCTTGACTCTTTCTAGTCTGATGATGAACAGTCTCATGTGGCTTGCTTCTTAAAAAAAGTTGGCCATGCCTGCTCTAGACAGTATTACTAATATAAGTTGCTTGGCTGTGCATATTTTCATTTGAATTTTAAAATTACATGAATTCAAGGGAGGCAAATGTTGTTTGGAAAATATATAAAACCTTATTAAGACCTCATAGAATATTGTACTCGGTGCTTGACTCCAGTGTCGAGGCATAGAATGAGTATAATGTTCTGATTAGAGGGTATACAAAAAAGAGTGTCAAGACTTAGATATCCCTGATTTTTTTACTAATAATAATTTGAATTTTATTATGGGTAAGGATTAAAATTTCAGACATTTTATTTTAATTTTACTTTTTCATTATTTTTCTTTCTTTTTAAAATCTCACCTTTTTTTTTTTTAAATTTTTTTCCTCTAAAAACATTTAAGAGATTATAAAAATGGATATTTCAGAATTTAAAACATTACATTTTAAACTATATTGTGCAGTAAATTTTGTTGTGTATATAGACTAAATTGTTTTGGATATAATTTTTTGCAAAGAAAATCTATCTTGGAGAAATTATAAACTCTACCATTTGATGTTGGAGGGACATCAACAGTGCCCAGAATTAGTTAATGGCTCAAAACATATCCTTAAAATCCTCTTTCCAGTCAAATGAATGTGATGGAAGAGCTAGGTGCATCAACTTAACCAGCTAGTCCTTATTCTCCATGATCAATTTCCAGGACCATGCCAATCCAAATTTTATTGTCACACTTACAACAAACATATCCCAAAACAAAAAATTTACTGGTTTTTCTTCAGCCCCAATAGAAAAGTCATATATGAGGTCATAATTTTCATCTTTGCTACATTGTTTCATAGCTATTTCATTTCTGACGAGTGGAATAAATTGATGAAAACTTCTTGTTCCTGGGACTAGAGATGCATTTTCGAATGTCATGGTGAGGCTCCTCCTTGCTTCCCATAACTTTGTCCTTTTCAACCAAAATGAATCGGATACCTTGAATTGCAGATTTGCAATAATCAAACAGATTCTGTGGAAAGGAATTGTTTGGTAATAGGTTTCTGGAGACTTTCTTTTGACATTATCCTTTTCACTGTCCCACCTATGCCATCACATGTTTGTTTATCATGACTTGTAAAGAAATTCCATTTTGCATTGAGTCCAAAATCTTTCTGATGGTGGCACAAATTGGCAAAGTTCTTGTCATTCTTGTATTGCACTGCTACAACCATCAGTAAAATACTCCATATTTTTTATATTTGGCAAGGTAGCTTTGATTACCTCAATTTTTTTTCATACCAAATTTCAGAAATATTAAATGGATGGAAGTATTTAAAAAAAAAAAAAAAAAAAAAAAAAAAAAAAAATGATTCTAAGATGCTGCATGGCCTGAATTTAGAGGCAAAATAGGAAAAATCACCCCCCCCCATCTGAACGGAAATGTCTAGCACAAAATAATTTGATGGCACACTTTCCTAAGTCATGAAGGGGGGACATTTGTGCCAAATTTCAAGTAATTTGGTGTTGGTGGGTGTAATATCCTGGTGAATTGACATGGAATGAACTTCTTTGTATGAAATAGATTTTAATTGAAATCTGTTAGATGTAATAAAGATATTTTTAATTTTGTGTGGAATAATTTTTATTGAGTAAGCAATGTGTACTTAGCTTCTTAGGAATACATGCACGCACACAAACACAAACCATACAGATCAATTTCTCCCAAGTAGTGAGTATGATCTTCATTGGCGACCTTATATTCACAATACTTATATTGCCCAAGACACCTTAAAATGTCTCTATAAACAGTTTGGAAAAGTCTATGCAAACATTTCTAGATTTAAAACAATTTTGTATGAATTTGATTTCTAATTTCAGGTGACTTTCCATAAATTTTGGTGCAAGTCTGTGGTCTGTAGAACCAGTTTGGATTTTAAAGGCAGTTACCTGGAGTGGACATGTCTGCAGTGAATAACCTTAAAGAAATCTGAGTGGTTACAAATCTAACAATTTATTCAGCCCTGACACACCTATTTCTGTACTTCTTGAGTCTGGAAAAAAAAAAAATTCAAGTTTAAATCAAGAAGTTCCTGTGAAAGAATTTGAGAAAATTTTCTTCTTCCCCTCCCCACTTTATTTAAAATTTGTTGTTGTAAAAAAATATATTTATTTTTGTTCGGAATCATTTTCTTCAGAGGGAAAAAACAGATATAAGAAAGTATTCTTTTTGAGTTTCATAGTTAGCTGCTTGTTGGAAAAATCTTTATGGAGACTAATTCAGGATCCACTCTACTTTCTGCAGACTGCCAGGTATCAACCACTGGTGACGTGTCAAAAAAACATGAACTATTAGAATCAAATAATCAGTCCAGCATGAATAAGTCTTTGAGCAACATTAGGATTGCTGATCTTATTGATGCTGCTGTTGCAGGATTAAAACCGAAGGAAGCCAGGTTAAAAAATGTAAAGGGAAATTCTTGCCAGATTATTTCCGTTTTTGAAAGTGATGCATATGATTCGGATGAAATACTTAGTCTCGATAGCTTACCAGCAGATGATGAAGAAATACCTTTGGAACTGGAACTTTCATTATTAAGTGATGATTCTAAAGAGCCATTGCTTCAAAATGCTGTCCATTCTTCCACAAGTGCCAACTTACAAACACCAGATTTATCTTCAAATTCTTTAGCGATTTCTTCTCCTGCATCTAGCAATTTGGATACGAACAACAATATCAGCCTTAAAAACCAAACATTAACTGTTTCTGGTGATAAAATGTTTTTCTTGGAAGCTAAGACAAAATTTGATACACTGATACATGGAAAATCTGAGCAGAAGGTATCTAATAGTCTAAGCCCCCAAAAAGAGGTGGTCAAGGCAAGCCAGGGATTTGGCTGTGCCAACCCCTGTAATAGAATACTTGCAGAGTCCCATTCCAACAGAACAAACCATGGCTATTCAGATTCAATGCAAAATAGTGCCATCCTTAACAAAAACATTTCAGATAATACGAGTAAATCAGCTGAGTGTGACTTATTCAAAGATAGTACCATTGATGAAAATCATGTCTGGTCTGAGTCTTTGCATAAATCAAAGCTAAAATCTGCAGATTTTTCCAGAAGTCTTTGTCGGGAAATATCTGATATTTTAAAGGATTGTAATGATAATGTATTTTTAGATCTAGAATTAGGCAAGGATGTTTTACCTCTGGAACCATTGGATGTCAAAGGAAATGTAGAGACATCATTGGATTCTATGAAAACAAACTTGCATGACCCTCAAGCTGAGTTAAAATCTTGGTTAAAAGAGAATTCTTGGCCAGCTCCATGCTCAGATCATAACTTGTCCAAACCATGCATAGTTTCACAAAGTCAAGACACATCTGGTTTAAATTTCCAGTTGGATTTAATGGAAAAGAATAGGCAGTCGATCCAAAAAGGCAGTTCTCTTCCTCATCCAAAGACAAAGAATTCTCAGCATTTTGTCCCGGCTCAGGATTTCAAGAGAAAAGCAACTGTCAATAAAAACTCCCAGGCTCAGCCTCGAACTTTAATTTCGATGACAACTCTTGAAGGAGATAGAATTAAAGTTTTCAGCGATAACACTGCTATCTCACCCAAGCAAGATCGTGATGGATCTCCAGTCCAAGTTTCTCTGCAGGTAAAAAGCCAGCTGACCTCTAAGAAAAAAGTTCTTGAACAAAGGTCACAAAATTACATGAATATAAAGCCTGTAAAATGCAGTCCCCAATGTGAAGATTCAGTTATTGTTAAAGATTTGAAAGATCTGCCTAAAATAGATAAAGCTATTGTTTCCACAACTGAAGAAACATCTCTGGAACTTTCTGGCAATTTGGGGGTTATGAAATCTTGTTTTTTGGGTACTGAAGAATATTCTACAGAATGCTCTGTAATAAAATATGGAAATTCTTTGAATAACAGCAGTGATGTTCCGAAAGTTAAACCTGGGGATTTACTCAAAGACTCAAATTCTGAACCAAGAGCTCTCATTTGCCAGGACTTGGTGTCTTCAACAAGCAACAGTCAGTTACCGAATTTCCAGAACAAGTCTGTCCAAACAGTCCCTTTGTCAATACTGAAACCTTTAAAATTTAGCCTTCAAGACCAAAATTTACAGGTTGATAATCTATTGATGAGTTCAAATTATACAGCTCTTACTTCTGATCACACCTCACTAAATTCAAGCATGAGCAGACGACATACAGTGGAAAATTGTACCGAAGACAAAATGAAAGAACCCAAAGAGTCTTTAAAAAGTTTTTCTGAGAGTAGCCATGCTAAAACTCTTCAAAAAATGAAAGAGGAACCTCTGTTGCTTATTTCAGTCAGTAATGATTGTGGTAAACCCAAAAGGATTGTTAAATTGGGGAACCAGTTAAAAGAAGGAGATAATGCTTTCACTCCCCTCAGGAACTGTCAAGTCTTTAAGTCTTTGAATGAAGACAACAAGTCAGTAACAGGAAAAGAGAAATGTGGTGAAGAACTGCAAATAAAGGCAACCCAAAATTCTAATACAAACTGCAGGAACTTATCTGGAATCAACTGTGTTTCAAAAAATATTGTTCAGCCTGAAAATTTATCTAAAAGTTCAGATAAAGATGATAAGCCTATAAATGCTCAACCTGCCCCTACCAAATGTAGTAGCCAGACATGCAACACTGCTACTTCCAAGAAATGTGTCCAGGCTCTTATTGCTTTGTCAGAAGGGAGGAGCTTGCCTGCACAACCTCTTGTGGAAACCGTTAACACCCAACCTTTCTCAACCAAATGTAGTACCCACAACTGCAACACTGTTAGTTGCAACCCCAGCCAAAATAATGTGTCAAACAATGCTATAACAACTCGAGATACAAGTGCACTACCAACGTCGGTTGCTGATAGGAAGGCATTTGGAAAGAATTCAACAAATATTCCACAAAAAACCACTTTGCAGCCATGTAAGGTATCTAAGGGTGTGAAGAAAAAGAGAAAATCCAAGGCCTCCCAAAAACGTGCCAAAGCTCTTATTGCCTTGTCAGGAATGAGTAACTCATCTGCAAAAACCCTCATGAAGACTATTAAGGCTCAATCTGTCCTTGCCGAATGCAGTAGCCAGACCCACAACACTGCTACTTCCAAGAAATGTGTCCAGGCTCTTATTGCCTTGTCAGAAGGGAGGAGCTTGCCTTCACGAGCCCTTGTGGAAACTGTTAACACTCAATCTGTCCCTATCAAATACAGTACCCAAACCAGCAACACTGCTACATCTAAGCCAATTCCAAATACTGGATCAAGCAATCCTTCGCTTCAGCAGATTTGTTCAAAAGATGATGTCTCTATTACTGCTGAAGATCCAATGAGCAAGCGAAAGTTTATCAAAGCTAAAAGAGTTTGGGATAAGCAAAAGCAGCTCTCTTCTTTATTGGATGGTGAAGATTGCCTTGATGAGCGTCAAATCAATGATCGGGTACAATGGGTGTGTCGGCGTTGGAATGTGAAAACTCTTTCCAATCAAGAACTTAATTTGACTACAGCAGCCTATATCCGCAGGCAGCTACCTTCACAAACTGCAGCTTGCTTCCAAGGTTGCTTAGAAGGCCAGAAAGATTACACATTGGCTATTGTTGGACCAAATCGCAAACGAAGGTTGTGTCAAGATGATGACGATGACAGCACAAATGCCTCAGATTCTTTGGGGCAGGCTACTAAAAAACGGCGTCTGAGTCAAAATGTTCAGTTGATACCAGGTAGTATCAAAGATTTGCAGCCTGATATGAAATTGTGCCAGAAACAATTGCTGGATAAGTTATCTGCCAGCCAGAATATGTCTTTAGCAGCTTTAAAAAGAAAGAAGAATGAAGAACTGAATATGCTTAATGAGCAGTATCATTATATGCAATATTGTCTTCAGCAGAAGTGGTTTCAGCAGCCACTATTTCTTGGATATATGTCAATGTATCAAGTTCAATCAGAGCATGATTACCAACAGCAACAGTTGAACTGGGCCTTGCAAAACAAACGAAATTACGTGATAAAGAATTTTGAGGAAGAAGAGAAAAGGCTTCGTAGCCAATATAAGACAAATGTAGAGAAAATGAAAAGTGTTTTGTCTGAAGGCATATCTGATTCAAACTGTTTGACGGTTGCACTTCGAAAGGGACCCAGTCGCATGAGCAATTATAAAATAACCTATCAGACTGTCAACCTTAGTTCGCATGTTGCTCTAGCAATTATAAGGGAAGATGAAATTTATGACTCGTTTTATAGTCATAAGGTTTGATCATGTGTATATTATAATTTAAAGTGTTCATTTAAATACGAGTTTTTTAAAAAATTTTTTCTATTTCCCACATTGTTCTTCATTTGTAGAGATTTCACTTTAGTTATTTACTTTCACTTTGTTTCTGTTTTCTTAAATATTTTTTTTTTCTCTTTTAAAGACAGAATTAGGGTTTAAGAAAAAGAATTAGCCATTATTTGGGAAGATGAAATTTATGATTCATTTTATAGTCATAAGATTTGGTCATCTGTATATTATACCTTAAAAATGTTCATTTAAATACCCTTTTTCTCTTTTTCCCTGCACTATTTTTCAGTTTTTGTAGATTTGCTAAAGTTATTTATTAACATTTTTTTTTTTTTTTTTTTTTAATTTTTAACACCTTTGCCCTTCTATCCCCCACTATTTTTTTCCAAGCATCGAGTTAAGGTTTCTAACTCGGATAGATTTATTCATAGTTGAGGATGTGGGCATTTTTTATTATTAGTGGACTATTTTATTTATTTTTTGTTTAAATAAATAAAAACAACAAAAAGAATTAATTAGCCTCTTGCATATATTTTTATTATTTTATATATTGATTAATTTTACAACTTTATATCTGCCCAGAGTCATTTGAGGAAATATAATATGCACCTCCCAATCCACTTCAGCTTAAGTTTTGCTTGCTATGTCATATCTTGCTGTATTTCTTAAACTTGTAAAGAAGATTCTTGTGGGCTATTGTCTTTTGTTGAAAAGAGAAACCAATTGTAATTTTTAATGTAAAAAGAGATAGCCAAAATTTTCTGCTGTAACCTCCTCTCTTGTAGTTAGAGGACTACCAGAGGAAAAAAAAAACAAAAAACAATTACCTAGTATATAGTCTGGCCTGCCAATGGAACTTAGAATATGTTGATTGTATCGCCTGCAGAAAGGTAAAAGTCCCTCCCACTTCCAAAGGGAGGGTGTCCTGGGTGAGGCTCCACTTCTGAAGACCTGAGGAATCTGGATTACCTCTTCATTGCCATTACTCCCAGGTCTGTTCTGACTCAGAATGGTAGCATCTGTCAGGATCTTATCTGTGGGTCAAATCTATCTGTTTAAAAAATTATTTATATTTGAAGTACTGTGTGCCAAAAAAGACCTTAAGAAAAAGCTACATAAAAAAAAAAAAAGAAATGTAAATTTGTACATACAGTGAATGCAATTTCCTAACCTCTCGGCATAACTCCCCATGGGTTTGATATGCTGTTGAAGTAAATCAATTTAAAAAAGTTTTCACTGTTTCCTTTAAACTTCTCCCTTGTCTTACATTTGTCATACAGGCTTACAAAGATCATTACGCATAGAGAGTAGGTTGCAAAATCCCATACTACATTTGGTTTATATGCTGTCTAAATTCCCTGAAGTTGTGTAGTACCTTGTACTCTATTATATGGATAGATTTTTTTTGTTTTTTTTGTTTAATACTCGGAGATAGTCTCTGTGGTGGAGGGGCTAATATGCTGGACTGTTTACATCGTAGTAAATGACTTCAAACTCTAGTCCTTCTATTGTTCCCTTTTCGACTAATACTCTTAGGAAAGGCATGAACCTCCTTATCCCTTCAGCTGTGGGTGAAATAGTTTCACTATTGTTCTTCAACAAGCATAGCTTTGGCATTAAGTAACCCTCAGAGATTGATATGCTATGAAACAAAGTAGAAACAAGAAGCATAATGCTCAGTCACCCTAAGCAAGGTCTGTTGGTTGCTAACATATCACTCAATAAGCTCCGGGCCTAACTATTAAAACAACAACTTTTAGGCAAAATTCAACTTTATTCATCAACATAGTCTCCTTCTAGGGTGATACACTGATTCCAATGCTTCTCTTACAATTTGATGCCTTTTTTGTAGAATGATTTGTCTTTGGCCTCAAAATACACCTCGTTTTCCGATATCATTTCATTGGAACCTAATCTCTTTCCCTGGAGCATTCTTTTGAGGTCTGCAAACAGCCAGTAGTCACTGGGGCCAGATCTGGAGAATAGGGTGGGTGCAGAAGTAATTCAAAGTGCAATTCATGTAGTTTTGCCATCATTGTCTTGGTGAAAAAGGACTTTTTTCTTCTTCATTTGTGGCCGTTTTTTGGCAATTTCTTCCTTCAAACACACCAATAATGCTATATAATATTCGCTATTAATGGTGGTTCTTTTCTCAACAAAATACCTTGTGCATCCCAAAATATGGATGCCAAAACTTTGCTGGCTAATGTTTGTGTCTTTGGTCGCTTTGATTGGCTTTCACCAGCTGCTGTCCACTCTGCTGACTGCCGATTTGACTCTGGAGTGAAGTGGTGAATCCATGTTTCATCCATTGTCACATATTTACACAAAATTCCTTTTCGTTGTTTTTGATCAACTGTGAGCAAACGCAGTTTTCTCATTGACAAATGTTCATGCGAAATGGTGAATACACTGCCTTCTGATATCTTCAAATCCTCTGCTATCTCGTACAACTTCAATTTATGATCGGCCAAAATGAGTTTGTGGAGTTTTTTGACCACGTTTAAAGTCGGCATACCACCTCTTAACTGTTGTTTCTGATAGAGCAGTGTCCAAATAATACTTATCAAACCATTGCTTTGCTTGAACAGTATTTTTTCCCATCAGAAAGTAATGCTTTATCAACACATGAAATTCAGATTTTTCTCTTATTTTGAAAACTTGCAACAGTAGCTTCACTTAAATAACTGTAATTTGTAAACTAAATATCTGATTGGGCTCAAATTTTGACACATGCCATTTGACGGTTAGTAAGTAAAGTGAGTAAAGTTAGCGACCATAGTTGAGGGCGACCCGAATGCTTCCTTTTTGCTAGCTACAACACCGAGGTGTAGGGGAGGGCGCTCCTCCTTTCCCTGGATTGCTCCACTTTACCCTTGATCCTTACCTTATAATGGTGAGTGTTAAGCAAGGTAGTATCAAGTACCATTTTTTGAGTCTTTGGTATGACTCGACCTGGAATTGAACGCAGGTCTCCCGGGCCATTGGCGAACACTCTAACCATTATGCCAATGTCTGAAGGTTAGTACTTTATAAGAATTATATGGACTTTTTTTTTTATTAGTGATGCCATCTATATGTCAGGCCCGGGACTTATTGAGTGATGTGTTATAAGCAGTGGTTTATAAAATGACAGTGTCACAAAGCTGAAATACAAACTTAATACAGGGTTGATAAGTATAATTCAATTAATAAGTATCTTAACCACTCTATTGGTGGTGCTTAGAATATACCAACTAGATCCCTTCCCCTAATTGGGTCCTGGCTATGACACTAAATTTTCAGTCCTGGGTCTGTAGAACTATTTGACATTCAAACTGGGTGCAAACAAATGACTTATGCTAAATTGAATTGTTAGAAATAGAACTGTTTGATTATTTAACAGTGTGTAAACAAATGTGCATTTGGCATTAGATAACTAACAAATGTTGATATGCCATAAAACCTAACCCAAACTACATTTGGTGGTGAGGTTCTAGTTCAGGAGCTTTTAGGGGTTTTGAATACCCCTTATTGCCATTATTTCCAGTCCCACTCTGACCCAGGGTAGTCGTAACTGTTAGGGTCCTATTAAGTAGATCTGTTTGAAAATTATTAGTATTAGATAGGAATACTTTAAATGATGTAATTATGTGCAAACATTAATGTTAGATAATAAGATTTGAAACCATTTAATTATATGCAAATTATTTGTATTAGATAGAAATACTTTAAATTATTAGTATTAAAAGTTACTTGAAGCTATAATTGTTTAGAGAGGATTTTTAGTTTGCTGATAAGTATGTACAAATAAATTATTAGAAATCATTTCTTGAACCCGTATAATTGTGTAAATTATTAGAATTAAATTGTAATACTTGATATTAAACCGTGTAATAAAAAAAATGCAATGGAACATTGTAAATATAGTTATTACAATAAAACATTTAGAAATGAAACTGGTGGGTAATGGTTAAAGCGATGGTCTGCTAAATTGTAGCATGCGAGTTCGAACTCCAGTCACACTATTACGTTCACTTTTGGACAAATACCCTTGGCAAAGGTATGAACCCCCTTATCCTTCCAGCTATGGGTTAAATGGCACCACCACTGTACTTCTAGGAGAATGACTTTGGCATTAAATAACCCATGAAGGTAGATATGCCATTAAAACAAAGAAACCAAATCAAACTAGAAATGAACCAAATTTTACTATTAGATAACCATTAACTAAATAAACCAAAATAATTATCTTAAGTTTTGATTTATACTTTGTAACATGTCATTTTCTAACTTTTTGCCTATAGTAAGTAAGTTAAGTTGGTGATCTTAATCAAGGGTGACCTGAAGGATTCCTTTTTCAATAGCTACCACACAAAGTGGAGCAATCCAGGGAATGGAGTAGCATCCTCCCCTACACCTTGGTGTAGTAGCTATTGAAAGGGGAGCCTTTGGGCTGCCCTCGACTACGGTTGCCAACTTTACTTACTGGTCTATAGTAAGCAACTGGCCTTGCTTTGAGGGATTGAATATTTTTTAAAAATGCACTAATTTTCTATTGAATTTATATTGAAAGTAGAATGTTATGCCAAAGGAGGTAAATCCTACATTAGTGAGAGTTTTCTCTTTTTACTGAACATCATTATTTTATTGTGTCCAGTTGGGTGAGTTTGCAGAATACATAGACTGCATTTCTGCAAAGGAGTAAGACTCTCACTATGAATGTACCAGATATGACACTAAACAATCTGATGGTGAGGCTCCAGTAATGCTGGAGCTTTGGGGATGTAGAGTAACCCTTTATTGCCATCACTCTCTGGTCCACTCTGGCTCAGAGTAGTAGCATTTGATAGGATCCTATTTATGGGTCAAATAAAACTAAACTGTGTATTTATACTAAACTGAATTGTTTGAAATAGAACTGTTTTTACATTGAACTGTATTATAACCCCCCCCCCAAAAAAAAACAAACTGTACTTATGTTAAACTGAATTGTCTGAAATAGAACTGTTCATATGTATAAAAATGGATTTGGCATTAAATAACCTACAAAGGTTGATATGCCATTAAACTAAACCAATCAATCATATTTTATTCTGCAAGAAACATAGTAAATTAAGAATAAAATGCGAGAAACTTTTGCATGCTACATCATATCTGGCTGTGTTTCTTCTCAAACTTGTGAAGATGAATGACAATGGTTTAGACTCTTTTAGTGGGGCTTAGAATATGTTAACGGTATCCTCTGCGGAGGGGTAAGACCATTTTTGAAAGTGGGTGTCATGTGTATGACACTAAACTTAAGATTTGGGTTGTGTAGAATATCCCTTCATTTCCATTACTCCCAGGTCTACTCTGAAGTGGAGTAGTAGTATCTATTCGGGTATCATCTATAAATCTAATAGATATGTTTAAAGATTATTTGTATTTCGGTAGTACTGTGTCGCCAAAAAAAAAAAGTCTTAAACAATTAAACCAAAAATGTAAATGTGATTCCCTAACCTCTAGGCATAAAATAACCCTAAATGGGGTGAGATGTTATCAAAATCAATCAATCATGATTACTCGTCTTTAGGTAAAAAGAGAGACCAATTCTATTCTCTTGATGTAAAAAAACCCAAAAAAAACTGCCTTTTTTTTTTTTTTTTTTTTTCTGTGACCATCAATCATGATTTAGTAAGGTTGGTACCGTGAGTGATCTGAGGCCTCCGAGTATTTCTCGAAACCAGGCATTGAAATATTAACTATTATGGAATTTGTCATGGTATGACCGTTAACAGAGTAATTATGTTTGAATTTAAAATTGCTCCCCACCTCATCTTTTTTTCTCTCTATAGATTTTTACAAAGCTTTCTTAATTAAATTTTTGTAATATATACATTTTTTTTT
>OY757927.1:11731315-11756303 GCA_963585895.1 Sepioteuthis lessoniana | reverse complement strand
GGGTGAACAAATGAATTCATGCTTTTTCTTAAGGGCATTTGTGTTAAGTGAAACGCAGTCAGCCTTGTCCAGGATTTGAACGTGAGTCATTAATTTCATTCCCTATGACGATAACCGTTACACCTCCATATTTGATGTTTTTAGGTCTATTCCGAATTTTTTTTCTCACTATTTTTAATTCAAAGTAGCTACCAGCATGGCAATGTAACTCACTGTAGTGAAGTGGCAAAAGCAGGTACTACAGTCCCTTTGGCCATCTCTTCAGCCTTGTTCTGGAAACCCTTACGAGGACACTGTGAAGTAGTAAAACCTCTTGATCTTACGTTGGGCATCATCGGTGTTGTGAAGGGAGAACTGCAGCATGAGCAACTCTCACTCTTCATTACAACTTTACCCAGACTTACTCAGGTCAAGATCCATAGTATCGTAAGACTGACAGACAAATTCATTGGTTGGAATGAGATTTGAGTATATCTACGACAAATCACGTTTTGCTTTAGCAATATTTTAAAAAAATTTCTTTTCAAATACACTACTTGAATGATTTGGTATAATACAACTTGTATTAAAACAATTCCTCAAATAAATCAGATTTTTTTTACTTGAAAATTAAATCATCAAAGAGAACTATAATTTTTAATAACTTCCTCCCTTAGCGTTCTCAAGAAATCCAGCCAGGTTTAAAACTATCGAAAGCAATTTCTAACCTTTTACTATTTGAATTTTGATTTGTCAAAAATTCCATCATTCATCAACTTCAAATTCTATTCTTTAGATATGTTCAACGTACTTCTTCAAAATTCTTGGTGCAATTGAGGTTTGATGATTTGTCTGGCAACTTGCGAAATTCATGTTTTGCAAATAATTCTACCTACAAAACTTCTTGACTCATAAGATAGTTACTTGAATTTCGCCGGTAGAAATACGGCCGAAAAACATCACAGTAAGTAGCCCCTCCCCTTTTCCGCGTTGGATATGTTTCAACACCTCAAAAAAAGCAATACATGTATATATATATATATATATATATATATATATATATATATATATATATATATATATAAAGATATTAATATATATGTATAGATACAAAGATATATATACATATATATATATATATATATATATATATATATATATATATATACATTTATGTGTGTGTGTGAGTGTGTGTGTGTAAGAGTATGTGTGTTTATGTTTATATGTGTGTACGGGTGCATGTGTGTGAGTATGTGTATGTGCATGTATGAGTGTGTGAGTGAATTGTGTGTGTGTGTGTGTGTGTGTGCGTACACACACATGTGTGCATGTATGAGTGTATATGTGTGTATGAGTGTATACTTATGTGTGTGTGTGTGTGTGTGTGTGGATGTATGTGTGAGTGTCTGCATGTATGCGTGTGAGTATGTGTGTGTTTGTGCATGTATGAGTGTGTGAGTGAATTATATGTGTATGTGTGAGTGTGTGTGTGTGTGTGTGTGTGAGTGAGTGTGTGTGTGTGTGTGTGTGTGAGTGAATGTATGTGTATGTGAGTGTATGCATGCATGTGTGTGAGTATGTGAGTGAGTGTATGTGTGTGTGTGTGTCTGTGTGTGTGTGTGTGTGTGTGTGTGTGTGTGTGTGTGTCTGTGTGTCTGGGTGTGTGTCTGTGTGTGTATAGTAAAACTGACATCTAATTGGCCTATAATACCTTATGTTACCATAACAATATAATTCCTCAATTCTCTGTAATGAAACCAGGTTACATGGATCTGGATGTTGGTGGTATAACAGCAGAGGTCAAACCTTCCCACCAATAACAAATCATTTTTTTTTGCCTTGTTACAAAAATAGCATCTAACATTAAAACAGAGATGTGTCAGTGAATTCATCCATACAAAAAAGTAGCACCTCTTGACATTCATCAGTGGTTTCAAATATTGCTATCTAATGCTAGTAATTCTATTCAACAAATTTGAAAGCTGTTAAAAGGTTCCAAGTATTGCTATGTAATACTAATAATTTAATTTCACAGTTATTTGCTTGCACACAGTTAAATGGTTTCAAGTTTTGAAATTGATTACATATTTCTGTTTGGTCCAGTGATGGAACCCTAACAGATACTTCCACTCCAAATCAAAGTGGACCTGGGAGTAATGGTAATGAAGGAAACTCCACATTTCCCAAAACTCAAAGGGCTGGAGCCTCATGATCAGATGCAGTTTTGTGTCATATCCAGGACTCTCACAGAGCAAGGGGACTTACCCCTCTGCAGAAATGCAGTTCGCATATTCTATGATCCTTCTCAACTCGGCTGCTGTTTTTTATACATGAAAACATAAGGGCATTTGATTATTTGATGTATCTTCTAGATTTTATTCAAATTAATTTTTTTTTGGAACAAAAAGATGAGAAAATTTTTAAAATTCTATTTCCATAGGTAGCATTCTGTTTCAAATCTGGGTGACATAATTAGGGTTTGAAAATTTATTTAAAAAAAACAACAAATTTCCCTAAAAAAATTCATATCACATCAGTTTATCTATCAATGTCCATATTCATCTTATTTTGTTCATATCTTCCGATTTCAGACATTACTTAACACATCTATCGCTATCAATGTCAGTCTGCTTCTTTTGATCTCATATCATTTCAAGCTACAATACGATCAATCAGAGGCTTGCCCAGTCAGCTGGGGCTGGAGAATACACTGACTGCACTTCTGCAGAGAGGTAAATGTCCTGATGGTGAGGTTTCCAGTAATGCTGGAGTTTTGAGGAATGTGGAGTACCCTTTCATCACCATCACTCCCAGGTCCACTCTGGTTTGGAGTGGTATCACCTAATAGGGTCCTATCTATGGGTCAAATAGAAGTAAACTGTGTACTTATGCTAAACTGAACTGTTTGAAATAGAACTTTAAATAGATCTAAACTGTGAACTTTAAATAGATCTAAACTGTGAACTTATGCAAAACTGAATTTTTTGAAATAGAACTGTTTTGCCATTTTACTGAACTGTTTTGATATTTAAATGTTTGTAAACAAAAACTATACTTATACTAAACTTAATGGGTTTGATGCACCATAAAACAAAACAATCAACCAATTCTAAATAAATTCAACCCCAATAAGATTTTATGAATAAAAAAATTAATTTTTTCTCAACCAAACATGTCAGGATTTCATAATTTCGCTTCATCATTTAGATAGATAGATAGATTTATAGATAGATCAGACTGAGAGAGATTGAAAAAAACAGACAGACATTGATAAAAACAGATAGATGAGTGATACAATCAAAACAGATGTTGTTAGGAATTAGTCATTACCAAACTCCATATTAACCATGGACAAAGTGCAGTCTGTGAATCGTATCTGACCAATGAGATTTTCTGAAATTAGGAGAAATGGCAATGAGGTGGGTGCTCTGCATTACCCAAAGCTCCAGCATCCCTGGAACTTCACCATCAGATTGTTTAGTGTCATATCCAAGACGCTTGTTGGGGGGGTGTATTATCCCTCTGCAGAGGTGCAGTCTGTATATTCTACAGCCCTAGCCGACTGGGCAAAATAATAAAATTGCATATATATATATAAGAACAAGATTCCTCATTTAAATTAGTTAGATTTCATTAATTATTTATATTCATACTTACTTTTAATGTTATTTCAATTATACTTCTGATTCTTCCTAAATTACAAACTGCTTGAAAAAAAAATTTTAGCAAATGTTTGATGCGTTAAGATATATTTCAAATGTGAATTACATCGTATAGATTTGAAACAGAATATTATTGATGTGTATATACTTAGAATACTAAGATTTTTCTCATTTTTCATTTAATTTTTAAAATTGAATATAATTCAGAAGATTCAACACATATCAACATTGCCCTCATTATGGTTTGATACAAAAAAAACAAAAAAACATTCAGCATTGGCAAATAATTCAACTATAAATAAATTAATCCTCTGAATACCTGTTTTTTTATTCTTTTATATACAAGGGGTGTACTTATTTTTTTTCTGCCACATATTCATACTTTTTTGCTCTGCATACAAAAAAAAATGGCAGTTGTATTCTTAATTATGTACTATGGTTATAGACACTTATATATACATATGTGTGTCTGTGTGTGTGTGTGTGTGTGTGTGTGCGTGTGTGTGTGTGTGTGTGTGTGTGTGTGTGTGTGTGTGTGTGTGTCTGTGTATCTGTGTGTGTCTGTGTGTGTGTCTGTGTGTGTGTGTGTGTGTGTGTGTGTGTGCGTGTGTGTGTGTGTGTGTGTGTGTGTCTGTGTGTCTGTGTGTCTGTGTGTGTGTGTGTGACTGTGTGTGTGTCTGTGTGTGTGATAATGTCTCAGTCTGTAATTTATTCTCTATTTATATATCAGAATTAGCTGTAAGAATAAACGTGTATGCGTATATAACTTCTTTTTTTCTTGGATATTAAAACAGATTCTCATTAAAAATGTTTTTGTTCTTTTTTTTCTTTTTCCAGAAGAACAAAAAAATTTCAAATGGCTGATTTTGTCAAGTACACATATATTTTAATTGGGTGAGAACTCACTGACAAAAGCCAGCGCATTATTTTTTTTCCCTAAGTATATTAAACAACATTGGAAAAATGCAAAAAAAAAAGGGCACAGTACTTCTATTCACAATTATTTTCTCACAGATTTCGTCAGCCATTTTAACTTTTGAATAAAATCTCATTTCTGACAATAATACTTGTACATATAAACAAGTTTCTTCAGAATTTCTTACTGAGACAAAAATCTACAAGATTATATGTTTCTTTATCTGCTATATTGAAAAGCCCAAAATAATTAATTTCTTGTTAGATTAAGTGTTTTTAATTATTAATTTTTTACAAGAATTTCTTTCAACTTATTTCTCTGGCATTTTATTACACAAGATACATTCAAAATTCCAATGCCTGACATAAAGATATTGTTATATTATTTGAATATTAGATAAAGTATTGTCTATCATTTTTTATGAGAATTTTTTTGTTAGGTTACAGTTCACATACTTATAAATATAGTGGTTGATTGATTTTAATAGCATGTCAAACCATCTAAGGTTATTTTGTATCTAGAGGTTAGGGAATGACATTTACTGTGCATTCATATTTGGCTTTTTTGTATAGTTATTTTTTCCTTTTTTTTTTTTTTCGCACATCATCCTATTGAATACTGAGAATTTTTAAACAGATCTATTTGACTTATCGATAGGACCGTAAGAGGTACTACCACTCTAAATTTGAGGAGACTTGGGAGTAATGGTAAGAAAAGGATATTTTACATTCTCCAGACATCTTAACTGGAGCTTACTATCAGATTTAGTTTAGTGTCATACCCAGAAAACCACTTTTTGGGTGGAGTCTTACCTTTCTTCCGGGATACAGTAAGCAGACAGCATATTTTAAGTCTCATTTATAGGACAGATAAACAAAGTGATAATTCAAGTAATATATTGGTTAGGTATGTGTGTAAGTTACCCTCACTCACTTTTTTAATTTAGCAAATTTTTGCCTAGATATTATAGATAAAGCCTGATTCATGACTGAAATGACTGTCAGTGTTCAAGCTTGAGTGAAAGCTGGAATTTTGCATACTGATTTTCCAAAAGGGACTTTTTAAATTAAGATTGAAGCTACATAATTTTCCAACTTAGATTTTTTTCTATATCTTGTTTTACACCAGAATAGGTTTAAAAGATTACATTAAATTATAAAACGATCAAAAACATGAAGTTGCGAGATCAATCCTTTGGCCTGACTTCAGCAGAAAGACAAGCACAACATTACAATGATGAAATAAATAAGGAAAAATAACTGATGCAAGAAATTTAAAGGCATGAGCTGGGTAATTCGAAACAGTTAAATCTTATAGATTAAATAAAGGGTTCAATCTGACAAAAGATACTTGAAGAAGGCTAGAAGGTATAGTGTTGTGAATATAACAACCAAAAAAAAAAAGAAAAACACACAGAACATTCTACAATCAAAATGGATATTATTTGGTATTACTTATTGCCCAACTCTTCATGTAAATAAAATTGCATAAATATACAAGGATTGTTCAAAAATGTCTAAGCTTTACCCAGATTTTAAATTTGCCATACACCACTCGCCTTTCTATGGGCCTCACCTGCCCAAAAATTAAGACAGAAATCTGATTTAGTTTTTCTAGCTTGATAAGATGGGATAGTGTTTTGACACAACAAAAATTTTCAGCAATGGCTCTCATTTCTGGGTGAGGTTAGAACATCTTGATTGACCCACATTTATAATTTTTAGATGGCTACATATTGGTATTCTTGGTTAAATAATGTCTGGGGTTGCTATTTAGAATAAAATAACTTTTTCATTTATTTTTGATTTTTCACTTGAAAGATACAGCTTTAGTTTTGAAACTTTAGGAACAAACCTCACATTTTGAAGAAAATGAACATTTCATTCTTCTATCTTAATAAATACAGCTTCAATTTTGATACTTTTTGAATACATCGAGACAATTTTTTTCAATATCATTCATAAATGATAACTCAGTTAATTTTCTTTTAAAACAAAGATAAAGTAAGTATAAGTAAGTAAAGTTGTCTCCCTTTAGTCGAGGGCGACCAGAAGGCTCCCTTTTCAATAGCTACTACACTGACGTGTAGGGGAGGGTGCTACTCCTTTCCCTGGATTGCTCCACTTTACCCTTGATACGTTCCTTATATTGCTGAGTGTTAAGCAAGCAGGTATCAAGTACCATTTTTATAGTCTTTGATATGACGCGACCTGGGATTGAACTCAGGTCTCCCGGATCACTGGCGAACACTCTACCCATTAGACCAATACTTGGATTTTATTTTTAGTAGATTTGGTTTGGCTTGGTTTTATGGCATATCAACCCTTGTAGGTTATTAATGCAAAATCTATTTTTATACATATAAACAATTCTCTTTCAAAACAATTCTGTTTAACATAAGTGCACAGCTTAAATGTCAAAAACAATTCCATTTCAAACAATTCAGTTTAGCATAAGTACACAGTTTAATTCTATTTAACCTATAGATAGGACCTTATCAGGTGTTACCATTCTGGGCCAGCGTGAACCAGGGAGAAATGGCAATGAGGGGGGTACTCCACATTCTCCAAACATTCTCCGCATTCTCCAGTATTATTGGAACCATACCATCAGATTGTTTAGTGTCATATCCAGGACACTTGTTGTCGGGGGGCGGGGGTTACCCCTCGGCAGAGAAGCAGTTGCTGTCTTCTACAGCCCCAGCAGACAAGTCAATTATTTCAAGTCGAATATTATGCAATCAAAATGGATATCATTAAGTATTATTCATGACCCAACTCTACATCACTAAAACTATGTAACCTGTTGGTAGAACTAAAAACGCGGGGGGTCCAGAGTATGTCACTAAACTGCAACTGATGGTGAGGCTCCTTTTCAGGAACTCTGAGGTGTGTGGAGTACCTCTTCATTGTCATTACTCCCAGGTCCACTCTGACTCAGAGTGGGAGTACCTGTAGGGTCCTACCTAGAGTGAAATAGATTTGTTTAAAAATTATTCATATTCAACTGGACTGTGTGCAAAAATAATTCTTGCAGCCTAATTGGCTAGCACTATAAAACACACAGACTGGTAAGATCCCCAATGAGTGGCCGGGATATGACACTAAAGCACCAAATGACGAGGCTCCAGCCCTGGAGCTTTGGAGAATATGGAGTACCTCTTTATAACCCTTACAACCTGGTCCACTCTGACCCAGAGTGAGGGTAAATATAACTGTCCCAGAGAGGTAGTCAAATAGAACTGTTTGATATTTAAACTGGGTACAAACAAATGACTTACATTAAATCAAATTGTTAGGAATAGAATTATTTGATCATTTAACTATGTATAAAGAAATGACTGAGGTTTAATTGAATTGTTAGTGATGCATAGCAATATTTTGAACCATTTAGCTTTGTTGACTTATGCTAAATTGAATTGTTAGTAATAGATCCGTTTTATCATTTAACTGTGTGTAGACCAATGACTGATGTTTAATTGAATTGTTAGAGATACATAGCAATATTTTGAACCATTTCACTGTATGCAAATGCATGAGTAATATTGAATAAAATTATTAGTGTTGATAGCAGTACTTGAAACTCTTTAACTGTGTGTCTAAATTCAATTGTTTGTGTTACATAGCAATGCTTGAAACCATTTAACTACTTGCAAATAAAACTATTTATATAAGATAGCAATATTTGGAACCATTTAGGTGGATGCAGACAAATGACTAATACTTAATAGAACTGTTTGTGTTTGAATATTTGGAACCATTTCACTGTGTAGAAAAAATGGCTGGTAAACAAACTAGCTTTGACTAATTTAAAAATAAAACTACCTACAAATGATTGACCTAGAAATCATTTATATAACCATTTAAGCAAACAAATGAAGTCTGGCTCATTTAAAAATGTTATCTACAAACTACGCATTTACAAATTATAAATGATATGTATGAAGAGGCTTTGGCATTAAATAACCTACAAGGGTTGATATGCCATAAAATCAAACCCAACCAAACCAAACTAACCTCCAGGCATAAACTAACCCAAGACAGATTGACATACCATTAAAATCAACTATCTGCAGCCAAAAATAAAATTTGCATGAATGTATATAAAGGGTGTACTTATTTTTAAACTGTTATATATTAATATTTTCTACTTGATTACTAGTTTTGATTTCAAAGTAAGTTTTCTTATCAAAGTTATCTTGCAACTCTCATTTCTTTCCACACACATAATAAAATGTAATAAATACTAAGTATTACCCATATATATATATATATATATATATATATAGTCATCTACAGACAGACTGTTTTATTGTCTCACAACTCTTCAGTGTGGTTTGACACGCAAGATGCTTCAAGCTGGGATTGAAACCCATCTGACTTTACATCAGTTAGATATCTTACCCCAGAGCTATTATCATTCTCAGCATAAGTGAAGGAATTTTTTCTGTAGGACTTTTTATATATATATTATCAGCTACCTGGAGTACTCAATTCTTGAGAAGTGCTATTCCATATAAATATTTATATACACATCGAGAGAGAGAGACATGTATAAATTTAGGTGACTTTTTAAAGTAATAGAGCATATATATATACATATATCATAGTTTGAATTGTGTAACAAGTGAGTTCTATCCTCACTGAGTATCCAATTGTGTCACAATTAAGTAAAGCTAAGTAAATAACTACTGGAAATCAAAACTGAATTGTGTGTACAATGTAAAAAGCATTTTAAATCAAAGATAGGATTTTATTTCTAATGAACAATATACAATTAAAATAGATATTATTAGATATTATTTATTACCCAATTCTACATTACTGAAGCTGTTTAACCACATATGAATTTATATATAAAGAGTGCACTTATTTTTGGACTGTTACATGTTCATATTTGAGTTCTATATGTATTATATTCTAAAAGCTATCTTATAACTGTCATTTTTTTCCACACTTGGGCTTGACTAAAATAACCTTTGCAAGTACTAATTTAGGTGAGCTTTTAGTGTAACACACACACACACACACACACACACACATATATATATATATATATATATATATATATATATATATATATATATGTGTGTGTGTGTGTGTGTGTGTGTGTGTTAAAGTAGTGTTTCCACATATGCTTTATTTAAATAGAAAGATTCTAGTATAGAAAAAAAAAGAGAAAATCTGTATTTTGAAGCATGAATATCAATGTTATTTATACATTGTAGCTATCTTCAATTTTTGGGTACCAGAGTGTGTATATATATATATATTGCAGCCATCTTAGAAATTTTGTGAATATACTCTGAGAGAAGATTTCTTTCTCTATACACCCTATATGCCTCCTGCTTTTTTGCAATTTTTATATTTTGGATTTGGTTTTTTCCTATACTATAATCTTTATATATATATATATATATATATATATATATATATATATATATATATGGAGTCTCAATTATATAAATGATGTAAATAGAATCAAAAACACTTACATAAATCAGATTCTTTTTGTATCGTGCTTGCAATTCCTCAAGAAGAGCTTGTTCATCGAGCTTTGATAGGGAAGTTAAATCTTCCACCTCTCCTCGTATAAAAGATTCATCCATCATGAGGATTTTAAACTGCTGGTAAATCCAATGTTTTTACAGAATTGCTGACCTACTCCCTTGGCAGTAAAGACAAGGGCCTTTTGAAAATACTGACACGATCCGCAAAATACAATATACATATAGGAAAAGGTGCGGAGAAATTTCAGTAGTGCATGTGTCTCATGCTGTATGAGTGTTCAATGAACTGTATCAAAGAAACTGTCGTCACTTATGTCAATCTGGATTTTCTTGCCTGACAGCTAATTCCTTTCTAGGCAGATAAATACATACATAAATTTATTCTTCTTATGTTCACGACCATGTGAACTTCTGTTCACATGCCAACATATAAAAAAACAAATACAAGTATCTACTTTAGAAATATATATATATATACACATACTATTTAGGCATGTAGTGTTTGCCAATGGTCCGGGAGACCTGGGTTCAATCCCAGGTTGCATCATAGCAAAGACTTTAAAAATGGTATTTAATACCTCCTTGCTTATCACTCAGCAATATAAGAAACTTATCAAGGGAAAGTAGTGCCCTCCCCTACACTTCAGTGTAGTAGCTATTGAAAAAGGAGCCTTCTGGTCGCCCTCGACTACAGTCACCAACTCTACTTCCTCCATAATTTGTAAATATATATGTGTGTATATATATATATATATATATATAAGCGAAATGAATTTATTATGGAATGCAAAATCTAAATTTCTCATTTTTTAAACAAAAAAGCATCCCTTTTTTAAGAGCTACAGCTCAGAGGTGTAGGGGAGGGTACTACTCCTTTCCTTGGATTGCTCCACTTTACCCTTGATGTGTACCTTATAATGCTGAGTGTTTGGCAAGGAGATATCAAGTACCATTTTTTGAGTCTTTGGTATGACTCAACCTGGGATTGAACCCTGGTCTTCCGGACTATTGGCAAATAGCCAAGATATATATATATATATATATATATATTTTATTGAACATAAAAGACATTTTTAGTCTACATATTTTTTGTTAATCCTTTCAATGTTATATATATATATGTATATACAAATAACATTATATTATATATATATATATATATATATATATATATATATATGATATTATGTTATTTGTCTGTTTAATTATATATATATATACATAATTTCATTTGTACATATATGTATGTATGTATATATATATATATATATATATATATATATATATATATATATATATATATGAAGAAATTTCATTTTCATATTTCTTTGTATACTTATGAAGGAAACACATATACCTATCTACCTACATATATATTTTTTTCATTCACACACACTAGGCATATATAAATATATACATACATGAATTTTTATGAACATATATTTCATTTTTATATTTCCATATATACATACCTTCATAAATATAATTAAAGAATAAGTACATCTCTTCTTTATACTTAGGAATTTCATTTATATATATATATATATATATATATATATATATATATATATATATATATATATATATATATATATGTATATATATATATATATATATATATATATATATATATATATATATATATATGTATGTATGTATGTTTAATTAAATAATAAAGACACATTTTGTCTATATAATTTTATTAAAATCCTTTCAAGTTTCCTGATAAGTGTCTTGGTTTCTGGTTGGAATTGTTGGATGAATTTACAAAAATTGTCCCAAGCGCTTTCGGACCTTTTATAGGCCATCATCAAGAGTTGCTTGCATGTATAAAGAGTATTTTTAAAAGAGTTTTTGAGGTTATTTATAGCAATACAAAATTACATAAACACAGTGTTGGAGTGTTCTTTTTTTTAAATTCATCAGCATCTCAGTTTTATCCAACTCTACATTTATGTAATTTTTTTAATGTTATAAAAAACTTAATATATATATATATATATATATATATATATATATATATATATATATATATATATTAATCCCTGCTCAAGTCATACCAAAGACTCAAAAAATGGTACTTAATGCCACCTTGCTTACCACTATGAGGTGAGGATCAAGGGTAAAGTGGAACAATCCTGAGAATGGAGTAGTGGCCTCCCCTACATCTTGGTGTAGTAGCTATTGAAAAGGGAGCCTTTGGGTCGCCCTCGACTACAGTCGCCAACTTACTTTTTACTTTTATATATATATGTGTATATATATATATATATACCCAACCCCTTCCCTCAAGCAGAAGGTGACACAAGGTCAATTTTTTAGCAGAGTTTAACAGGTATGAATTTGGAGTTTTCTTTCTCCTAGTCTAGTAACCATACAAAGGTTAAAGAGCCTAGTCTGCCCTACTATTTACACAACACTGATGTGAGGATAATTAGATTCCAAAGGGTATTAGTTCGATGTGAAATATTGTTACGTACATGATTTGAATTCCTATGGCAGTAAACATTAAACCACAAGCACCTTGTATATATCTATATATATGTATATATATGTATCTTATATAACTGTTGATACTCTCCCACACACACGTATCTATATATATATATATATATATATATATATATACATTGTGTACTTAGGCAGCAAATAAGCATGTTCTGTTGAAAACCGTGGAGTACTTTCTTTTAGGGTCTTTTAGTGTAGGCGTTCGACACTTTTTTAATATTTTCTTTATGTCTGCTCTGCAGTCTTCAACAGAATATGCTTAATATATATGTGTGTGTGTATATACATGTATATGAATAAATAGTTTTTTCTTATATATATATATATATATATATATATATATGCAAATTTCATTGAACATAATAGACATTTTATGCCTACATATTCTCTTTTGGATCCGTTCAAATTCCCGTATTACTTTTATCGTATTCGGGGGGAACTGATTAAGGTATTGTCCATAGTTGTATGTATCCCTAGTACTTTCTGCCCGACTAACCCTGACCAGCACTTAATAGAATTAATTTTCAAACCAGTGCTAACGTACTTAAATGTCTTTAGCTACTGGCACTATTTACAGAATTACATTTAAAAGCAAGCGCCATAATCTCCAACAGCAAAGACGTCCTTACACACTAGTAATTTGCTAAAACAAAAGTTACATCACTTTTGTAACAGATTCTCCCCTGATGATGGCCCAAAGTCGGGCAGAAAGTACTAGGGATATATACAACTATGGACAATACCTTAATCAGTTCCCCCCGAATACGATAAAAGTAATACGGGAATTCGCACGGATCCATAAGAGAATATGTAGGCATAAAATATCTATTATGTTCAATGAAATTTGCATTAACGAAGAAATGCTGCCTAAATATACATATATATATATATATATATGCCAATATTGATCTAGTGGGTAGAGTGTTTGCCAATGGTCTGAGAGACTGGGATTCAATCCCAGGTCGAGTCATACCAAAGATTCAAAAATATTACTTGATGCTACCTTGCTTAACACTCAGCATTATAAGGTATGGATCAAGGGTAAAGTGGAACAATCCAGGGAAAGGGGTAGTTTCCTCCCCTACACCTCAGTGTAGTAGTTAAAAGGGAGTCTTTGGGTCACCCTTGACTATAGGCATAAATCATCATCTTGTCGTGCCATCAGCACGGATATCCCGGACCCTTTCTCGCCACCTCTCCCTATCATTCATCACTTCCAGCAGGTCCCTAGGCCTGCACCCCGTATCCTCACAGAGCTGCTGTACATAGGTTCGAGCTGGTTGCCCTGCTTTTGCTCGGCCATGTGAAGGGGTTCATAGGAGTACATCACTTATGAGCTAATCCTTACTTCTCCAGCAGTGTCCTGCATGTCTGGTTCGTCTAACTTGGATAGTTTTCGTGATGGGTGGTAGGTAGAAAGAAGAAAAAATCCGTATCATATCAGATTCAATCTATCTAACTAGCTATCTATCTATCTATCTATCTATATATTTATATATATAGCATCGCATCAACGAAAAGGACATCGACACGAGGTTAACGAAAGCATGGACAGCTATCAATAGGCTATCGATTATATGGAAATCAGACCTAACTGATAAGATGAAACGCAGTTTCTTCCAGGCAGCGGTCGCATCGATACTGCTATATGGATGCACTACATGGACTCTAACAAAACAGCTGGAGAAGAAGCTAGACGGCAATTACACAGGAATGCTGCGAGCAATCTTGAACAAGTCCTGGCGGCAACACCCCACAAGATACCAACTGTACGGCCACCTGCCTCCTATCACGAAAACTATTCAAGTTAGACGAACCAGACATGCAGGACACTGCTGGAGAAGCAGGGACGAGCTCATAAGTGATGTGCTCTTATGAACCCCCACACATGGCCGTGCAAAAGCAGGACGACCAGCACGAACATACATTCAGCAACTATGTGAGGATACGGGATGTAGTCCAGAAGACCTGCCAGAGGCGATGAACGATAGGGAAAAGTGGTGAGAGAGGGTCAGGGATATCCGTGCTACCAGCACGACATGATGATGATGATGATATGTCTTAATACTTACATTATTTACTTCATATCTATCTAATATAAACATTCCATAATATATCTATCTGTATTTATCAGTGTCAAACTTCTTTCAATCTCTTTTTTATTCAACTATTTGTTTATTTTTCTAAATATATATATTGCCCAGTCGTTTGGGGCTGTAGAATACACTGACTGCACCTCTGCAGAGGGGTAAAACCCCCCTCCAACGAGTGTCCTGGATTTGACATTAAACAATCTGATGGTGAGGTTCCAGCGGTGCTGGATCTTTGAGGAATGTGGAGTGCCCCTTCATTGCCATTGCTCCCAGGTCGACTCTGGCCTGGAGTGGTAGCACCTGATAGGGCCCTATCTATGGGTTAAATAGAACTAACAGCATACTTATGCTAAACTGAATTGTTTGAGTAAACTGAATAGCTTGAAATAGAAATGTTTTTGACAATTAAACTGTACTTACATTTAAACTGCGTGCTTATGCTTAACTGAATTATTTCAAATAGAACTGTTTTTGACATTATAACTGTATTTACACTTAATTGAATTGTTACATATAACTGCTTGAATAGTTTGAAATGGCAATATTTTTGACAATTAAACTGTGTACTTATGCTAAACTGAATTGTTTGAAAGAGAACAGATTATTTACATAAAAATGGATTTGGCATTAAATAACCTACAAAGGTTGATATGCCATAAAACCCAACAAACCAAACCTAAATAAATATAATGAATGGAACTGAATTATTTTAAGGAATTTTGTAACTTTCAGCCCCATATTGACCAAATAAGGGGACTAATTGAAAAAGCCAAGTCTCTATTTGATAGTATTGTGGCTTGAAATGACATGAGCTTCAACAGTTTTCTGGCATTTTTTATTATGTTTGTTTTTTTTTTTGTTTAATATATTTTGGAATCCTAATTATATCAAACAAATTTGAAACAGAATGCAACCAACGGAAATAGAATGTTTTAAAGTTTTCTTATCTTTTTCATTCCATTTAATTATTCACATGTCCTGATGTCTTTTTAACATTGGCAGATTTTTCAAGAAACAAAATTATCCTCTGAAGATCTTGTGTTTTTCATCTTTTCATCTCTATACATTTTCATATATGTATACACACACAAACACACACGCACACATATAAGGATCATTAAATAAGTTTCCAGACTTTTTTCATATGGGCACTTTTATTGATAGTACAATAATAACGTCTGTTTTGATTTTTTCTTGACAATTTCTCACAAAGACTTGATCTATCAGCCAACTATCTCCCTATATTTACTTCTCATCTCATCTCATTTCCAAGGTGCATATGATAAGTTTCCAGACTTTTTTCATATGGGCACTATTATTGATAGTACAATAATAACGTCTGTTTTTATTTTTTCTTGACAATTTCTCACAAAGACTTGATCTATCAGCCAACTATCTCCCTATATTTACTTCTCATCTCATCTCATTTACAAGGTGCATATGATAACTTTCCAGACTTTTTTCATATGGGCACTTTTATTGATAGTACAATAATAACGTCTGTTTTGATTTTTTCTTGACAATTTCTCACAAAGACTTGATCTATCAGCCAACTATCTCCCTATATTTACTTCTCATCTCATCTCATTTACAAGGTGCATATGATAAGTTTGCAGACTTTTTTCATATGGGCACTATTATTGATAGTACAATAATAACGTCTGTTTTGATTTTTTCTTGACAATTTCTCACAAAGACTTGATCTATCAGCCAACTATCTCCCTATATTTACTTCTCATCTCATCTCATTTACAAGGTGCATATGATAACTTTCCAGACTTTTTTCATATGGGCACTTTTATTGATAGTACAATAATAACGTCTGTTTTGATTTTTTCTTGACAATTTCTCACAAAGACTTGATCTATCAGCCAACTATCTCCCTATATTTACTTCTCATCTCATCTCATTTCCAAGGTGCATATGATAAGTTTCCAGACTTTTTTCATATGGGCACTTTTATTGATAGTACAATAATATCGTCTGTTTTGATTTTTTCTTGGCAATTTCTCACAAAGACTTGATCTATCAGCCAACTATCTCCCTATATTTACTTCTCATCTCATCTCATTTCCAAGGTGCATATGATAAGTTTCCAGACTTTTTTCCTATTGGCACTTGTTGTACCGTTCCAACAACTTCTGGAAGGCCCCATGGAATTCCTCTTGTGTGAGCTTGTCAATAACCTTCGTCACAGTCCCTTTCATCTCCTCAATTGTCTCATAACAACAGCCTCTGAGCTTAGGGAATAAACAAAACTCACTGGGAGCAAGGTTTGGACTATAGGGTGGCTGAAGAACTGTCTTGATGTCCATCTTGCTCAAATAGTCCGTGAAAAGGATGGAGTTGTGGATTGGTGCATTGTCTTGGTGGAAATGCCACTGACCTGATTTGAAGAGTGCTGGCCTCTTCCGACGGAATCTCTTCTTAAACTCCATTAAAACCTCAACATAGTAACCCTAACCCTAACCCTTTGGCCAATCAACTGTGGTGTATTGACTTCCTTACTCCTCCCACACTTTTCATCATCCCTCATAGACTCCCTGCCTTCCTTGAATCTCATTTGCCACTCAAAATCTGATGCTCGATTTATGCTAGATGGTCGAAAAGCAGTCAGAAGTATTCCATACGTTTCTGTGGTATTTTTTGCAAGTTTTAAACAGAATTTTATTGCATATCATTCTTCTAAAGTGTCCTCACGTCCAGATTGCATTTTTGAAATTGACTAGCTGTGACAATCAGGCTTTATTAGGGTGTATTCCAATTGCTGCTGTAGCTGTTCATTTGAACGTGAAATCATAAAAATTAGTCTGTCTCTCCATAAGATGTATAGCAATAACACACTGAATTTTCAAGAGTCTACGACAATTTTAAATGCCTATACAAAAAAAGTCTGGAAACCTTATTGAATGCACCACGTATATATATATATATATATATATATATATATATATATATATATCATCATGATGTCGTGCTGGTAGCACGGATATCCCTGACCCTCTCTCGCCACTTTTCCCTATCGTTCATCGCCTCTGGCAGGTCTTCTGGACTACATCCCATATCCTCACATAGTTGCTGAATGTATGTTCGTGCTGGTCGTCCTGCTTTTGCTCGGCCATATGTGGGGGTCCATAAGAGTACATCACTTATGAGCTCGTCCCTTCTTCTCCAGCAGTGTCCTGCATGTCTGGTTCGTCTAACTTGGATAGTTTTCGTGATAGGAGGCAGGTGGCCGTACAGTTGATGTCCTGTGGGGTGTTGCCGCCAGGACTTGTTCAAGATTGCTCGCAGCATTCTTGTGTAATTGCCGTCTTGCTTCTTCTCCAGCCATAGATAACTTAACTAGGTTTCAATTAACTGATCATCCGGATATTTCTATAGAATAGGTATAAAACTAAAAATAAATACATACATACATTCATATATATATATATATTGAATTATGGTTGGTTGTATTTTACGACATATCAGCTCATGTGGTTTATTTACCTAACGGCAAAACCTGTTTATGCATATATATTAACTATATATAATTTGCAAACCAATAGTTTGTTGGTAACAATTTTTAAATGAGACAGTTTATGTGTTTCCTCAAGTTAAATGGCTTTAATAATTGCTGTTAAGCACTAATATATCTATTTGCGTCCAGTTGAATAGTATCAAGTATTGCTATCTGTTGTCTGTCAGTAAAAGATCCGGAAGACAGACACGAACTCAGGATTACGTGAAACAAGATTATCGAACGAAAGTATAAATACAGCATAGGTAAAAGAGTGTTGAACGTCAATCTGACTGCCAAGGTGTTTAGCTGGAGTTAACTTGTAGGTGAGTGAATGTATTTTTGCTATTTATGGTCCCTGACTATTCTATGTTTAGTTTTTTGATATTTAAAATAAGGGTTTAGTAGTCAGGCTTCTCCACAAGTTTAATGTTGAAGTTTAGAATTAAGGTAGAATACAAGCACATATTATAGGCACATGGATAAAGTGGTAAATGAAGGAAGTCAATGAAATAAATGAGTGAAGATATGCAACAAATAAGTAAAAGATATGAAACAAATAATGGTTGTGAAACGGCACGGACAAAATGAACATTTAAAACAAGGCGAACGAACAAAACAAATTTATATTCTATAATAACAAAACTTACATTAATATATAAAAATATTACTAACTCTACAAGCAAAATAATAGTGTGTGTATATGTGTGAGCTCGTGTGTGTGTGTGTGTGTGTAACACAACTAAGCTACAAAAAGAGTTGCAAGTTTAAAATGTCCTTTTTCTATGGTTTGAAACAGGCAGTTTTTCAGAGACGGGAAAGCGTCTCGTAGTTCTTGTATATGAATGTCTGCGAGGCATGGTGTTACTGCTTCGGAGAAATTTGGTCAAAGAGAAGGTGTTGCCGCTACGAAGAAATTTAGTCAAAGAGAAAGAGTGTGTTTTAAGACGACGTATTTATAGAAAATACGCGTCTTGTTAGTGGCTCAAGACGCAGGACTTGAATTTACACGCGCCGACGTAGTTGTAAGCATATCACGTGGTCCTCCTGGCCAATGGTTTCCCGAGACTGAACATTGAGCGTCCGCCATCTTTGTGGGAACAAGTGGCATACCGCCCAAAATAATTTATAGGAGTGTAAAGTCCTATAAACTTAACACCGTGATGAATATTCTCCTGGTATTCATAGTAACACGAAAAGTTCATTATAGTCCGTAATGTAGGTACCATAACACTATCAAACACTAATAGTTCTAGTTGCATACAATAAAATGGTTTCAAGTATTGCTATCTAATACTAATAATTCACTTTAACAGTAATTTGGTTGCGTACAGTTAAATGATCTCAAGTATAGAAATGATTTGATATTTCTCTTTGACCTTAAGATTGGACCCTAATAGGTACTACTTCTTCGGGTCAGAGTGTACCTTAGAGTAATGGCAATGAAGGTGCACCTTGCATTCTAAAATGTTCCAGGGTTGGAGTCTCTTGACCAAATGCCGTTTTGTGTCATATCCAGGACTTTCATTGAGCAGAGGGACTTACCTCTCGATAGAAATGCAGTTGGCATATTCTGCAGCCCCACTTCCATCTGACTGGGCTGATATATTCTTAGCATATATAAATTATCTATACATGTATATATATTTATATATACATATATGCATGTATATACACATATATGTGTGGGTTGGTTGGTTGGTTGGTTGGTTGGTTTTTACAACATATCAACCTATTTCAGGTCATTTAATGCCGAATTAAGTCATTTTGATAAAAGTTTCAAACAATTCAGTTTAGTTTTTTGCTTTTATCAGTAAGAGTTTTCGGACAATTGTCTTCTTCTTTATTGTTTATGAACTTTAAAAATGATTTCCCAGGTTGAATCATTTCTATGCCCCGATAAACAGGGGACACCTGAGGAAGGCCGGAGGATACAGCGTCCGAAACGTTGTGAAAAAACAATAAAGACAAAGCCAATAGTCCAAAATTTCTTACTGATAAAAATCATCAAGCTTTGTCTCAGAAATTTAGACAACTAATTATTCAGTTTAGTATGAGTACAGTTTTGTTTACAAACAATTAAATGTCAAAACAGTTAATATATCAGTTTTTATACATATACACAGTTCTATTTCAAACCATCCAGTTTAGTATAAGTATACAGCTTAGTTCTATTTGACCTATATATAGGACCCTATCAGGTGTTACCACTCCAGCCCAGAGTGGATCTGGGAGCAATGGCAATGAAGGGGTACTCCGAATTCCCCAAAGATCCAGCATTACTGGAACCTCACCATCAGATTGTTTAGTGTCATATTCAGGACACTCATTAAGGGGTGGTCTTACTCCTCTGCAGAGAAGTAGTCAGTGTATTCTACAGCCCCAGATGACTGGGCAACGCGCACGCGCGTGTGTGTGTGTGTGTGTGTGTGTGTGTGTGTGTGTGTGTGTGTGTGTGTGTGTGTGTGTTTATTACTTTTTTATAATATATCTGTATATGTATAGGCTCATGCAGAGACACTAATGAATGGCTTAAACACACATGTTCAACATACATATGTATTTCTGAAAGAATCAGCTGCTCTTGTATTTTCACACACACATTCAGACACATATTTTGAATCACATATATATATACATATATACATTCATACATCCAGAGAAAATATTAAAATTTTCACACCTTCATGTACAAAAACACATAAACATACAGGTGTATACTTTTAAACTTCTACAGATAAAACTTTATATATATATATATATATATATATATATTTCTGCTTGAATAAATACAATGTTATCACCTGTGAGAAAATGCCATTCTTTATCAAAGACACTTTCCCAAAAGGCTTGTGAAGATGGGAAGAAATTTTATTTGTGCCAATGTATTTGTATCCTTCAGCATTCATGACCAACGTTGTTTGTATATTTGTGCACAGTTGTAAAAATAAAGAATTAGACACAGTTTATATATATATATATATATATATATTTACTTTGCTGAGCTTAGCTTAGTCTGGCACAAAAACAGAATAATTGAGCACTTCTTTAAAATCAAATTCACCACAATAGAAATACTCTTATGAAACTATATGATGAACCAATACTTTTCTAAACTGATTTTAGTCTAGCATCATCATCATCGTCATCATGTCGTGCCGCTAGCACGGATATTCCTGACCCTCTCTCGCCACTCCTCCCTATTTTTCATCGCCTCTGGCAGGTCCTCAGGGCTACATCCTGTATCCTCACATAGCTGCTGAATGTATGTTCGAGCTGGTCGTCCTGCTTTTGCCCGGCCATATGTGGGAATCCATTGGAGTACATCACTTATGAGCACGTCCCTGCTTCTCCAGCAGTGTCCTGCATGTCTGGTTCGTCTAACTTGGACAGTTTTCGTGATGGGAGGCAGGTGGCCGTATAGTCTAGCATAGGACTTCCTAAAGTGGCTCATCTAGATCCCTTTTGTGTTTGTTCATAATTTTTTTCTTTTATTGTGACCTTATTTTTACAAAAAGTTTGTTACATTTTTGTGTGAACATGTGCTTGCTTTTGTTCAAATACTGTGTAAATTTTGTGTTTTTAAATATTATATGAACAATAGAAATCATCATTTTTAGTCAACATAAACCAGATAACAAAGTGTCATAGTGGCTAATGTGCTGGATTGCTACATCATAATATGTAAGTTCAAATTCAAGTGTGTCATTACATTTGTAGTATATTGACCTTCGACCCGGCCAAACATGCCATTCTAAAGACGCGGAAGTTGCATATTCCATTGGCGTGGGCGAGCTTGGCTGACAATATGGGACAGGGTTAAAATCCCGCGGTACAGTCACCAACTGATGCACCGGAAGAGAATAACTTGTGAACTGCATGACAATTATTTCCGCTCAATGACGATCAAACATGCCATTCCAAAGACGGCGGAAGTGCATATTCCGATGGCCAGTTATGGGGAGATATTGAGTGGGCGTGAACTGTTATATAACTGAGTACACAGGAAATTCAATCAGTTTGGAGACAAGATGCGGTAGAGAAAGCCAGCACACAGCAGAGGGAGCCCTCAGGCCCCCGATTGAGTTTGGGGGATCAGACGAGTTGGAGATAAGATACGGTAGAGAAAACCAGCACCCAGAGCGGCTGGGCCCGCAGGCTCCCGGTTGAGCAGCCCAGGAGAACGGGAAAGAAACGCTGATGGCCATAAGAGTGGGGGTCAATATGTTGCAGTTCTGTTCGGTCTCCAACTCCCTCTCACACACAACCCTTTCAAATAAAGTGAGAGGTATATTTTTCAAAGAACTGTGTCACTCGTTATTATTGTGTTATGATTCTGCATGCATGCATCGGCATATAGAGCGAAATACAACACATTCACTTTCAGACTAATACCCTCGGGAGAGGTATGGACCCCCCTATCTCCCCTGCTATGGATTAAATAGTAACACTACTGTTCTTCAAGAGGGTGGAACGATAAAATTGTGATCCTAAAGAAAACAACACAACAGCTTTATTTTAAAACTTTTATTGAAAAAATCAATTCAGGTAACTTGATTATGTAGTAGAGCTGACATCTATTCAATGTAGCCGCCTTCAGCCCCAATCACCACCTCGATACAGATCCGGGACTGGGAGCATGCCTTTTCCACAAGTGCAGGCGGTAGCTTGGTGAATACTCAACGAATGGCGGTGATCAGGCTGGCTTTGGTGTTGTGGGAGGTCATGTTGGTGATGTTCTTGACGTATGACCAAGTAGTCCAGCGGGCTCAGATTGGAGAAGGAGGGGGCCAGTGAGAGAAGGGTACAAAGTCGTAGCACGCCTTCTGAAGCCAAGCCTGGGTCTCTTTGGACTTGTGGGCCGGCGCCGAGTCCTGCTGCCACACCCAGGGTCTGCCACTGGCCACCTGATTGCACGAGAGGATCCCCACACTCTTCAGCATATCCAGGTACACTTTGGCGTTGACTTTCAAGACGACTTCGAAGATGTGAGGTGGCATGATTTAGCCCTCACTTGAAACCACACCAAAGACCATAACCGTAGCCGGAAACTTTGTTTTCATTACCCTGGGCACGTCCCTGTTATTCGTGGCAATCCAGATTTGCATTTTGAGGGTGCTGGCAATGGTCCTGTTGTCATAACTTGGATCGGTAGAGAGCATCAGTTGTACAGCGGCGCATCTCCGATCTCGCTCGTTGAACATTGTGTTACTTTCAGACATGATAGAAGGCTCCTACCGCTCTTGGGATTTGTACACAACTGGCCAACTAGCAGATGGTCTGCAACAAAAAAAGAAAACCGGTTTTCATTAAACGGAAATGGAATCATGTCGTCTTTTCTATGGCGACAATTTTATCGTTCCACCCTATACAAGTATGGCCTTGGCATTAGATTATCTACAAAAGTTAATATGTCATTAAACAAAGAAATCAATTAAAAACCCAATAGAATGTTATACACATTTTTAATTTAATTTGAATTTCGCTGCAGTATTTTAAACCCCAACTTTAGATTTTACAAGCATATAAAAAAGAAAAAAGTACCAGAGAGCAAAAGTGCATTTTTTAAATTTTCATTTTTCAGTTTGTGAAAAAAAGAAAGTCTTTATCAATATCTATCAGCGAGCTAATATATATAACTTTCTTCTCCTCCAATTTCAAATTCCCACCAAAAGTGAGTTGTGTAGCAAATAGTGTCTGAAGTAATTCCGGTTTGCTTTTGCTCAAGGTCAACAAACATCTCACCATTATTCAAAGTACATGCGACCAATGACATCAGCAGCAGACATCCACGTAAATCAAATGTATACACTTATGAAAATCAAACACATGACCAACAAAAGATTATCGTGAATTTTAAGTCCACGACACAGAATACTAGCAATGGGCAGCTCTATAAGTCATGTCCATTTTGTCTCCAAGAACAAGAAGGAATAGAAAAGGAAGAATAATACCTTTTTCGTGTCGAAGAAAATGTCGGAAAAAAATAGTAGCAGGGCGATACTTAAAGTGCAGGCAGCAATCGGGGTTGCAAAAAAGAATTGCTCTTTAAGCGACCCGCCCAACAAGGTCTGGTAACAGGACTATCCCAATTTCTGGAGTAGAAAAATAACGGTCTGGTCTCCTTGGTAACACAATTTAGAATGACGAGAAAGAGGTGACTGAACCTGAATATATAGGTTGTAATCACCTTTCACTCTCACCCCTCCTACTCTCAATTCTGACCATAAATATCAGAAGCTGATAGACATTCATGTTGACCACAATATCCCCCGAAACGGAGCCCGCAAGACGTAAGTAACACTTGTGGGGTTTAAAGGTTTTTTATGAAGGTCAGTGGCTAAGGGCAAGACTGTGTTGCCGTAAGATATCTGACTCCATATTTTGGTTATTTTGCTTTACCCCACGTTGACTTGGCTGGTGCAATGCCTTGCCCAAAGAAGGTCCACAAGAAATATACAAAGGGAAAGATAGAAACAGACAAGAGACGAAAACTTTTCTTTCAGACTTTCCTTTATTTACCTGGTGAATGGACTAACCAACGCTACGTCTAAAGACATAGCGTGGTGCCCAAAACACCAGATAGTAAAAACGGTGTTGTCGCTTCGACGTCACTACCCGAAAAGAGGTCGGTTCACAGAAAACCTGAGTATTTATCTCTTTTCACCGGCTCCAAATTCGCTACTCGAAAATCCTTCTAATTTTGGCGCGACCGCTTCTCATTGGCTACTTTACATTTTATTATTTTTCTTTTTTTCTGATTTTAACCGGATGGATGCGTGGAGCCTTATGCGTGGCGACGCATTTATACATTTTGTA
>OY757927.1:11583815-11726315 GCA_963585895.1 Sepioteuthis lessoniana | reverse complement strand
GTGTAATTGCACAGCGCCTATAGATGAACTGCCACTAGTTTAATAGGAATTCTGAAATTTAGGGGAAAAAACATGTTTCTATCAAAGATTCTGATTAATGTCTTATTGCCTAATGTGTTGTTCATTTCATTTCAGCCTTTATATTCTCTTTCCAACGTGTGAAATGAAATATTGCCATTATTCACACTAGTAACCTCTTCTTTGCTATTGTATTTCACTAAACTATATTTCAGCTAGTGCACATAGGAAATGAGATAGATAGATAGATAGATAGATACAACTGATAGATTGAAATACATTGAGATCAATAAATAGAAAAACAATGAAATAGATATAAATAGAATGAGAGTGATGGATAGGTAGGTTGATCGATAAGAATGGGGATAGATAGATAGATAGATAGATAGATAGATAGATAGATGTCCTCTCGGTTTCGAGCATAACCTCATCCTTTATCTCATGACCTCTCCCCCTCCCCTACTCTACCCATAAATCCTATGTGTTTGGAGGTGACTCTTCAGGCCAGCCAAGCTGCGACAGATTTTGCCATAGAATTGGCACAACCGATCAGTTTTGTTTGCAGTGACATTATTTAGTTGCAAGATAGATTTTGCACATTTACGCAGATGGCTTTTGAGACCAGCTCGGGATAGGCACAATTTTCCACATATGTTACAGTTAGCGAAGTGACTTTGTGGACCCGGTGCTGGACTCTGTTCACCTTTGCAAATCAGATGTTTGTAAGCGCTATACTGCGTACGGCTATTCTCAAAGGATTCTATGCTTTCGTGAATCAGTTTCCGCCACTTACTTCTATCTGAAGCCATTTTTTCCATTGGTCCACAGATAGTCCAGATTGTTTCAGATAATATTTTATTGTGTCCTTAAATCTGTTCTTCTCTTTTAATGCACTTCTCTTTCTTTCTCACAATTCGCCATAGAATAATTGCCTTGGCAGACTGCCGTCATCTATACGCACAATGTAACCAACCCATCGGAGACAACTTTTCATTACCATCGACTGGATGCTCGGTAGCCCTGCTTTCCCTAATACGTCTGAATCTGAAACATCGGACTGCCATTTGATATGAAGTATCTGTCTCAGGCACCATTGATGGAAACCCTCAAGAAGTTTGAGTTGGTGTTTATAGATTGTTCAAGTCTCGCTTGCATACAGGAGGGCCGTCAAAACACATACTTTATACACAAAGATTTTCGTATGTAACTTGATACCATGCTGGGACCACACACGTTTATTAAGTGCTGAAAAAGACCAAGAAGCCCTTTCGGTGCGGAAGGAGATTTCCCTGTCGAGGCTGCATCCCTCAGAGAGGGTACTGCCTAGATATACAAAAGAGTGCACTACATCTAATTTGTTACCTTCAACAAAGATAGTTGGTTCTATATAAGGCGATCCAGGTACTGGATCGTACATGACGACTGTCTTTTTTAGGTTGATCTTTAAACCGAATGAGTTACATACATACATACATACATACAACATAGATAGATAGATAGATAGATAGCGAAAGATACAGATGTGAACAGACAGAGATAGATAGAACCTAAGTAAGACTTAATTAAATGGATTATCTCTAATCAATGAAAACCATATTTTATTTTTACAAAACTCGTATAAACAGATGGACAGATAGATAGATAGATAGATAGATAGATAGATAGATAGATAGATATGAACAGAGAAGATATGAATAAATTGGAATCCGTAGATAGATAGATAGATAGATAGAAGCAGTTGAAATAGATAGATAGATAGATAGATAGATAGATAGAAGCAGATTGAGATAGATAGATAGATAGATAGATAGATAGATAGATAGATAGATAGATAGATAGATAGATAGAAGCAGATTGAGATAGATAGATAGATAGATAGATAGATAGATAGATAGAAGCAGATTGAGATAGATAGATAGATAGATAGATAGATAGATAGAAGCAGATTGAGATAGATAGATAGATAGATAGATAGATAGAAGCAGATTGAAATAGATAGATAGATAGATAGATAGATAGAAGCAGATTGAGATAGATAGATAGATAGATAGATAGATAGATAGATAGATAGATAGAAGCAGATTGAGATAGATAGATAGATAGATAGATAGATAGATAGATAGATAGATAGATAGATAGATAGATAGATAGAAGCAGATTGAGATAGATATATACATTGATTGATAGAAATTCAAATAACTAATTGTTACACCAGTGTGACGGTGCAAAAATATTTATCCCAGGACGGGAGTTTATTTTTCGCACGTGTGAAGTCGAGGCAATCTGGCACTTGATCCCTCGCAAAATAAGTCCAAGTTAATAGTCCCTTTTCGGGCATATGGGAATTGGTGTAAAATACAGCTTGGCTCACAATATGAGACAAGGTAAAAATCCTCACTGTGCCGTAAAAAAGTGATGCACCGGAAGAGAGTGACCTATGAACTGCATGATAGTTATTTCCGCTCGATGACGATCACACCTGCCATTCCGAAGATAGCGGAAGTGACACATCCCAATGGCCAATAATCGAAAGAAATCGCGCAGGTGTGCTCGGCTGATAATATGGGACAAGGTGAAGGTCCCACTTCAGAGTGATGCACCGGAAGAGAGTGACCTGTGAACTGCATGACAGTTATTTTCGTTCGATGACGATCACACAAACCATTCCAAAGATGGCGGAAGTGACACATCCCGATCGCCAGATATCGGAAGAAATTGCAGAGGCGTGGAGGCGTGTTCATATCTCCGTGTGGGAGTTTGAAGGTAATATAAGGCCGACGAATTGAACAGAAGGCAGTGAAAAGGATCCCGCTGTTCACGAAGCTGACCTCGTCGTCACTCTGTGTGCGTTGTCTCGGCCATCGTCTACTTACATCGAAGAGTTCAAGCCTCATAGACGAACGATTCTAATTCCTCTCCTGACTGCTCCTACTTCACACAAGCGTCCGTCGAGATAATAAATATATATTGTTATATATATAAATTCCGTGTTGTCGTTTGTTTGCCCAGAGAGCGGAACGTAACACTGGCAGATAATGTGCGACTTAACTTGGGGCTAGACTGACCGCCGCTGGCAAGGGGTTTCCAAATTTCACATTACACACACCCACCAGGCCACTTCGTCTTCCTACCCACTAGGCTAACAGAAGACATGGACCTCTAGGTTTAGATATAATATTATTATTTATCGTAGTCGACAATTCCCGTGTAATATTTTTAAAGGTGAATAGGACATTTAGCGAGAATAAATTGAAGCGAATGAAGCTGAAAAGGAATATGCAAAAGAAGGCAACTCGATAGGCAAACAACACAACGAATAAGTTTCGACACGAGAGGACATTTGAAATATGACAAGATTTTAATAGCCAAGGTCCAAACAGATATTTATAGGGGTCGGCTATGTTTCCCAGTAAACTGTTTCGCCACTAATGTCTCTTTCTTCTTTTTTCTTTTCTTTCTACTTTTCTATCTTTTCTTTTGAACCTTGAAAAGGTGGCGAAGTCGACTCATATGTTCACAGTTTATGAAATGAATCTTTTCATTCTATTTCTCTTCTTTTCTTAATGCATATAATTCTCTATATGCTTCTTTCTTTAAATTGAGAGGGAGAACATACAGTTGCAATACTTTAGAAGGGGGAGTGAGAAAACGGTTTTAAGGTTTACTTAGCTTCTTCGACGGGTTTCCTCGCAGAGTATTTTCTTTAAGGGGCTTGCGGGATTCTGTAGAGCTCAGCTTGAAGGCATCTGTTATCTCCTATCCAAGAACTTTATTTCTGTTTCTTCGCCCGGAGTTTTGGCATGAGATTCGCACGTCATTTCACGGCGACCTCCGTCCTAAAAACTGAATTCTTTATTCCTATTTCCTCTGACGAAAAGTATACTACTTCCGGCTTTAGAGCTCTGGCCAATCATTCGGCCTCTTTCTTCTTCTTCACCCTGTCATGCGATTCATTCGGGCTACTGTACTGACCTCTATGTCCCCTTCTCTGTCCAACCGGTTACAGAGTGTAAGCAGCTCCTGGCTTTCATTCTGACCTGGATTCGTTACTTCCAATTAACAGGCAGGCCGATGAGTTGACCTACATTCCTTATTCCTCTTTTAACGGTCAATCTTTGAGGTCTGTTAATTCAAACACGGAGGGGTATTGGGAAATTGATCTCACCTCTCTGCTCTCAGTGGCAGACCACGTAACACCAGTGATATTATATGCTGTTTTTAACATTTCATCCTTCTGTTTCTGGAATCTTCTAACAATAAAATGGACAACAGAAAGAATATCAATCACCTCATTACAATAATAGTAAAGGCATCAAGAAAAGTTGGTTACCCTAATCGATGGCAACTTTAAGGCTCCCTTTACACCTTTTCATCACTGAGGTGTAGAGGAAGGCCCAACTCCTTTCCCTGGATTGCTCCACTTTACCCTTGATAAGTACCTTATAATACTGAGTGTTAAGCAAGGCAGTATGAAGTACCATTTTTTGAGTCTTTGGAATGACTTGAACAGGGATTGAATGCCAGTCTCTCAGACCATTGGTGAACACTCTACCGACTTGCCCAATCATGATTAAATGTTTCTTTTCAAACAACAGCAGAAGCGGTCCGGTTCTCGGGCTGAAGGGCGTCTGAAGCACAGTACCCAGTATGATTTTGCCAGAGAGGATCTTTACCATCACAACCAGCCCTCCACTTGAAGATATAATTTTGGCTGCTGTCGTCTAGTCTTTTTCATTAGCCCAGTGTTATGTCCAGGGTTTTCTTTGAATGCTGGTTAGATGATGTTCAACTATATAGCACTGGTAAATAGATTAGTTTGTTTTTTGTTTAATGACATTGTAGCAGCCAGAGATCTATTTCCTTTCACAAATCAATGCCCCCGCCAAGCAATTCAGCTATAACCGACCAATCGACAGGCAGAGCACAATGATTCCATCTTTCTCTAGAACTATTTTTCTAGTTCCTTTTAGTAGAACGGACAACCTTAGAGAGCAATAAGCCGGCAGCCCGAACAGACATCTCTCACATCCACTGCTATGGATTCCACTTGAAACCCCATCGCTGAAGAACACGCTGCTGCTATCTTCATACACGCTTCCTACAAACCAAGGACAAACATACTGACCAGCGACGCCAAAAGGGACACTTTCTCACTCTTACTCCTTTACACCTGCTACTATAATAAACCTTTCTTTGTTGTGTTGTTTAAAAGAAGTTTTGTTATTCATTTGTGTTGCCAAATAAATTATAGTGTTAGAGAAATTAACCATTTCCCGAGACACTAAAACCTATCAACCATTTTGGTTTACCTAATGCTAAGGTTCATGCCTTTCCCAAAGGTATGAACCTTTCTGATAGTGAATCTAATAGTGAGTTTGAACTCGCTTACTACATGATCCTCAGAAATATTTGTTTTGAGGCTATTCAAAATGGCAGCATATCAAACAAAGTGTTCTAGGTTTGAACAGAAGTCTGTCATCAATTTTTTGGTGGCTGAGAAGTGTAAACCATGTGAAATTTACAAACCAATGTATGATGTATAAAGAGAAACATATTTTTTGTCAAAAAATATTTACAAATAGGCTAAACATGGATTTGTCACTATTAGCCTGAATCTAAAAGTCATGGAGTGGAAACACTCTGACTTTCCGGTAAAGAAAAAGTTCTGGTCACAACAGTCAGTAAAGAAGGTTATGCAGACAGTAATCTAGGACATGAAAAAACCTACTACTATTGATTTTCTTTAAAAAGGTTCAACTGTGAACAGTGCTTCCTAATGCCAACTCATTCAAGTAACAAATGAGTTGAATCATTTGTAAATAATTATATTTCAAATAACTCATTTTAATATTAATAATTCATACACAATTATATGGTTTAAAGTATTCCTTTCTAATACTAATGATTTTCAAAAAGATCTTTTTGACTCATTGTGTTATATACTGAAAGAAGGAAAGACAATATCACTTATATAAACATGTCTCTTCTTTATTTATAAAATTCAAAATGGTTGCATGAGAGACAGAGAGAGAGTCAGGAACTGCTAAAATTTACACCAGATGGAGATACCTCTTCAGAGAGCCTAGTTTCTTTGTACTTCTTTCAAGGAAGACTAATATAGGGCCAGCTCACAAACTGGGGCCAAAGAGCTAGTGCACAAAATGGCATGGCTGCTCACTGCTGACTGTTAACTCTGCTGACTAACTGCTCTCTCCAACTGACCACTGGGTTTGAAAACTTCTATTATTATGTATTTTTTCATACGCCTACACACTCTTCCTTCCAGCATTCCCCCAACACAATTCAAATGGCATTTCTGCTGTCTTTTATTTACCTTAAGACACAGCTGCATATCCTGTTTTGAAATCCATACACTAACTGGTCAATCAAAGTTCAATATGTAAAAATAGATGGGACCCAGCAGGTACTACCATACCAGATCAGAGTAGATCTGGGAGAAATGGCAATATAGGGATATTCCTCACACCCCAGGACAGAAGCCTCACCATCAGATGTAGTTTTGTATCAAACATAGGACAACAGGAATTTAAGTTTAAAATTGATTATATTTTCCCATGTGAGTGAACAGGATATTTAGCATAAACGTCTTTCTTTATTCACTTCTCACCATGTTAGAAAATGTTAAAAGTTGTTTGTTTTTAAAAAAAAACTGTCAAAATTTAAAATAACTTGCAATTATACAAAACTCATTGAACTCTCTCTCTCTCTCTCTCTCTCTCTCTCTCTCTCTGCACTCAGTTGACTGCTTGATTTTGAGGTCAAATTTAGAATGAATCAAATACAAAATTAAAACAGGTGTACTTTAAAAAAAAGAAGGTCCCAAAAGCAATAGAATGAGCTAACTTACAGGGTTCATAAAACATTCTATTATTAATGAAAAAAAATTCTTTTTAATTTAGAAAAAAAGAAAGAAAAATTTAGATTGAAAATAAAACAAATAAAAGTTTATTATTCTGAACTAGAAGCTGAAGTCTCTAAGGCAGTTCAAACTTGTCTTCAGCCTCATTCTGACAACACCTGTGACACCACGAATACCAAGTTGTATGACACTCTGCTGTTCCTGTGACAAAAGGAGGGCTGCTGAATGGGGAACTGTGAATCTTCCATTGCCAGGCCTGTGACAAAATCTAAGCCATGATCCATATGGTCTCATGAAACTGTTGTCCTGGTGGTAGAACTTGGAATATGCTGACTGAATCAACTCCTGACACCTCTCAGGGGTATCCTGAGATCAACACTAAATTGTATGTTACGTTGAGGCTCCAGTTCTGGATCTCAAGAGGGTATGAAGTCACTTCTTCATTGCCATTATTCCTATGTCCTCTCTGATCCAAATGTTGTATAGCTACATACATATACAAATATATGCGGAACATAATCAAACATAACGACGAACTTCAATGAACAAACAAACACACTTCTTTATAAAAATATATCTCTCACACTTTATTCTCAAAAGGGTTGATGCTGGTTGTGTGTGAGAGATGAGCTGGAGACGGGGACAGACTGCTATATTGACCCAAAGTTCTTCTGACTATAGCAGCACTTCTTTCTCATCTTGAATGGGGTTGCTCAACCGTGGGTCACTGAGGGCCCAAGGCCCTCTGTCTGCCACTGGCTCTCAATTCGGCATCTTGTCTCCAACTGACTCCAACTGCCTCGGGCACCTGGTTATATAATTGTCTGACGTTCACCTGCTTCCACTGTTCTTCCGCTTATTTACACAGATGCATCTCTTGATTGACGGCTCGGTTGAGGGTCAATATATAACACAAAGTGGGAGTAACTTTTAGAGTCCTATCTATTGGCCAAATAGATCTCTTTGAAAATTATTTGTATTTGATAAGAATACTTGATACCATGCAAATGAGTGCAAATTATTTCTATTATTAACAGTTACTTGAACTTGTATTTGTTTACTTATTGGTCTAGCAGTTAGAGTGTTTGCCAATGGTCTAGGAGACCTGGGTTCAATCCCAGGTTGCGTCATACCAAAGACACAAAAATGGTACTTGATACCCCTTGCTTAACACTCAGCAATATAAGGTATGTATCAAGTGAAGCAATCTAAGGAAAGAAGTAACGCCCTCTCCTACACCTCAGTGTAGTAGCTATTGAAAAAGGAGCCTTCTGGTCACCCTCTACTGCGGTCGCCAACTTTACTTTTACTTACTAAGGATTATTATCATTAGTTACTTGAAACTATATGATTGCTTGCAAAATTTTGGCATCTGAGAGAGATATGTGACGCCAAATATCAGTGAAAACAAATGATTATCAAATAGGAATACAGGGTGGAACGATAAAATTGTCATCCTAAAGAAAACAACACTACAGCTTTATTTTAAAACTTTTATTGAAAAAATCAATTCAGGTAACTTGATGATGTAGTAGTGCTGACATCTATTCAATGTAGCCGCCTTCAGCCTCAATCATCGCCTCGATACGGATCTGGAATTGGGAGCATGCCTTTTTCACAAGCGCCGGTGGGAGCTCGGCAAATACTCGGCGGATGGCGGCGATCAGGCTGGCTTTGCTGTCGTGAGAGGTCATGTTGGTGATGTTCTCGACGTATGACCAAACGAAGTAGTCCAGCGGGTTCAGGTCAGAGGAGGAGGGGGCCAACGAGAGAAGGGTACAAAGTCGTAGCACTCCTTCTGAAGCCAAGCCTGGGTCACTTTGGACTTGTGCGCCGGCGCTGAGTCCTGCTGCCACACCCAGGGTTTGCCACTGGCCACCTGATTGAACCAGGGGATCACCACACTCTTCAGCACATCCAGGTACACTTTGATATTGACTTTCAAGCCGACTTCGAAGATGTGAGGTGGCATGATGTAGCCCTCACTTGAAACCACACCAAAGACCATAACCGTAGCCGGAAACTTTGTTTTCATCACCCTGGGCACATCCCTGTTATTCGTGGCAATCCAGATTTGCATTTTGAGGGTGCTGGCAATGGTCCTGTTGTGATAACTTGGGTCGGTAGAGAGCATGGGTTGTACAGCGGCACATCTCCGATCTCGCTCGTTGAACATTGTGTTACTTTCAGACATGATAGAAGGCTCCTATCACTCTTGGGATTTGTACACAACAAGCCAACTAGTAGATGGTCTGCAACAAAAAAAGAAAACCGGTTTTCATTAAACGGAAATGGAATCATGTCGTCTTTTCTAGGGCGACAATTTTATCGTTCCACCCTGTAGTTACTTGTTACTGTACAAATGAGTATAAATTATTAATACCATCATCATCATCATCATGTCGTGCCGCCAGCACGGATATCCCTGACCCTCTCTCGCCACTTCTCCCTATCATTCATTGCTTTTGGCCGGTCTTTAGGGTTACATCCCGTATCCTCACATAGCTGCTGTATGTATGTTCGAGCTGGTCGTCCTGCTTTTGCTTGGCCATATGCGGGGGTCCATAGGAGTACATCACTGATGAGTTCGTCCTTGCTTCTCCAGCAGTGTCCTGCATGTCTGCTTCGTCTAACTTGTATAGTTTTCGTGATGGGAGGCAGGTGGCCGTATAGTTGGTGTCTTGTGGGGTGTTGTCGCCAGGACTTGTTCAATATTGCTCTCAACATTCTTGTGTAATTGCCGTCTAGTTTCTTCTTCAGCCGTTTAGTTAGCGTCCAAGTAGTGCATCCATATAGTAGTATCGATACAACTGCTGCCTGGAAGAAACTGCGTTTCATTTTATTGGTCAGGTCTGATTTCCATTTGATCGAGAGCCTATCGATAGCTGTCCATGCTTTCGTTAGTCGTGTGTCGATGTCTTTTTCGGTTGATGAGACGCTACTTCCTAGGTAGGTGAATTTGTCTACTAGTTTCACAGAGGCTCCGTCTAGTGTGGTAATGTCGCCTGTTTGGTTGTAACACATATATTCAGTTTTGTGTGCGGCGGCTCGTTCCAAACTATGCTGTGGGGTCTCGGCTTGGTTAGGCGTATTCGCCAGTAACGCTATGAAATATTTGAAACCATACAAATGTATGCAAATTATTTGTAATACTTGATAAATAGAATTACTTAAAACCATCTAACTGTGCAAACAAATGAATTATTAGTGTTAGGTAGAAATACTTGAAACCATTAAACTGTGTGCAAATTATTTGTATTTGATAGGAATACTTGAAACCATATAACTGTGTGCCATAAAAATGATTATAGACAAATTAAAAAGTGCAATTTAAAAAAATACAATCAAACATTAAAAATGTACACCTTAGTACACAGACTGCTTCTTTGCAGATGGGTAAAAATTCCTCAACGAGTGTCCTGGATATGACACTAAACAATCTGATGGTGAGGGTCCACTAATGCGGGAGCTTTAGGGAATGTGAAGTATCACTTCAGTGCCATCACTCCCAGGTCTACTCTGGCCTATCTGTGGGTCAAATAGAACTGAACTGTGTACTTATGGTAAACTGAATAGCTTGAAAAAGAACTGTTTTGACATTTAACTGTGTGTAAACAAAATCTATACTTATAGTAAAATGAATTGTTTGAATTAAAACTGTTTAACTAAACTGAATAGCAAGAAATAGAAATGTTTTTACAATTAAACTGTGTACTTATGCTAAACTGAATTGTTTGAAATAGAACTGTTTATTCGTATAAAAATGGATATGATATTAAATAACCTAAAAAAGTTGATATGCCATAAAAAACTAACAGCTAAGTCACTCTGAAGACAGCACACTCTTCTGACATCACCACATGAATCACCTCAATACTCTTGGGACTATCACTTTTTAAAAGTACTAAAACATGTCTTCACACCGACAGGGTTTTGTTCTAGGAATTCATTTTGAATTTTACTAGTACACCAAATATACAAATTTCTATAATCAATGACTCAGTCATTTGTACTTATCGACCTCCTCACAACGAGCAGATTTGACATGTGTTAGTGTTTAATCTACAACTACCACAGTTGAATATTGACTGGAAAGATCCCTTTGACATGCAGCATAAGTTGTGTGGGTGGCATAACAAGATATACACCTGTTTCCTCAAGTAAACAGAACACAGGTATTTTCTTAGTGGAAGTACCGTGGAAGTTGCGTGGATGGTTTGCTAGACAAGAGGCAGGTCCACATGCAACACGTTGGCAGGAGGTGTGACCATGATGATTGCATTGGTGCCCAGAAAATTATATAAAGCAGGGAAAATTTCAACCCTGGAGATTAAGGAGAAAGGCAGAAAGAAAAACTGCACCATCACCCCTGCGTGTGTGCATTTCAGCCATCTCCCTCTCTATCTCTTACTCTTCCCATACATACATTTCCGGTAATAAAAAAAGAAAAGAAGCAGATTATATTTTCATACATCTGCATTGTTGCTTTTCTTTACTGTATACAACCGCCTTTTGCATATATCTTGACAAAGACCCAAATTGTCCTATCTCATCAATATTTCCCATTTTGTGATGCCACAAGAATCAGGGATTGTTTTTGACCTTCCCTTGTTAAGTACAATCAGGAGGTGCTGCCTGTAAGGAGACACTATCCCACCTTGAAATAGTTGACATTTTTGCTGATTGATTCAAGGGGAACAACTCTTACCTGTAATGTTCCAGTTCTACACTGGAGTCTTGTTTAATTGTAAGTTTTTGATACATGCCAGACGACTTGGGAACCTGTTGAGTTCCCATTGTGATAGTGATTGATGATTTTATGCAGGAAGGAAGGAAGGATTCTAATAAGTATTTCATAGTTATCTCTCTTGTATCTTAAAGTGTAATATTAAAAAAAAAATAGAAAGTTTTGCACAAACACATATCTAAAAAAATTATCATCAGTTCAAAATTCCACAAGAAATTGCTTTATTCTCAAAGTGAGGACATTCTAAGTTTATTGCTCTAATGATAATTCCTCTATAATGTGCCTTTTTTGCTGGGTTCCTTGGTTGATTGATTTTAACAGTATCTCAATCCCTCTAGGTCAATTAATTTTATGCCAAAATCATTTTAACAATTATATTTGCAAATTATATTTTGTGCAAAAATGTATCTCCACAATAATTCTAAACAAGTAAATACTTTATAATCTCAAACAGATCCATTCTACTCTGGATCAAAAATTTAAAAAAAAAAAACTTGCAGTAATGGCATAGATGGAGTGACTCCACACTCTCCAACTCTCTAGAACAAGAGCCTCACCACCAGATGCTGTTTAGTGCCACCCCACCAGGACAACTATTTTTTCTTCGGGTGGGTAAGGGGTTTTACCCTTTCACTGGTTTGGTATAATCTAGACCTCACCAACAGGCCAGACTTTTGCTAGTTTGCTTTGTTTTTTTAGTTTAATGGCATATCAACCTTTTATGGGTTATTTAATGCCAAGGCTATCTTTATAAAAGAACTGTTGTGGCATTATTTAACTGATGGCTTCCCTAGGTTATTAGTCCGAAAGTCAACATAACACCCCGATTGGAGTTCAAACTTGCTTACTATGATGTTGCAGTCCAGTTAACTATGAGGACTCCCACCACTACAACATGGAGGCTTCCCTACTCTTTGTTACATATATATTATATCATCTATTAATAAGTACACCCCTAGCAATTTTTATTGATAGTTCATTTTCTTTTAAGTCAAAAATAAGTGTTGTATAGCTCTTAAATATGAGGTGCCTTCAATAAGTTTCCAGACTTTTTTATACAGGCATTTAAAATTGTTCACTCTTGAAAATTCAGTATGTTATTGCTGTACATCTTATGAGATGACTGACCAATTTTCATGATTTCAGGCTCAAATAAACAGCTATAGCAGCAATTGGAATACACCCTACTAAAGCCTGATTGTCACAGCTGGTGAATTTCAAAAATGCAATCTGGACATGAGGACACTTTAGAAGAATGATATGCAATAAAATTCTGTTTTAAACTTGGAAAAAATGCTGCCACAGAAACATATGAAATGCTTCAGACTGCTTTTCGACCATCTTGCATGAATCAAGCATCAGTTTTTGAGTAGCATAAGAGATTCAAGGAAGGCAGCAAATCTAGACCTTGCTCCCTGTGACTTTTGGTTATTCCCTAAGCTCAGAAGCTGTCGTTATGAGACAATTGAGGAGATGAAAGAGGCTGTGACGAAGGTCATTGACACGCTCACACAAGAGGACTTCCAGAAGTTGTTGGAACGGTACAAGAAGTGCATTGCCGCCGGAGGAGATTACTTCGAAGGGGGCTAGCGTTTCATGTGTGTACTATCAATAAAAGTGCCTATACGAAAAAAAGTCTGGAAACTAATTTAATGATCCTCGTTAGTACACCCAGTACAATTTTTTTAATAAAAAGTTAATTTTCTTCTAAAACAAATGTTATAGGATTGGCTGTCAAGAAAGGGGTCATCCACCTGCATGAGAAATTCATTATGTGCTTTACCATGAATGTTTATCTTATGGGAACTGAATAGAGAAAATACAAAGCTGTATAAAGCAGGCATCTGTATGCTCATTGGTTAAAAGGTGTCATGTGATAGAAAAAAGATGAAGGATAAGAGTTCCATCTTGGAGCCTCTTGGCATATTGGGGACTTCTGCTTCTATGAATGATAGCAGAATTAGACTGGCACTAATGGTACAATGTTGGCTAAAGGGAAGTCTGGGAAGATGAGAAAAGGAATTGGATTTAGATTTGAACAGAATTCTCCTGCCAGTCAAAATGACAATAGAAAACCTGCGTCAGAATAACCAGCTTAAAAGAAATAATTTATAAAGTGGTTAGATAATTATTAAAAGTTGTCTATCATCTTCTCTCCATTATGATGGACAATCTGACAACATTACTATGATGATTTACAAATTTTGAATTCTGCTTGGGAACAAGCAAAAACATGCAACAAATTCTCCAACAGACCCCAACAATGCAACACAAAGATACCAAGATTTTATTATCTTTAGAAAATCAATCAAAATTAATATTATTATCATTTATTTCCAGCGAGTGCAGGTCAGTCATGTTCACTGTGGCAAATTGAACTATTAGTGTTAGATTGTCATACTTGAAACCATTTAACTGCGTGCAAACAATAAATAACAATACTTAAAACCATTTAACTATGTGCAAACAATAAATAGCAATACTTGAAAACATTTAACTATGTGCAAATAGAACAATTAATATTAGATAGCAATACTTGAAACTACTTAACTGTGTGCAAGCAATAAATAATAATACTTAAAACCATTTAACTATGTGCAAACAATACATAGCAATACTTGAAAACATTTAACTATGTGCAAATAGAACAATTAATGTTAGATAGCAATACTTGAAACTATTTAACTGTGTGCAAACAATAAATAAGAATACTTAAAACCATTTAACTATGTGCAAACAATAAATAGCAATACTTGAAACCATTTAACTATGTGCAAATAGAACTATTAGTGTTAGATAGCAATACTTGAAACTATTTAACTGTGTACAAACAATAAATGATAATATTTAAAACCTGCTACATTGTGAATTTGACCTCAGGTAGAAAGGTCAAACAAGTCGAAGTGGGTCGTACTGAGAATATCAGTCGGCTGTTAAAGAAGTGACATAAGAAAATTCTTCAAAGAACAAACTCTTCTTTAACATCAAAATCATATTTTATAGGCCTGGTTATTACAATACTTTGAACCATAAATTACAAGATTCATATAATATGCAAAGGCAATGGCCAGTCCGGGTCGTAGTCAACACAATTATGTTGAATTCTTAACTTCCAAAAAGTCGGGTAAGAATTTTTAGTATCGCCTCTTCTGATACTATTCTGGTTCAAGGAATGGGTTTCGGAGCTGACAATAAGTATCAGGGGTTAAAATTTGTTGTGAGTAAATACTCAGCTTCGCTGGAGTTCACAAAGTTGTAGGATTAAGTTTTTCATCTCTCTCTCTCTCTCTCTCTCTCTCTCTCTGTCTTTCTGTGGAGACAAAGGACTTAAGTGACCAGCTCTTGTGCATTATTTGAAAACTCCAAAATATTCCTGTATTAAAGGACTAGTTTTAAATATTATTTAAATCACAATTTGAAAAATTTATTACATATACATATATATATATAATAAATTTTTCAAATCATGATTAAAATAGCATGGCAGATAGTAAATGAAATGAGTAAAAGGCAGAGTATCTCCAGAGCTTAACTAAAAACTGCCAGCCAAGAAGAATGAATACAGATGTGGAAAGAACATTTCAAGAATCTGTTTGAAAAATCCCCTAAAGTTACAGATAAACCCATTACAAAAATTATTTATCCTATTTACCAACCCCTCCGCTCGGGCAGGATATGACACAAGGTCAATTTTTAAGTGGAGTTTAACAGGTTTTGAATTCAGAGTTTTCCTTCTCCTAGACTAGTTGCCTCATCAAGGCTGAAGAACCTAGTCTGTCCTACTATTTACCCATAGCTGGAGGGAGAATTATTGGATTCATACCTTTCCCAAGGGTATTAGTGCTATGTGATATGCAATCATTCTCATCCAGGATTTGAACTCGAGTCACCGTGTTCATTTCCTATGACGATAACCATTTCACCACGGGCACCTACAAAAGTTATTTATAACCAACAAGACATCAAACTAGGACAGTTTACTCAAGAAGGACTCAACGTAGTACTTACAAAATTAAAAGCAGGAAAACTGCCAGTGTTGATGAAATACCACCAGAAATATGAAAGACAAGGAAATTTGATGACTTACTGCTGTGCTACTGCAACGCTGTATATAACCAGAACACAAAAGACAGATAGACAAAAGGCTGCATCCTCCCCTTTTTCAAGATTGATGACCTCGAAATCACCAGGAACTACTGATGCATGACCCTTAATTCCTTAGCGGCTAAGATATATAATGCTCTCCCACTCAACTGCGTTGAACCAGAAATTGAGAAAATTCTTAGAAAGAATCAAAATGGTTTTCAAAGAAACCAATCCAAAACATCACAGATTCTGACAATCCGTTGAATCAAAGAATGAATTTGTGCAAAAAAACCTCAAGGTGACACTCTTGTTTGTAGATTTCTCCAGGCCATTTCACTCCATACACAGAAGGAAGATAGAGCAAATACTTCTAATGTATGATCTTCCCAAAGAAATTGTCAAAGTCATGGTGATGCTCAATAAAAAAAATGAAAGTAAAAGTTCACTCACCAGATGGAGACACAGACTTCTTTGAGATTGTTGCTGGTGTTCTGCAAGGGGGATACATTAGCCCTCTATCTGTTCATAATCTGCCTAGACTGCATACTTTAAATGTCAATAGATCTAATGAAAGAAAAGGGCTTTACACTAATAAAGACAAGAAACAGACAATATCCTGCTGAAACTATTACGGACACAGATTACACAGATAACAGCACTTCAGGTAAAAGGGAATCAGAATGAGCCATGTAAAAAAGAATCAGAATGAGTCATATAAAAAAGAATCAGAATGAGCCATATTAAAAGGGATCAGAATGAGCTGAATAAAAAAGATTCAGAATGAACCACATAAAAAAGAATCAGAATGAGCTGAATAAAAAAGAATCAGAATGAACCACATAAAAAAGAATCAGAATGAGCTGAATAAAAAAGAATCAGAATGAACCACATAAAAAAGAATCAGAATGAGTCATATAAAAAAGAATCAGAATGAGCCATATTAAAAGGAATCAGAATGAGCTGAATAAAAAAGAATCAGAATGAGCCATATTAAAAGGGATCAGAATGAGCTGAATAAAAAAGAATCAGAAGAAGCCATATAAAAAAGAATCAGAATTAGACATATAAAAAGGAATCAGAATTAGACATATAAAAAGGAATCAGAATTAGACATATAAAAAGGAATCAGAATTAGACATATAAAAAGGAATCAGAATTAGACATATAAAAAGGAATCAGAATGAGTCATATATTGTAATTCATGATAGATTGTTCAAATGTCACATATATAGATGAATATAATGGAGAGAAACTGGTCTGTTAAGTCATCAGCACAAACATGGTATTTTTTTTTGGTTGATTACTTCTATGATTGAAGATTGAAGTAAATAAGCAACATGTATGACATATGATTTTTGTATTAAAAATAGTTTAAAATGCAATTCAGGTACAAAATTATACAGTTTATGGATAAGGTACTGTGACAGACTAAAAGTGTCAAAAGTGGTTGAAAAGCTGAGACTTCAAAACACACAACAAGCACTTAATCCATTTAATGACCAATATAAATGAAAACTTGACAAAATCTAATTTTAAATGTTTTCAATATCATGTCCAACAGCTGTCCAAGCTTCCTCTGTTATTTCTAGATTTGGCATTAAATAGCCCACAAGGATTGATATGCCATTAAGCAACATGACCAAATAACCAAAAGGTAACAGGGTAAGGTTGGTTGGTTGGTTGGGTTTTATGGCATATCAACCTTTGTAGGTTATCTAACGCCAAATCCCTTTTTATGTAAATAATCAGTTCTATTTAAAACAATTCAGTTTAGCATGAGCACACAGTTTAAATGTCAGTACAGTTTAATTGTGAAAAACATTTCTATTTCTAACTATTCAGGTTAGTCAAGCAGTTCTAATTCAGATAAGTATAAGTTCAGATTTTGTTTACACACAGTGTCATATCCAGGACACTGATTGTGGTGGGTGGGGTCTTACCCCTCTGCAGAGGTGTATTCAGTGTATTCTACAGCCCCAGCCAACTGGGCAATGACAGGGAAAGAATCCAAAAGCAACAAACAGTCCACCAACAAATTTCAACTGCTGACATATTCATTGTAAGTTTGAATTTTCATTTAAATTTTCAATTGCAATTGTAAAACTTTATGTTATGAATCACATTACAAATTGTGAATTGTTGTCTAATTTGAATCTATTTGTTTTTTTTCTATTCATTTTTTTTGTTTAAAGTAACCTTTTTTTAGAATTAATTTAAAATTATTTGGCTTTAAGAACAATTAATGACATCCATTGTTTGAAAATAAAATGGACAAAAGAAAATTTTATGACTCACTTTTCAAATATTTGTAAATTGTTGTCAAATTTGAATCTATTTGGGTTTTTTTTTCTATCCATTTTAATTTTTTGAAATTAATGTAAAATTATTTGACAATTAAATGGAGAAAATCAAATGTCACCTGAAGTTATTTGCTCATATCATTCATATTTATGCACGGTAAAACATAGGTGTAAAAAATATTGATAAAAAAAAACACATTTTCTAGTGAAAGCTATTTCACTCGGGAAGTTAGCAGTGAGGTTAGTTTGAACAGAAGTTATTTGTACTTCCACAAATCATTTCATATTTTAGATATGTTACAATGATCAATGACCATTGACCAATATATTTCCATTGTCATTCAATATTGCAACATAGAAATGACAGTTTTTATTTTACAATATTAAATATGCCTTTGTCGGGAAAAATGTTTACACTGATTTAAGTTGGCAACAATAATGAATAATTCATTTGATAAATTGATAAGGATTGATTATAACGCTGCTGTGGAAATGTTTAATAGAATATATGCATCATCATTTATAAATAAGTTGATTGACCATAGTCGAGGGCAACCCAAAGGCTCTCTTTTCAATAGCTACTACACAGAGGTGTAGGGAAGAGCACTACTCCTTTTCCTGAATTGCTCTACTTACCCTTGATCCATACCTTATAATGTTGAGTGTTAAGCAAGGAGGCATCAGTTTTATTTTTTTTTTTTTTAGTCTTTGGTATGACTCAACCTGGGATTGAATCCCAATTTCCCAGGCCATTGGCAAACACTCTTGAGGAGATGCCCGTGGTGTAATGGTTATTGTCATAGGAAATGAACACAGCAACACGAGTTCAAATCCTGGACGAGACTGATTGCATTTCACATAGCACTAATACCCTTGGGAAAGGTATGAATCCAATTATTCTCCCTTCAGCTATGGGTAAATAGTAGGGCAGACTGGGTTCTTCAGCCTTGGTGTGGCAACTAGTCTAGGAGAAGGAAAAACTCTGAATTCAAACCTGTTAAACTCTGCTTAAAAATTGACCTTGGGTCATATCCTACCCGAGCGGAGGGGTTGGGTAAATATGATTGGCAAACACTCTACCTACTTTGTCGATGAGCCGGGATGCATTATCATTTATATGCATTATTTTTTATAAACATTATTACTTATATGCAAGCTCCATCACTCCGGGTCAGAATGGACCCACTACAAGTTGTAATTGTTGAGATTTATGGTTTTGCGTAGGGTTATTTGACAAAACTTTTTTATATTTGGTTGATTAGTTGGTTGATCCATTGAATATTTCGGATTGTAATGATGTATTATATTTTTAGGTACAACTCTGCCTCACTTAAGGAGAGGACATCATCCATGTTGATGTTCTCAAACAGATCTCTCATGTTATCTGTTTTGAAATGTCGCTCTCTGGCGGTGGCTAGTACACCACATTCCATTAGGATATATTTAATGGTGTAAGGCGTCTGGCATGTCAAACACTGTGGTGGTTGTTCCTGCTTGAGGATGAAAGAGTGGATGACTCTTGTATGACCTATACGCAGTCTGGATATACTGACTTGTTCCATTCTTGATTTTCGAAATGCTGGTCTCCATTCTCCCAAAGTGGGCTTGATTTGGAAGAGCTTATTATTAATGCTGTCATTCCAGCATGGTTGCCATTTTGTAACAAAGAACCTATTTATTTGTGGTTTCAAGTCAGTATATGGGATGCTGGTATTATCAGGGCTCAGATCTAAGGCTGATTTTACTGCTGAGTCAGCTCTTTCATTGCCACTCACTCCAATGTGGCTTGGAATCCAGCACATGATTATTTCTTTATGGCTGGACATCCAGTCTTGTCTGTTCAGTAGTTTAATAATTAACAGGTTCTCAAGTATTTTATTTTTTGATGATGTTAATTTGGAGAGTGAGTCAGAGAATATGATATATTTGCTATATTTGTTCTTTGATATATCAAGAGCAAGGTCAATGGCACAGATTTCTGCTGTAAAAATGGAGCTTTCCTTAGGAAGGCCTTTTTTGAGAATTGTTTTATTGAGAACAGCTGCACACGCTGTTTTATTGTTTTCCTTCGAGCCGTCTGTAAACATATATTGATGGTCAGGATGATGCAGGAAGATCATGTGAAATTTTTCTATATAAAAGCTAGGAGGTGTTTTTGTTTTGGGGAGTTTGGATATTTGGAGGATTACTTTTGGTTTTTTAATTATCCAGGGTGGAGTTTGTGTGATGATGCTTTTATGTACATTTGCAAGGGAGATTGTTGATTCTTTGAGGATAGGTTCCATCCAAAGGCCAAATGGTTTGATTGTTCTTTCCTTTTGTTCAAATTGTTGTTTATATTTACTTTGGAAGATGCAGTTATATGCTGGGTTGGAAGGGCATGATTTCAGTTTAATGCAGTACTGGAGAGCCAATTTCTCGCTCCTGCATTGTAGGGGTGCTTCATGTGCTTCGGTATATAGACTGTCTCCTGGGGAGGTTTTAAAGGCTCCAAAGACCAGTCTTAGGCCTTCATGGTGAATTGGGTCAAGCTTTTTGATGTAGGATTTTCTAGCAGATCTATGAATAAAGCTGCCATAATCTAATTGTGAACATACTAATGCTCTGTATAACTTAAGGAGCATTTGGCGGTCAGCTTCCCATTTTATGTGTGCCACTACTCATAGGAATAGTTGGTTATCAAATGCTGAATACTTTTTATACATATATATTGAATATATGATTTCTCAAAGGTTTTCAATTTAGAAGTTTAATAAAGGTTTGTTGGAAAGGAAACCTTTGTGCTGGTCGTCGTAGTGGGCAGAAGAAAATAGTTATTGACTTGAGAAAGAATAAAGCAACTAAATGTCTGAGCGGAATATGCGTCACTACAGTCAAGGCAAATATTGAGTTGCTGAATTTAGAACAGGAATGAAAGATTCAGCCAAAAATGTATGGTCCTGTTTGCTGTGGGAGAGAGGCATAATGGTCTCTTAAAAGGTTGTCCCGGAATGAAGTAGCTGAATTGTCTGAGCAGAATTAATTTGTCTAATTCATATTTAACTGGGAACCTTTGGTCAAGGAGGGTAGACTCAAAGGTCCATGAATTAGATGGCTCTCCTCATGGTGTAATGGATCTGCTGCTATAAGAGCAAGGACAGAAAGATATCCGTCCGGCTTGAAAGATTTTGAGGAAGAGAAAGTTTGGCAGGCTTTTCCTGCCCTTGATTTGCCTGGGAAAAGCATCCGGGCTGAATAGGACAAATCACCCTCTTTGGGTGAAAATATCATACGAGGTTCTTTCTGCTACAATTCTATTTACAATTAGTCATTTGTTTGCTCACAGTTTAATGTTTTCAAGTATTGTTATATATCACTAACAATTCAATTAAACATCAGTAATTTCTTTACACCCAGTTAAATGATCAAACAGTACTATTTCAAACAATTCGGTTTTTCATTAGTACACTGTTTAAATGTTGAACAGTTCTATTTGACCCATAGGTAAGACCCTATCATGTATTAGCACTCCAGGCCAGAGTGGACCTGGGAGTGATGGCAATAAAGGGGTACTTCACATTCTTCAAAATTCCAGCATTACTGGAGCTTTACCATCTGATTGTTTAATGTCATATCAGGACACTCATTGGGGGAGAATTACTCCTCTGCAGAGAAACAGTCAGTGTATTTTTCAGCCCCAGACAACTGGGCCCCATAATTACTGTTAAAAAAAAACATTTTAAATAATTTTGTTGGAATATCATTTCTGTTTAAACCTAAAAAGAAAATAGAGTGCTACAGTCAATTTTCTCTTCTTTTACCTATGTAAATATCTCGATTATATATATTGTAAGTCTAAATGCACAATAAATATTACAGATAATACATATGTATTTACATGTTGCAAAAGTCACAAAGGTTTTAAAATTCTATAGCATTTTAATTAAAATACATATCAAAATTTAAGGAGGTATTTGTGGTATAATGGATACCATCGTAGGAAAGGGACATGGTGACTTGAGTTCAAATCCAGGACAAGGCTATTTTCATTTCACATTGTGTTAATACCCTTGGGAAAGGAATGAATCTTATCATTCTCCCTCTGGTTGTGAATAAATAGTAGGGTGTATTATGCTCTTCAACCTTGAAATGGCAACTGGTCTAGGAGAAGGAAAACTGAATTCATACATGTCAAACTCTGCCTAAGAAATTAATCTTGTGTCACGTTCTGCTTGTGCCGAGATCCAGGTAAATATATACATAGCAAAATTTTCTTTCATTTTTCTTGCTAATGATACAAAAACTAACATGATAATTTAATTTTATATAGAATTGTGAATTGTTTTTTTTTAAATGTCAATTTTTCATAGAAAAATTTAAAAAGTATGAAAATCTTGCACATTTTTTGGTTTATCTCAACTCAAAATATACGTATATTGTGTGTGCACTCGGTGGGTTAGTTTGGAATGTCTCAAACCGTTTTGAATACGTAGAGAAACTGTTATGTAACATTGGGAAAAAAAGGGGCATTTTATTGTATTAAGAGAATATCTCTCTCTCTCTCTCTCTCTCTCTCTCTCCTTCTCCTTCTCCTTCTCTCTCTCCTTCTCCTTCTCTCTCTCTTTCCCTTCCTCTCTATCTGTCTATCTATCTCTCCTCCTCCTCCTCCTCCTCCTCCTCTCTTTCTCTCTTTCCCTTGCTCTCTCTTTCCCTTCCTCCCTATCTGTCAATCTATCTCTCCTCCTCTCTCTCTCACTTTCCTTCTCTCCCTCCCTTCCACCCTAACCCCTTCCCCCTCTCTCTCTGGGTCTTACTCATTTGGCTATAAGACATTATTACTTGAATTCATATACTGTTTGACAGTCACATTCAAAACAATAGGGCCAAAAGATTCTTAATAGTTCATTTAAAAACAAAAAACTGCTAAATCAATTGAATTTTTCTCCTGACATCACACAAGTTGAACTGTTTAGATACTGGAAGATGCAGAATTCTTAAGATAATATAAAGGTCCAACCGAAAAATGAAGATTATAATCCTGGAGCCATATCTAATTTTACTTTCACACATAAAATAACCTGATAATTATCAGAAGAAATCCCCCTTCTACCTTTTTTTTCTTTACAAGATGAACTTATTTCATATATTTTTATGATTGTTGAGTTTATAAGGAAATAATAAAAATGAACATTTTGATAAAATTATCTTCTTAAAAATGTCATTCAATAAATAAGAGGAATTTCTCTATTTTCAAGGGTCATTCAATAAATAAGAGGAATTTCTCTATTTTCAAGGGTCATTCAATAAATAAGAGGAATTTCTCTATTTTCAAGGGTCATTCAATAAATAAGAGGAATTTCTCTATTTTCAAGGGTCATTCAATAAATAAGAGGAATTTCTCTATTTTCAAGGGTCATTCAATAAATGAGAGGAATTTCTCTATTTTCAAGGGTCATTCAATAAATAAGAGGAATTTCTCTATTTTCAAGGGTCATTCAATAAATGAGAGGAATTTCTCTATTTTCAAGGGTCATTCAATAAATAAGAGGAATTTCTCTATTTTCAAGGGTCATTCAATAAATGAGAGGAATTTCTCTATTTTCAAGGGTCATTCAATAAATAAGAGGAATTTCTCTATTTTCAAGGGTCATTCAATAAATAAGAGGAATTTCTCTATTTTCAAGGGTCATTCAATAAATAAGAGGAATTTCTCTATTTTCAAGGGTCATTCAATAAATAAGAGGAATTTCTCTATTTTCAAGGGTCATTCAATAAATAAGAGGAATTTCTCTATTTTCAAGGGTCATTCAATAAATGAGAGGAATTTCTCTATTTTCAAGGGTCATTCAATAAATAAGAGGAATTTCTCTATTTTCAAGGGTCATTCAATAAATGAGAGGAATTTCTCTATTTTCAAGGGTCATTCAATAAATGAGAGGAATTTCTCTATTTTCAAGGGTCATTCAATAAATAAAAGGAATTTCTCTATTTTCAAGGGTCATTCAATAAATAAGAGGAATTTCTCTATTTTCAAGGGTCATTCAATAAATAAGAGGAATTTCTCTATTTTCAAGGGTCATTCAATAAATGAGAGGAATTTCTCTATTTTCAAGGGTCATTCAATAAACAAGAGGAATTTCTCTATTTTCAAGGGTCATTCAATAAATAAGAGGATTTTCTCTATTTTCAAGGGTCATTCAATAAATAAGAGGAATTTCTCTATTTTCAAGGGTCATTCAATAAATAAGAGGAATTTCTCTATTTTCAAGGGTCATTCAATAAATAAGAGGAATTTCTCTATTTTCAAGGGTCATTCAATAAATGAGAGGAATTTCTCTATTTTCAAGGGTCATTCAATAAATAAGAGAAATTTCTCTATTTTCAAGGGTCATTCAATAAATAAGAGGAATTTCTCTATTTTCAAGGGTCATTCAATAAATAAGAGGAATTTCTCTATTTTCAAGGGTCATTCAATAAATGAGAGGAATTTCTCTATTTTCAAGGGTCATTCAATAAATCAGAGGAATTTCTCTATTTTCAAGGGTCATTCAATAAATGAGAGGAATTTCTCTATTTTCAAGGGTCATTCAATAAATAAGAGGAATTTCTCTATTTTCAAGGGTCATTCAATAAATAAGAGGAATTTCTCTATTTTCAAGGGTCATTCAATAAATAAGAGGAATTTCACTATTTTCAAGGGTCATTCAATAAATAAGAGGAATTTCTCTATTTTCAAGGGTCATTCAATAAATGAGAGGAATTTCTCTATTTTCAAGGGTCATTCAATAAATGAGAGGAATTTCTCTATTTTCAAGGGTCATTCAATAAATAAGAGGAATTTCTCTATTTTCAAGGGTCATTCAATAAATGAGAGGAATTTCTCTATTTTCAAGGGTCATTCAATAAATGAGAGGAATTTCTCTATTTTCAAGGGTCATTCAATAAATAAGAGGAATTTCTCTATTTTCAAGGGTCATTCAATAAATAAGAGGAATTTCTTTATTTTCAAGGGTCATTCAATAAATGAGAGGAATTTCTCTATTTTTAAGGGTCATTCAATAAATAAGAGGAATTTCTCTATTTTCAAGGGTCATTCAATAAATAAGAGGAATTTCTCTATTTTCAAGGGTCATTCAATAAATAAGAGGAATTTCTCTATTTTCAAGGGTCATTCAATAAATAAGAGGAATTTCTCTATTTTCAAGGGTCATTCAATAAATAAGAGGAATTTCTCTATTTTCAAGGGTCATTCAATAAATGAGAGGAATTTCTCTATTTTCAAGGGTCATTCAATAAATAAGAGGAATTTCTCTATTTTCAAGGGTCATTCAATAAATGAGAGGAATTTCTCTATTTTCAAGGGTCATTCAATAAATAAGAGGAATTTCTCTATTTTCAAGGGTCATTCAATAAATGAGAGGAATTTCTCTATTTTCAAGGGTCATTCAATAAATAAGAGGAATTTCTCTATTTTCAAGGGTCATTCAATAAATAAGAGGAATTTCTCTATTTTCAAGGGTCATTCAATAAATAAGAGGAATTTCTCTATTTTCAAGGGTCATTCAATAAATGAGAGGAATTTCTCTATTTTCAAGGGTCATTCAATAAATAAGAGGAATTTCTCTATTTTCAAGGGTCATTCAATAAATGAGAGGAATTTCTCTATTTTCAAGGGTCATTCAATAAATAAGAGGAATTTCTCTATTTTCAAGGGTCATTCAATAAATAAGAGGAATTTCTCTATTTTCAAGGGTCATTCAATAAATGAGAGGAATTTCTCTATTTTCAAGGGTCATTCAATAAATAAGAGGAATTTCTCTATTTTCAAGGGTCATTCAATAAATGAGAGGAATTTCTCTATTTTCAAGGGTCATTCAATAAATAAGAGGAATTTCTCTATTTTCAAGGGTCATTCAATAAATAAGAGGAATTTCTCTATTTTCAAGGGTCATTCAATAAATGAGAGGAATTTCTCTATTTTCAAGGGTCATTCAATAAATGAGAGGAATTTCTCTATTTTCAAGGGTCATTCAATAAATAAGAGGAATTTCTCTATTTTCAAGGGTCATTCAATAAATGAGAGGAATTTCTCTATTTTCAAGTGTCATTCAATAAATGAGAGGAATTTCTCTATTTTCAAGGGTCATTCAATAAATAAGAGGAATTTCTCTATTTTCAAGGGTCATTCAATAAATAAGAGGAATTTCTCTATTTTCAAGGGTCATTCAATAAATGAGAGGAATTTCTCTATTTTTAAGGGTCATTCAATAAATAAGAGGAATTTCTCTATTTTCAAGGGTCATTCAATAAATAAGAGGAATTTCTCTATTTTCAAGGGTCATTCAATAAATAAGAGGAATTTCTCTATTTTCAAGGGTCATTCAATAAATAAGAGGAATTTCTCTATTTTCAAGGGTCATTCAATAAATAAGAGGAATTTCTCTATTTTCAAGGGTCATTCAATAAATGAGAGGAATTTCTCTATTTTCAAGGGTCATTCAATAAATAAGAGGAATTTCTCTATTTTCAAGGGTCATTCAATAAATGAGAGGAATTTCTCTATTTTCAAGGGTCATTCAATAAATAAGAGGAATTTCTCTATTTTCAAGGGTCATTCAATAAATAAGAGGAATTTCTCTATTTTCAAGGGTCATTCAATAAATAAGAGGAATTTCTCTATTTTCAAGGGTCATTCAATAAATGAGAGGAATTTCTCTATTTTCAAGGGTCATTCAATAAATGAGAGGAATTTCTCTATTTTCAAGGGTCATTCAATAAATAAGAGGAATTTCTCTATTTTCAAGGGTCATTCAATAAATAAGAGGAATTTCTCTATTTTCAAGGGTCATTCAATAAATGAGAGGAATTTCTCTATTTTCAAGGGTCATTCAATAAATAAGAGGAATTTCTCTATTTTCAAGGGTCATTCAATAAATGAGAGGAATTTCTCTATTTTCAAGGGTCATTCAATAAATAAGAGGAATTTCTCTATTTTCAAGGGTCATTCAATAAATGAGAGGAATTTCTCTATTTTCAAGGGTCATTCAATAAATGGGAGGAATTTCTCTATTTTCAAGGGTCATTCAATAAATAAGAGGAATTTCTCTATTTTCAAGGGTCATTCAATAAATGAGAGGAATTTCTCTATTTTCAAGGGTCATTCAATAAATAAGAGGAATTTCTCTATTTTCAAGGGTCATTCAATAAATAAGAGGAATTTCTCTATTTTCAAGGGTCATTCAATAAATGAGAGGAATTTCTCTATTTTCAAGGGTCATTCAATAAATAAGAGGAATTTCTCTATTTTCAAGGGTCATTTAATAAATAAGAGGAATTATTTTGAAAAAACAAATTATTTTTTATTTCAAAATTTTTTTGTGGTAACTTAAACTCTGCATTTTATAAATTTGTTTGCTGCAAATTTTTATTTCAATTCCTCAAAAATATTTGTTTGGATGTAATTCAAACTGATATAAACTCAAACAGAGTGCTTCAGGCCTGAACAGAGGTCTGTCATCAAATTTCTAATGGCTGTGAAGTTCAAACCATATGAAATTTATATAAGTATGACATTGGCCCAGCGGTTAGAGTGTTCGCCAATAGCCCGGGAGACCTGGGTTCAATCCCAGGTCGAGTCATACCAAAGACTTTAAAAATGGTACTTGATACCACCTTGCTTAACACTCAGCATTATAAGGTACGGTTCAAGGGTAAAGTGGAGCAATCCTGGGAATGGAGTAGCGCCCTCCCCTACACCTTGGTGTAGTAGCTATCGAAAAGGGAGCCTTCGGGTCACCCTCGACTATGGTCGCTAACTTTACTTACTTTACTTATGTGTGATGTATACAAAGAAACATGTTTTAGTCCAAAAATTGTTTGCAAATTAGCTAACCATATGTTTGCCCCTACCAGCCTTAATGGTAAAGGCGGTCGATTGAGCGGAAACACATTAACTTTCTAGAAAAGAAAAATTCCAAGGGCATCAGTCAATAAAGGAGGTTCTGCTGACAGTTTTCTGGGATATGAAAAGCTCCATCACAATTGATTTCCTTTGAAAACGTGCAACTATAAACACTGTATCCTACTGCTAACTCCTTAGGCAATATTTCACCTTATTTATTGAATGACCCCCGTATATTGCCTGATAACATTTTTCAAATTCATCTAAGTCGGTAAAATTTTGTATCAACATTAAGGACTTTCGTTGATAAAATCAGTAGGATCAGAGTTATCTCCCTTCCACTTGTTAATTCTATTTATCATTTATATTTTTTTTTTTTACTATTTTGATAGCAAACATTTACTGAAAGTAAAATATCAATTGTCAACAATTAATTTTAGCTCTCTAGCAAGATCCAGGTATTTGTCTATCTTTTTCTTCATTTTCACTTTATGGTCTGCTGGAATGACAAAATCCACTTGACAACAAGTTTTTCCTTCTTCCTAACAACCACTAGGTCTTTTCTTCGGACCAGGATTTTGTGATCCATTGGTATCTCAAAATTTTGTGATCCATTGGTATCTCAAAATTTTGTGATCCATTGACCTGATAGGGTCCTATCTATGGATCAAATAGAACTAAACTGTGTACTGATGCTAAACGGATTTGTTTGAAATAGAACTGTTTTGACATTTAAATTGCATACTTATGCTAAACTGAATTGCTTGAAATAGAACTGTTTTATATTCAAACTGAATACTTATGCCAAACTGAATTGTTTGAAATTTAATTCAGCATTCATTGACCTGAAAAGGGTTGATACACAATAAAAAAAACCAACCAACCAACCAACCAACCAACCAACCAACTAATTTCACTTAGTAGTTTGCTGGAACAACAAAAGCCACTAGTTGACAATTTGGGATGAATATGCACAAGGCCTCACACCTGAAAGTTGATGGCAACAGATTATATATAAAATTAAAAAAAAGCGGAGCTGACAATCTTCCAGCATTGAGGAATGTCTTGATACAGTCAGGGACAGGGCTACAGTTTCATGCCTCCACTCTTGAATCTATAATACGCACCCCCCTCTACATGTCAATTTTCATAAAGCAGTATTCATATAAAATACACTTTTTATTGTAACCTAATTATCAACAATAATGGATCACATCATTTATATATATATATGTATATATATATATAATTATATATATAATTTGAAAGGATAGATTGTAGTGAATCTGACAATATGATAGAAATATGTGGAAAGTTGGTTAAATCAAACACTTAAACCAGTTTAGAGGTGTGATATTTCATTCTTTTATTTCATTTTTAAGATCTTATAAAAATGAAATAAAGGAAAAAATATCGCACCTCTAAGCTGGTTTAAAAGTGTTTGATTTATCCGACTTTCCACATATTTCTATCATATATATGTGAACAATTCAACTATAAAAATTTTAGATAAATACTATGTGTAATGGAACATTTGGGCTCTGTCGTGTATCTACTAAATGCATAGTGTGACCCTTCACTGTGTTTATTGTACCAAGCCCAATGCAGTGTCATGAAAGACAAAGTAAAATGAAGAAATAAACTCATAGCTTCAAAGGACTTGACTCACTCAAAGATGGAGGAGTGTGTGTTACTTAGGGACCTTTCTTTGGCCCTATCCCCACCTCCTCTCAAGAGAGTGTTGCAAATTTGAACTCATCCGACTGGATTCACTGAGTATATCTCTGACATTGGCCATTCTCTCTGATCAATTGACTCTAGCAAATTCCTCTAACAAACCGTCTGCACCTGATATATCTGCCAGGCCTTAGTTCTCTCTTGCCCAGTTGGCTGGGGCTGTAGAATCCACTAACTGCTTCTCTGCAGAGGGGTAAGACCACCCCCACAACGAGTGTCCTGGATATGACACTAAACAGTTTGATGGTGAGGTTCCAGTGATGCTGGAGCTTTGGGGAATGCGGAGTACCCCTTCATTGCCATCACTCCTAGGTCCACGCTGGCCCGGCGTGGTAGCACCTGATAGGGCCCTATTTATGGGTTAAGTAGAACTAACAGCATAATTATGCTAAACTGAATTGTTTAACTAAACTGAATAACTTGAAATAGAAATGTTTTTGACAATTAAACTGTAATTACATTTAAACTGTGTGCTTATGCTAAACTGAATTATTTGAAATGGAACTGTTTTTTGACATTGAAACTGTATTTACACTAAACTGATTTGTTTAGTATAGAACTGTTTTGACATTTAACTGTGTGTAAACAAAATCTGAACTTTGAATTAGCTGAATTAGAACTTCTTGACTAAACTGAATAGCTAGAAATAGAAATATTTTTCACAATTAAACTGTACTTACATTTAAACTGCACACTTATCCTAAACTGAATTGTTTGAAATAGAACTATTTCTATAAAGATGGATTTGGCGTTAAATAACCTATAAAGGTTGATATGCCTTAAACCTGACCAACCAACCAACCATTGTTCTTTCTCATGTTGACCTACTGGCCATCCTGGCTAGTGGTGGGTGGGTGAACAGCTTCCTCCTTTTTTGTCTTATATATCACATGGATACATCTACACACATATACATCCACACAAATACACATCTATACATGTACCTACATCTACTCATATGTACACCATAACATACATACACACATATCTACACTCAGACATATATCTTACTCTATACTACCATGCCAAGGATCCATAGTGTTACAACTCCACTTTTGCCATTACTGGGTTTAGATGGGAGGTTAAATGTTGAAAATTGCTTTCGTTGCAAACAAGTACTCACCCCTATGTCCACCATGACATAAAAGTACTCATATTCATGCTTAAACATATATCTAACTCTATACTACCATGCCAAGGATCCATAGTGTCACAAATGTATCTAAATACAAATTAGAGACACAACATCACAGATCATTTCAGCTAAAACGATTTAACAATTGTTTGAGGTAATTTCTAATCTCAACACGAGATTTTTTTGATAAAAAGTTGAATAATTTAGCTGAGTAAAAACAAATATGCTCCTTACAATTTCTTTTTTATGAAAAGTTTGGTTTCAGTTCACATAGGGCAAATCCACTTTTCATTGGTGTCCTTGGATCGATATCTGGTACTATCAGATAGTTTTAATGACATGGACCGACTCCTGTGTTTTTTTTAAATACGTATGAGGACTGCCTTTTTAGGGAAAAAACTTGGTGTCCTCACCAATATTCTATTATCTCTGGAATAATGAGATATTGCTGATCTCAAGCCCTGTACAAAGCACTGCCAAAACCCACTCTTCAGGGAACACTAAGCAGGCTCCACCCGCATCAGCTTGGGTAGTTTAGGAATAGTATTCACCAGATAAGATAAGAGAGCGAGGGAAAGAGAGAGAGAGAAAAGAGGAGGAAGAGAAAAGGGGGTAGTGGGCGAGGGAGAGAAAAGAGAAAGAGGGAGAAGAGAGAAACAGAGGGAGGAAAAGAGGGAGAGAAAGAAAAAGGAGAGAGAGGTAAAGAAAAAGAGAAAAAAGCGAAGGGTAGGCCTGGGAGATGGAGAGAAGTGGAAGAGAAAGGAGAGAGGAGGAGAGAGAAGGATGGGTAGAGAGGAAGAGGAAGAAGGGAAGAGGGAGAGAGAGAAAGAGATTGAAGTGGGAGGAAGAAAGAGAGGGAAAGGGAAGTGAGAGGGAAAAGGGAGAGAGAGAGAGAGAGAGAAAAAAAAGCAATCACATAAATGAATGCCGCAAACTGGCACAGAAGAAGTAAGGGAGCAACTATAAATCGGCAGAGACGGTTAACCACTGGAAACAGTGTAAATAATTAATTTTCTTCATACAGACCAATGCTCTATGAATAGACTAAAATCTCTTTGGGAAACTGAGGTATAAAATTCTCTGAGATTTTAACCTAAACAAAAGGATGTCCCAATCCTCACCTGAAGATCACGCCTAGTTGAAATTCAGTCTTTTAGTTGCTCAAATATTTATTATTTTAATGACCCAGGTATATATATATTGCTCTGGTATTTATTCTTTTAATTGCCTAGCTAGTTCCGTTTATATTCATCTAATTGCCCGGGTATTTATTCTTTTTAATTGTCCAGGTAGTTATTCTTTTTAATTACCCAGGTATTTATTCTTTTAATTACCAAGGTATTAATTCTTCTAATTGCTCTGCTATTCATGCTTTTAATTGCTTAGCTAGTTCCGTTTATATTCATCTAATTACCCGGGTATTTATTCTTTTTAATTGTCTTGGTAGTTATTCTTTTAATTACTCGGGTATCAATTCTTCTAATTGCTCTGGTATTTATTCTTTTAATTGCTTAGCTAGTTCCGTTTATATTCGTCTAATTTGCTCAGGTATTTATTCTTTTTAATTACCCTGGTATTTATTCTTTTAATTGTAATTGGTATTTATTGTTTTAATTACTCATGTATCTATTCTTCAAATTACTCTGGTATCCTTTTAATTGTCAAGCTAGTTCAGTTTATATTCTTCTAATTGCCCAGATATTTTTTCTTTTAATTGCTCAAGTATTTATCAATTTAATTGACTACGTACTTATTCTCTTAATTGCCCGGGTACTTATTCTTTTCAATGACTCAGTTATTCATTCTTTTTAATTGCCCAGGTATTTATTCTTTTAATTGACTAGGTATTTCTTCTCTTAATTGCCCAGTTTTTTATTCATTTTTAAATACCCAGGTATTTATTCTTTTTAATTATCTAGGGATTTCTTCTCCAAATTGCCCATGTATTTATTCTTTTAATTGTTTTTGGTATTTATTGTTTTGATTACCCATGTATCTATTCTTCTAATTGCTCTGGTATTTATTCTTTTATTTGCCGAGCTAGTTCAATTCATATTCTTCTAATTGTCCAGGTATTCATTCTCTTTAATTGACAAGGTATTTATTCTTTCAATTACCGAGGTATCTATTCTTTTTAATTACCAATTTTTATTCTTTTGATTGTGTTTCTGGGGCAACTTCAAAACGGCCAAACAGATTCGAGCAGACATTAACTATCGAATTTACACACATTTTTTCTGAAACCATCCAATTTAATCTTTTTTTTTTTCGAAACTATTGCTATTTTTGATCTGATTAAACAATTTGTTCCAAAAATATTTTATTCTGTTAGCAAAAAAAAATCCAATTGTTTAGTACACTAAGTTTTTGAAATTTACCTTAACATTAAATTTCTGTTTGAGGAGAACTATAAAAAAATGTCAACGATGATTAGAAATTCCATTAATCATTTTGAAAATTTCAATTAGATCACCTCTCATTCTTCTTTTTAGAAAAGAAATTAATCCTAATTTTTTTCAATCTCCCCCTGCAACTGTAATCTTTTACAATTTTTATTAGTTTTGTCTTTATTGTCTGCCCTCTGATTTCAATATTACATTCCAATTTCCATGTGTAGACAGTGGAGACCAGACTTGTTGGATAACAAGGAAAAATACACAATGTAGTTTTTTTTCAAGATTTATCCAAGCTCATTTCCAGTAGATTTGGTAGTATTTTTTGGACTGTGTTTAATAAGACAAGATGAAGAGAATTAAATGGACACACGTGCTACCAATAGTAACAGTAATCTTTTAGTTATATACGAAACATTGTTTAGATGTGGCACAAGGTCAGAAATACAAGGATGCCCAGTGAGATTGAACTCACTTTTATTAACCTTCATCATCATCATGTTGTGCCACCAGTGCAGATCTCCCAGACTCTCTCCTGCTACCCTTCTCTATCGTCCATCGCTTCCGGTAGGTCTTCAAGACTCATCCTGTATAGGCACAGGGCTGTTGTATGTATGTTCTAGTTGGTCGTCCTACCTTTGCTCGTCCATGTGAAGGGGTCCACATGAGTTATGGACCCCTTCACATTATTAACCTTAATGTCTACAAAATACAGGAAGTTAGAGAAGGTCAGTAACTGATCATTTATGGGGCAGTGGACGTAAATCTAAGGGATATAACCCTACTGATGGAAGATGAAAATTGGTAAAATATTTATTAATTTTTCTGTGCATAATATTTATCCAGAGTTACACACAGGATCAATCTTTTGCTTCCCTTGTGCTGGACTGTATATCACAACTCCGGTAGCCTCACCTACCCTTAATAACATTCACACACACACACACCAGTGTGGGGGCGCTAAGATCCAGTGATCTTGGCAACATGGCCAGTATAAAAGCATTTGGGCACAAATCATTCTCTCTCTTTTTCTTCTGACACCCGGAAGACCACAGACGTTGGGCGAGCGAGCTCCACGCTCAGACACATACTCGCATTTCTGCCACACAGACAACGGTCGCAATTCTATAACTCCATCTGTAAGTAATTCACTTCTATTACGCACTTTTAAAAGTTACAACCAAGAACTGCCTATTTCCTAGAACTCTATCCCACGGACATATTTCACTACACTTCACACGTACCTAAAAGAACACTGTCATAAGAACGCTTTTCCTTACAAACGCAACTCTTCCCAGATTAGCCTGTTTTCTCTGGATTCCTCATTATAATGAATATGAAGCAGAAAGAAAGAATTTCTGATTATTATTTAGTGCAGGAATTATTTTGGCCGTTTGAGTTTCGAATTTATATATTTCGTCCAATCAGAATGACTGATGCCATTCTGCCCGGGTCACCTCCTCGGGCAACATAAAATGCTGTGTATCGCTCCCTCGATCTCTTCTCTTCCTCACTTGCTAGCAGCAGGACAGACCAGCCTTAACGAGGAGAGCGCATTCTCTCTGTCTCTGTCTCTGTCTCTCTCTCTTATCCGGGCCGATTCCAGCAGGAGACAGATGGACGTTTCACCCCGAGAGAGCACATTCAACATTTGACCGTTGTTTCTTTAGAAGACCATCTTTCACCTTTTACTCCTTTCTCCAAAAAATCAACCGGACCACTGGCTGAATGCTAAATTCCTGCTCAACCCTTTTACAACTGTTTTCTTCTTCTTGTGACTTACAGCACAAGGGTTCTTTCATTCAGGCTGCCGTTAAAGCATTGTTGAAACTTATCAATATTCTCGCCTTCATCATTTATTTTCTTCCTTTAAATATAACAAGATATAACAGAACTCAACAAACTCAACTGCCATTTTGTATAAATGGTAATATTATCTGACCTCATGTTATAAATATTTTTTAAAAACTAGTTATGTACAAACATTTGTCGTTTTTAACATTGTGGAAATTTAATCGGTGAATGGGTTTATTGAATGGAGCGCCAACATTTCTGACTCAATTCGGGACCTATTTTGTATTGTGTTTCTTTTACTACTGGTTAGCTTTTGTGTTCGGTAAAAATCTGTGTGTGGCAGAGAAGTTTTGATCTGACTGGCTAGAGTCTCTAGAGACGGGGTGCTGTTACCCCTGGCCTTATCAACCGAAATCAACCGTAGTCAGTTCAAAACAGGAGATCATAGAATTTGGCTGCGTTTTCTTACTCCTCAACTCAAATGAAGCTGAGTAACAAGAATTAAGTTCACTTGAAGGGTTTAGTGTTATTTCAGAATTCCAGAAGGAAATCAAAAAATGGCTTGAAAAAAAAAAAAAAAAAAAAAAGAAACGAGAAGAATTTAAATCCACTGAAGGATTTTGTATTACATTCAGGATTCCGGAAGGGAATTCAAAGTTAGCACAAGATATCAAGAAGATAAAAGACAGAAATCGAAGAAAATATGTTTCTACAGCTCAAGCCAAAAAGAGAAAAGAAAAAAAGTAGCCGAAAAAGTAGGTTTCTACGACATAAATTTATATTTTAGAGGAATTGTTTCTCTAAGAAAAAGAATTAACGACTTCAGTCAACTCCGACAACTACACACGTCTCAGACGCCATTATTTGCTTTATCGAGAGGGAAGACGACTGACAAAGAAATAGAAAAAGAAAAAAGAACATTATTTGAGACATTATCTCGAAGAAGAAAGAAAGACGGAGAAAGGCCTTTTATTAACAGAAGAGAAAAAAGAACATTTCTAGGGACTTGTTCTCTAACAAAAAAGAAAGGGTTACACGTGAGAACCCTTGTTTCGTTGACGGGAAGAAGTAGTGATTTCTCTCCCTTTTTTGTGAGTGTAGCGCTAGGTGAAAGATTTTTTATAATTTTTTTTACTTCTTTTTTGAGTTACTTGTCATATTTGCATTGGGACACATATGCAACTAACCTTCGTTTTGTCATAATAAACTACTTTGAATTGTAAATAAGGATCTCTCACCCACTTATTTTATTTTATTTCATTTATTTTTATTTTTGCCTTCTTATTTTTTGGTTTCAAACAATTCAATAATTCAATTTAGACTAAGTCAACAAAGTTAAATGGTTCCAAGTATTGCTATGTATCACAAACAATTCAATCAAATATCAGCCATTTGTTTAAACACCGTTAAATGATCAACAGTACGATTTCAAACAATTCAATTTTGCATGAGTCATTTGTTTCCACTCAGTTTAAATGTCAAACAGTTTTATTTGACCCATAGATATGACCATACCAGGTGCTACCAGGCCAGGCCAGGCCAGGCCAGGCCAGGGTGGACCTATGAGCAATGGCAATGAAAGGGTACTTCGCATTCCCCAAAGCTCCAGCATTGCTGGAGCCTCACCATTGGATTGTTTAATGTCATAAACAGGACACTCATTAAGGAGGATCTTACCCCTCTGCAGAGATGCAATCGGTGTATTTTATAGCCCCAGCCAACTGGGCAAGATGGTTTAATTATCTGTCTGAATTTTTGAAATGAGGTTTGATGTGTATTATTGGTTGTGATTTTCCGAACTGTTGTCCTCATATTTATTGTGGTACGTTGAAATGGTCGTTATATCTTCCAGCCTTCCTCAAGTGTCCCTTGTTTATCTGAGCATAGAAATGATTCAACCAGGGAAATCATTTTTAAGGTTTGACTGAAACGTGTTGAAAGCCAACGGGACTACGTGGTGAATTCAATAGATTTCCAGACCTTTTCTGTACAGGCATTTAGAATTGTCGAAGACTCTTGAAAATTCGGTATGTTATTGCTATACATCTTATGAGATGCTGACCAATTTTTACGATTTCAGGTTCAAATGAACAGCTACAGCAGCAATTGGAATACACCCTACTAAAGCCTGATTGTCACAGCTGGTGAATTTCAAAAATGCAATCTGGACGTGAGGACACTTTAGAAGAACGATATGCAATAAAATTCTGTTTTAAACTTGGAAAAAATGCCACAGAAACGTATGGAATGCTTCAGACTGCTTTTGGAGTATCTTGCATGAATCGAGCATCAGTTTTTGTGTGGCATAAGAGATTCAAGGAAGGCAGGGAGTCTGTGAGGGATGATGAGAGGTGTGGGAGGAGTGAGGAAGTCAATACACCAGAGTTGATTGGCCAAAGGGTTAGGTTTACTATGTTGAGGTTTTAAGGGAGTTCAGGAAAAGATTCCGCCGGAAGAGGCCAGCACTGTTCAAATCGGGTCAGTGGCATTTCCACCAGGACAATGCACCAGTCCACAACTCCATCCTTGTCACAGACTATTTGACCAAGATGGGCATCAAGACAGTTCGTCACCGTCCCAATAGTCCAGACCGTGCTCCCCGTGACTTTTGGTTATTCCCTAAGCTCAGAGGCTGTCGTTATGAGACAATTGAGGAGATGAAAGAGGCTGTGACGAGTGTCATTGACACGCTCACACATGAGGACTTACATGGGGTCTTCCAGAAGTTGTTGGAACGGTACAACAAGTGCATTGCAGCTGGAGGAGATTACTTCGAAGAGGACAAGAGTTTCATGTGTGTACTATCAATAAAAGTGGCCATACGAGAAAAGTCTGGAAACTTATTTAATGATCCTCGTACCTTGAAGAAAATTAATGTTTCATTCACCGTTTTGATTCAGCTTGATACTTTTTGAATACAACTTGTATATTTTAAGCTTTGTTCAGGAAACTGAACACAAGGTTTCAGCCAATTCATTTAACAGCATTCTTTAGATCTAGAATGATCTCATTTTCAGTGTAGTATGGGGAATATTATAAACCCCGAAAAGCCCGGTTTAATTCTTATGTTTTGTAAAAGAATAAACCTTACTCAACCAGCAGTAGAGATTTGGGTGAGAGCTTTTGAAGAAATGAACGAACGACTTATACGTGCAACAAAATTTATATACAACAACAACAACAACAACAATAAACAGGGTTTTACACCAAATGGAATAAACAACGAATGTGTAAGTGACAGTTCAAAAAAGAGTTCGAGGTGTAAGATGAAGTAAGGTTAGGTTTGTTGTGAAGGTTGTAAGGTTTGTAAAGGTTTTGTGAAGGTGTTTGAAGGTTTGATATGGTAAAGAAGGTTTGGTAAAGTGAGTGAAGGTAAAGTGGGTGAAGTAGGTTTGCAGATAAAATGCCTGCTGGAACTTAACTCTGTGTGTCCTGTTCCTTTTAACTCAGCACGTGCGTTCGTCGCTCTTGGATCCCGGGTGGTGGAAGGTACCAAAATACGTATGTCGTCAAGGGGCTGCTACAATGGACCTGATGCTAACAGTTGTGGGAAATGGAACCAAAAGAGAGCGAGTCTCCAGTGGAACTCCTTTTTTATGATGGACGCCAGGTGACCCCAAGGGGCTGCTGCTGATCGGTGAAACAGGATCACCAGTTCTTTACCAAAATTTCTACAGTCGATCCAAATGTTATCTGGATTTATGAGAGATCATTATTTATGGTGTAATTTTTCTCAAATGCATATTGGATGCTACACAATCAATTATTTTTTTGTCAATCTACTTGCCATGAAAGAGGAGACCAATTTTACTGTTAGATCTTCGGAAAATCTGATTCTCAAAGAAGCCATATTCCAAAACAACTAAGTGTTTTATAGATTAGCATCAGCTATAATTAAAGTGTCCTTAGTAAAAGAAGCAACCTTTAAAAAAAACAACAGATATTATTGTCTATCTTGTATCGTTTCTTAAGGACTTGAAGTTGATTTCAACTGAGCTTTCAATTTTACGTGTCTTATGTAACATAGCCATAATCTACGAATATGTGAAATATTCATAGGGAATCCCGAAACACTGACGACTCTCTTGGTTCAGGTACGAAACTTTTTATTACCTTCTTGACTCTTAGGTTTTCGACACGAGGAGAGAGACACACAATTTTTACTATGCTGACTGTTCCACCTGACCCGACAATGCGCGGCACACCCCGCAGCAAACAACTGGACTCGTCTAGGTTCAAATCTCAACTAACTGCCTTTTTCAAAATACCAAGAATCCCAGCCCATCGCTTCCGGGCATGACGTCATTCACATCCCCAGTCACATTTCCTATCCGGGATGTTTATTATGACATCTGTGATTGTCACATCCTCCCTGCGCGAGCGTGAACACCTGCATTCAATGTGCGCCCCTAACTAACCCGAATGATAAGATATAACCAGCGAAAAATGATCATATAAAAAAAATCCTTCCGCAATTATATAACACGTGGGTCAAATTTCTTGTCTGAATCTCAAATTGAAATTTTAATACATTTTGCATTCTGTATTTTCCCAAAGGTTTTACAAAAATCTTGTATTTGTAAAATTTGACCACAACATTAGTTATTTGAGATTACTGAAAAATCAGTACAAGCATTTCAGAGAAGTCACACTTCCTCAAAAACAGATATACACACACATATATACACATAATGGCACAAACTTGCATGGGTGGTTATTTAAATACTATTTAATAGAAATCTAAGTGTGGATGTGTATGTGTGCATGTTCAGATGTATATGTTTGTCAGTGTGTATATTGTGTGTGTTTTTACACACCCACACACATTCTCATAGATTTCTGTTCAGTCATGTTAAAATAATTTTTTCCCCAATTTTTTTCTCGTCTGATCATTTTGCTTCAAACCAGATTTAATCAGATTCTCAATAATTGAAAAGAAAATGGTTTCAAAGTTTTCTTATTGAAAAGAAACCAAACAAATTGTTTTTATATTACCCCCTCTCTTATTGTTTTTACATACCCTTCTCCTATTGTTTTTACATCCCCCCTCTCCTACTGTTTTTATATCCCACGTCTCCTATTGTTTTTACATCCCCCCTCCTATTGTTTTTATATCCCCCTTCTGCTATTGTTTTTATATCCCCCTCTCATATTGTTTTTACATCCCCTCTTTCCTATTGTTTTTACATCCCCCCTCTCCTATTGTTTTTACATCCCCCCTCTCCTATTGTTTTTATATCCACCTTCTCCTATTGTTTTTACATCCCCCCTCTCCTATTGTTTTTATATCCCCTTCTCCTATTGTTTTTATATCCCCCTCTCCCATTGTTTTTATATCCCCCTCTCATATTGTTTTTACATCCCCTCTTTCCTATTGTTTTTACATCCCCCCTCTCCTATTGTTTTAACACCCCCCCTCCCCTATTGTTTTTATATCCACCTTCTCCTATTGTTTTTACATCCCCCCTCTCCTATTGTTTTTACATCCCCCTCTCCTATAGTTTTATATCCCCCTCTCCTATTGTTTTTCTATCCACCCTCTCCTATTGTTTTTATATAGCCCCCTCTTCTATTATTTTTTATCCCCCTCTCCTATTGTTTTTATATCCCCCTTCTCCTATTGTTTTTATATCCCCCTCTCCTCTTGTTTTTATATCCCCCTTCTGCTATTGTTTTTATATCCCCCCTCTCCTATTGTTTTTCTATCCCCCTCTCCTATTGTTTTTCTATCCCCCTCTCCTATTGTTTTTATATCCCCCCTCTCCTATTGCTTTTAAATCCCCCCTCTCCTACTGTTTTTACATCCCCCCTCTCCTATTGTTTTATATCCCCCCTCTCTTATTGTTTTTATATCCCCCCACTCCTATTGTTTTTACATCCCCCTCTCCTATTGTTTTTACATCCCCTCTCTCCTATTGTTTTTACATCCCCCTCTCCTATTGTTTTTACATCCCCCTCTCCTATTGTTTTTACATTCCCCTCTCCTATTGTTTTTACATTCCCCTCTCCTATTGTTTTTATATCCCCCTCTCCTATTGTTTTTACATCCCCCTCTCCTATTGTTTTTACATTCCCCTGTCCTATTGTTTTTACATTCCCCTCTCCTATTGTTTTATATCCCCCTCTCCTATTGTTTTTACATCCCCCTCTCCTATTGTTTTTCTATCCCCCTCTCCTATTGTTTTATATCCCCCTCTCCTATTGTTTTGACATCCCCCTCTCCTATTGTTTTTACATCCCCCTCTCCTATTGTTTTATATCCCCCTCTCCTATTGTTTTTACATCCCCCTCTCCTATTGTTTTTACATCCCCCTCTCCTATTGTTTTTCTATCCCCCTCTCCTATTGTTTTTACATCCCCCTCTCCTATTGTTTTTACATCCCCCTCTCCTATTGTTTTTATATCCCCTCTCTCCTATTGTTTTTATATCCCCCTCTCCTATTGTTTTTACATCCCCCTCTCCTATTGTTTTTACATCCCCCCTCTCCTATTGTTTTTACATCCCCCTCTCCTATTGTTTTTATATCCCCCTCTCCTATTGTTTATATATCCCCCTTCTCCTATTGTTTTTCTACCCCCCTCTCCTATTGTTTTTACATCCCCCTTCTCCTATTGTTTTATATCCCCCTCTCGTATTGTTTTTACATCCCCCTCTCCTATTGTTTTTACATCCCCCTCTCCTATTGTTTTTCTATCCCCCTCTCCTATTGTTTTTACATCCCCCTCTCCTATTGTTTTTCTATCCCTCCTCTCCTTTATTTTTATATCCCCCCTCTCCTATTGTTTTTATATCCCCCCTCTCCTATTGTTTTTATATCCCCCCTCTCCTATTGCTTTTATATCCCCCTCTCCTATTGTTTTTATATCCCCCCTTCTCCTATTGTTTTTATATCTCCCCTCTCCTATTGTTTTTATATCCCCCCTCTCCTATTGTTTTTATATCCCCTTCTTCTATTGTTTTTATATCCCCCCTCTCCTATTGTTTTTATATACCCCCTCTCCTATTGTTTTTATATCCCCCCTCTCCTATTGTTTTTATATCCCCCTCTCATATTGTTTTTATATCCCCTTCTTCTATTGTTTTTATATCCCCCCTCTCCTATTGTTTTTATATACCCCCTCTCCTATTGTTTTTATGTCCCCCCCTCTCCTATTGTTTTTATATCCCCCCCTCTCCTATTGTTTTTATAGAAAATTTACTGTTTATGCTTTTTGCTAAATGTCTAAAACTTCAGTTTTTCTTTGCGGTGTCTGAATAAAAATGTGATCATCATTAATGGATTTAATCAATAGACCCAGGTTTCAAAGTTTTCTTATTGAAAAGAAACCAAGCTAGATTGTTTAATGTCATTTCCAGGACATTCGTTGAAGGTGGGGGTCTTACCCCTCAGCAGTGATGCAGTCGGTGCATTCTACAGTCACCTCACCCTAGCTGACTTTGCTCTGACTGATTCATGTTTGAAAAACTGTTTATTACATTTGGTCAAAAATGTAACATATTCATAGTTGGCTTCTTCCCCGACTTTCGATAAAAGACGACACTTATGAAAATTATTTGTAAAATGATTTTAGAAAACTGTTCAAGATTTGCTAGATTTATCGTACTCGAACCAACAAGAAAAGGCTGAGTCATCCCTGACGTCAGCCAGTAACAACATCGACCTACGTTCACGAGTGAACTTCTGTTATCAGCAGACAAACTATTTTTCGAATGGGATTAATTCTGCCGACCGTTCGGAAACAGTTCATAACCACAGGACAAAATACATCATATTTAAAAGCTCCTTTACGAAGTGCAAGGAAGAGTTTCATTACTACTTGTATTTAATAGAGAAAATTCCTGTTCGTGATAATACAGAAGCCACTTCGCTAAGACCAGAAAAGAAGCAGCCGCCGCTTCCATATAAACACAGAAGGCAGCGACCTCAAAATATCAGACAGTGGCCATGTGTGGGCTACGGTCCTAGGCCTGGTTCCCACAATAGAAAAGGCTTTGTGCCATACTAGCGAGTATGTGGGACGCTCGACAAATATCAGACAGCGACCGGGTTTATACGCGGAGGAGAGGTATCTGTACCTCTCCCAGCAGCAAGCTGCCAAACGTATAATCTGCGTCCCTACCAGCAGCCGACGTAGAATCCAACCAATTTCCGCCGCGGACCCAGCACAGCGATGCCAGCTTCCAACCAATCACCGCTGCTCTCTCTCATTCAAACAACCCTTCTCAGGCTTATTTCAGAAAGTCTTAAACCAGCTCTTTCAAGGACTAACTTCGGAAAGTCTTCTGAGGATTTCTCTTGTCACCCCATTACACCTTTTGGCAGATACCACGAGACAACGATGCAGCAGCACCACCAACTGCAGACCAGCTCCAGCTTCACCAGCAGCTGTTCCTGCACCATCAAGCAGCAGTACCTGCAGACCTGCTTCAGCTTCACCAAGCAGCAACACCTGCATCACCAGGCAGCAGACATCTGCATCACCCAACTTCACGAGTAACAATTCTGCTCGGACTAGCACCAGCACCTCGAGGTTACGTCGACACACACCCGGTTAACCAAGTATTGCATCTATTATCCAGCCTCTGCAACCAATGCGTCCATATCTTCGACTGTCTCCAGCTACGTCTATAACCTGATGATAAAGCTACTCCTACGATCTGAACCAAACACCGAGTCCATCCTTATCTTCTAGACACACTGTCGCCAAGAACTTATTGACAGCCGAGTCTTCGACTTTAGCCACCCAGCAGAGACCACACCGACGTGATACAACAACTGCAATTCTACACACACATTTCATGTTTGATTCGCTCAATAAAACCTGATATTTAAACTTATTCGTTTGTCCTCGTCATTTGTCCAGTCCTCTGTCAATCACACTTTCCATCATCATTTACAAACGTTTACAGGATCGACCCATTTATCAGATTTATATAAAAAACATATGAAAAAAAAAGGGGGGAAAAAAGTTTATTCTCCACCCTTAAAATATTTTCTAATTAACTAGAGAGTGTGTTCCAAAAATTAAAATAATAATAATAATAATAATAATAATAATAATAATAAAAGATGAAAAAGAATGAATTAAATACAGACTCATCTCTGTCTCGAAAAATTATTTTTTAACCAACCAGAGACGGGAGAGTCATCGTGACGTTGTGGCTAACGTGATGGACAGCAACATCGTTGTAAGCAAGTTCAAACTTCAGCCGTGCCATTGGGACTAATACCCTTGAGAAAAGTATGAACCCCCTTATTCCCCCAGTTATGGGCTAAATAATATCGATAGTTTTTTTTTTTTTTACAAAGATGGCTTTGGCATTAAATAGCCCACAAAGGTTGATATGCTATTAAAATAAGAAACCAAACCAACGAGAGAGTTGTATTTTGAGACAATTTTTGGAGGAAAAATTTGGCGGTCAGACATAAAAATATTTCAATAAAAACTGACCAGTCGTATCAGATATCCAGACCAGAAAAGAAAAAGAAAGAAAAAAAGAACGCCTGAATGTTATAAGTTTCCCCCAAATGACCCATTTCATTATTTATATGATTTTTAAAAAATACCATCTCAAAATAGTGTTGGGCTGGTTGACTTTTATGGCTTATCAACCCTTATAGTCCGTCGAAGTAAAAAGAAATCGTTTTAGATATTAAATTTGCTACAGCAGAAAATCACGAAGCCTGCGCCTGTAGTACAGCGATATAATCTACAGCCAACAAATTGCAAAAAGAGGGTCTCATTTTGAGTTCTAAGTTCGAATACCATTCGCTATATCATTAGGTCCCTCGACAATTTTTTTTATTATTGGTTGTCATCATCATCATCATCATGTCGCGCTGGTAGCATGGATATCCCTGACCCTCTCTCGCCACTCCTCCCTATCGTTCATCGCCCTAGGTAGGTCTTCAGGACAACATCCCGTATCCTCACATAGCTGCTGAATGTATGTTCGTGCTGGTCGTCCTGCTTTTGCACGGCTGTGTGTGAGGGTCCATAAGAGTACATCTCTTATGAGTTCGTCCCTGCTTCTCCACACTTATTGGTTGTAGATATATTAAATTCATTACTATAGAAAATGTCCCTTTCTACAATGGTTGTGTTGGTAGCGTAATGGTATGGACTGCCGTAAAGAAGTGTTGCATTTTAAGTTCCCGGTTTGATTGTCGTTCGCCCGACAGTTTCCCGTCTTTTTTTTATTATTGGCAGTAGATATACTAAATTTATTACTGAAGAAAATGCCCCTCCACCTACAAAGGTTGTGTTGGTAGCACAGTGGGATGGTCAACAGACGACTGAGAATGAACGTTGCATTTTAGGTTCGATTACCGCTCACTTTATCATGTCTGGTCCGTTTTTTTTTTATTACTGTAGAAAATGTCAGTTCATACGAAGGCTCTGTGGGTAGCACAGTGGTATGGTTAACACTGTACTGTGAACGAGCACGGCATTCCAGGTTCAAATACCATGAAGTCAATCGTGTTACTTTTTTTTCTTCTCTGGTTGGCTCGATGTATTAAGTTTGTTATAGCAGAAAATAAACTTCTTTACGTTCCTCTCTTTGGTGATACAGTGGTATGGTCTGAGGTTAATTTCTCTGTTAGAATAATAAACTCTAATCCATTCGGTCACCTGTTTTCGAGAATCGAATAATGCTATATTCTGTTTTACTTAGTGGCAGACATTAATTTTATTACCGTAGAACATAACTACACGATTACTTATTGACTTGATAGTACAGTGGTATGATTCCCACTCCGGTAAAATTAGTATTTAAAGAAATGGTCGATTCTGAGTTCGATATCTACCGGGTCAGAATATGAGGGCTCTAAGAGCGTTCAAACTATAGTTTTATAGTAATAAATTTGGCGCTAATTGAAAAGGAATTACGTAAAACTCTAAGCAGGAAGCTGAACTTGTTCATTAACCCAGATCGACGATCTTCTGGCCCTCAGTCAACAAGATAACCCATACCACCTTATTTATTCTATGCTGTAGAGCCGGCGTGATTCGATCGCAAACTCTTGAAGGAGAAAAGTAGACTATCGTACCTCTGTACCACCAACTCAGCCGCTGTCGCTTTATTCATTTTCTATGGTGATAAATTAAATATTTCTGGCGATAAACTAAGTGAGAACAAAACTGTAACCATTCGATCGCGCCACTTCCATTACAAATACGACTTTTTTCCCGCTGTTTTAATCTCCCAGACCGCTGAGCCACGAACCCAACCAAACGTGATCGTTATTTTCTGTGGCAATAAATTTAATATTTCTGGTGATAAGTTAAGTGAGACCAAATCTGTAGTTGATACCCTTTGATTCTGGTACTTCCATGATTAGTACGACTCGTAATTTTGTTTGTTTGTTTGTTTTTAATCACCCAGACCATTTAACCACGGACACGATCAAACGAGGTTCTTATTTTCTGTGTTAATAGATTTAATATTTCTGACGTTAAGCTGAGAATAAAACGGTGGTTGATGTAACCGATACTATTCGATCGCGCCACTTCCATTACAAATACGACTTTTTTCCCGCTGTTTTAATCTCCCAGACCGCTGAGCCACGAACCCAACCAATAGGGTTCGTTATTTTTTGCTTGTTTTAATCACCCAGACCATTTAACCACGGACACGATCAAACGAGGTTCTTATTTTCTGTGTTAATAGATTTAATATTTCTGACGTTAAGCTGAGAATAAAACTGGAGTTGCTGCTCTTCGATCGAGGAACTTTCGTGACAAATTCGACTCATTTTTTTTTTTTTTTTGTTTGTTTGTTTACTCTCAACACCCAGATCGCTGAACCATGATGGGGTGATATTCAGTGGTAATAAATTTAATATTTCTGGCATTAAGCAAAGTCGCTCACAACATTCGATCGCGGGACCCAGAATGCTAGATGAACTAATGGTGTTATTATTGATTGACTGTAGTCGATAGCACTGGGCCACGAATAATGTTGACCGAGTTAGTTCTATTCTGTAGTCATGATTCTACTATTTCTGATACTATGTAGAAAAAAATGATAACAAGGTCATCAAAGCGGAAGGAGAGATTTATTAAGAAGTCTTCTCTCTTTCCACTTGGATTACCTTGTTATCATTTTTTCGACATATTGTCGGATTACAATCCTTTATTTACTTACATTCTGATATTATGCAAATTTTTACTCCTGAGACGTTTTAACGTATAAATTGATTTACGTCAAAGCAGTTGCGTTAATGAATATATTTGGCACTAGGCCATGTAAACTAGACGCAATGATATTTGAGACAGAATTTAAAGGACAACTGGTTTAACAAATTTACTTTTTCTGGCTCTAAACTCTAGATAATAGCAATCGAACCAGAAACCCGAATGGTTAAGTCGACTGGGCCTGCAGAATACACCAACTGCAGAGGGGTAAGACTCCCCCAACGAGTGTCCTGGTTATGACATTAAACAACCTGATGATGAGGCTCCAGTAATGCTGGAGCTTTGGAGAGTGCGATGTACCTCTTTATTGCCATCGCTCCCAGGTTCACTCTTGCTCAGAATGGTAGCATCTGACAGGGTCCTATCTATGGATTAAATAGAACTAAACTGTGTACTTTTGTTAAACTAAATTGTTTGCGGCACATTGGTCTTGTGGGTAGAGTGTTTGCCAATGCTACTGGAGACTTGGGTTCAATCCCAGGTCGCGTCATACCAAAGACTTTAAAAATGGTACTTGATACCTCCTTGCTTAACACTCAGCAATATAAGGTACGTATCAAGGGTAAAGTGGAGCAATCCAGGGAATGGAGTAGCGCCCTCTCCTACACCTCGGTGTAGTAGCTATTAAAAAGGGAGCTTTCGGGTCACCCTCGACAGAGGTCGCCCACTTTACTTATATGTATAAAAATAGATTTGGCATTAAATAACCTACAATGGTTGATATGCCATAAAACCAGGCCGAAACCCGGAGGGTAGAGTCACATGGTATGATACCGGGGATTGCATTTGAATACGCAATCAGCTTTTTATTGATATTGTTTTAATTTTCTATTTGAAAGACTTATTTCTGAACCATAAGGCAGTCATTTGAAATCTCCAATATAAATGAATTCAATATCTCTGACACTTGAAAAAAAAAAGTTTTTTTATATCGACTGGTCTCATCCAGTTTGTTGCTGGGGTGTATCAGATAAGTTATACGACGTCGTCAGCGTTGGGTATCAATATCCGATTCATTTATTTTCTAAGATAACCATGATGGGTGCAGTGGCTAAACCGTTGGACTGTAAGCAAGTTCGAACTTCAGTCGCGCTATTACGTTCACTTTTGCACAAATACCTTTAGCAAAGGCATGAAACCGTTTATCCCCACCCAGCTATGGGCTAATAATACCACTACTGTTTTTTTTCGAGGATGGCTTTAGCATTAAACAACCCACGAAGATTGATATGCCATTAAACAAGGAAACCAAACCAAACACGACCTAATTATAGAATAGTGAGAAAATTTCTAAAATGTATGAACTGTGAGTCTCATCATTGAAAATACAATGAAATTTAAGTTTGTTAAAAAAAAAGTCATTAGATTGTTTGGAATCACTAGACACCTATTTTTAATGGAGGAATAATATTTTTCATTTCATTTTGACTTGGGGATAAAAAGCAGAGAAGATTGTGAGTCACAAATCTTCTTGGTTGGGACGACCTGATGACCTTAAATCGAATTTCAAAATTCTAGTTTGTTGCCAAATTCTGGCCACTGGTGCTTGTAAGGAATATGCAAATCAATTAGAAAACATATTTCATTTATGAATTGTTGAAATTAAATGGAATATGATAAAAAATGATTTTAAAAAAATAGTAATTTTAGTTTTATTTGTCAATTGAATTAAATTTATATTTACTCTCTTCATGTCTTTCAGTCTTAAAAAAATTAGTTGAAAATTTATTTGTATGAAACTGTCACAGAATGATAGAAAGTATTTTTACTGCTTTGCATTATGGGTAGATTTTAAACCTTAACAATAAACAAAATTTTATTGCCATGGTCAGTTTGACATATTTACAGTATTAATCAAAAGACGATTTGGTTTCTTCGTTTAATGGCATATCAACCTTTGTAGGTTATCTAATGCCAAAGCTATTCTCCTAGAACACTCGTGGTACTATTTAACCCATAGCTGGGAGGATAAGGGGGGGGTTCATACCTTTCCCAAGGGTATTTGCCCGAAAGTGAACGTAATAGCGCGACTGGAGTACGAACTCGCTTACTACGATTCCGCAGTCCATCGCTTTAACCATTACACCATGAGGACATCCCTCTAATCAAAAGAGATTAAAAACTGAAAACTCGTTAATTTATGTCTTTTTTTTTGTTTTGTTCTTAGATAAGTAAATCATGTAGGTTATAAGAACTTGTGATATAAGATTAAACTCATTTGTCAAAAAAAAAAAAAAAAAAAAAAAAAAAAAAAAAAAATTATTTCATATTTGATTTAAAAAAAAAAAAAATCACATATTTCATCATTTGATTTGTATTAGTGAATACATTGAATTTAACTTATAAATGAATCAACGAAGACATCCAAGATATTTGCTTGATATCTTTGAGCGCGATTTGCGTTCCCAATGATTTCCTCATTCTTAACTTGATTGTCATTTTGAAAAAAAATTCAATACACACACCATTAGACTAAAGTTTAATATTAAAAGAATTTTTAATGAGTAAAATCTTTATAACAATTACCACAATATTTTTTGCTATAAAATCTATTATATATATATATATATATATATATATATATATATATATATATATATATATATATATAAGCTATAAAATAGACTAACAATAAAACATAGGATAAAGAATCACGACTGAATTTCATGTCATTGATCCTCAAGTGAAACATTTTGATACTGACCCACCTGAGGAATGGTAACAAGAAACTTAGAATTAATAATTTTTAATGTTATTTTACAGTCAAAAAAAAAAAAAAAAAAAAAGATGCTAGCTAGCTAGATAGATAGATAGATAATGAGCTGGCAGAATAAGATAGTGAGAAAGCATTGACAGAGATATAGAGCATGCAGAGATAGATAGATAGTTTCTTTGTATTAATGGCATATCAACTCTTTTTAGGTTATTTAATGCCAAAGCCATTCTCCGAGAAGAACAGTAGTGGTGCTATTTAACCCATAGCTGGGAGGATAAGGGGGTTCATACCTTTCCCAAGGGTATTTGCCCGAAAGTGAACGTAATAGCGCGACTAGAGTACGAACTCGCATACTACGATCCCGCAGTCCATCGCTTTAACCATTACACCACGACGACACCCCCGATAGATAGATAGATAATGAGCCTGCAGAGATAGAGAGATAGGCAGAGAGAGACAGATAGATAATGAGTAGAGATAGATAGATAGATTAATAGATATAGATAATGAGTGGGCAGAGATAGATAGACAGAGAGAGAGAGAGAGAGAGAGAGAGAGATAGATAGATAAATAGATAATGAACAAACATAGATAGATAGATAAATGCACAGGCAGGGAGAGATAAATATTGCCTCTACCAGTGAACAAAATGTTTTCTGGTTTAACCAAATGTGTCGTAATGACCGATATTTTTGAAAGATGGCTACCATTTACACAAGGCTAAATTCCTATTTAGAACTATTTATATTGTCAGAAAAGTAAATGATTAAAGTCATTCATAGATGAATCAAAAGAATATGGCTACCCTCTATAATACAAATTCCAGCTCATAGAATTTGATTTCAAAAGAAATCCAACATTCTCAAATATCTACCCACCACCCAATAAACAACGAGAGAAAATTCTCACACGAGAAACCATTAAAATTGCATTCAGGTTAAAAGTACTCATAATTGCAATTTCACACAAACTTAAATCTACCTAACAAAAAAAAAAAATCAATACGTGGAATTGGAGCAAGCTTATTGTAGCAGTTATCATCAGAAGAAATGGAACTGGTGGCCAAGGTTCAAACCCGGGATGAGGCTTTTTGCATTTCAATTTGCGCTTATGCCCCTTGGAAAATCATGAATCTATCCACTCTCCCACCAGTTATGGCTAAGTAGTAGGGCAGTGTGGGTTCTCTTATCTTTGTTAAGTAACCATTCTAGGTTTGGCCTCTTTTATGGACAAAGCCATCCTTATAGAACACTAGTGGTATAATTTAACCAATAGCTGGGGGAATAAGGATTTCATGCCTTTCCTAAGGATATTAGTCTAAAAGTGTATGTAATAGCACAACTGGAGTTTGCTTACATTGATGCCACAGTCCAGCACTTTAGCCATTAACTCTTGGAGACTTCCCCAACAATCATCCAAGGAAAAGGAAAATTTTTAATTCAGAACAGGTTTTCTTAGCATAAAAATCCATCTGGTGTCACATACTGACAGTAGATATTTTATAAACATGAAAAACTTGATTTTTCAACCAGGAATTTGGAATTAATTTGTGTAAAAAATAAATAAATAAAACCAATTCATAAAAAACAATGAAATATCAGATTTGTGTGTGTATTGATAAATATCAGATTTTTTGTGTATAGATAAGTATCGTGTGTGTGTGTGTGTGTGTGTGTGTATAGTAAGCATCATCGTAAGGAAGTTCAAACTCCAGTTCCACTTATATTTACTTTTGGGCTAATACCCTTAGAAAAGGCATGAACCCTCTTATCCCCCAGCTCTGGCTTAATATTTTTTTTTTTTTTTTAAAATCAAAATTAAATAAAAGAATTGTTTGGAAATGATAATTAGAAATCATAAATTGAAATTAATCAGCATGAGAATCGAATCGAACCGGGAATAGATCTAATAAATTTTACACTTAAAACACTTTAACTTGAATCAGTTGTAAGTGTTGATATATATATATATATATATATAACATTAATAATTCAACATTACTCATTTATTTGCACACAGTTAAATGGTTCCAACTATTGCTAGGCATCACTCACAATTCAATTAAACATTAATTTGTTTACAGTAATTTACTAAGCTTTTTGCTTAGATGTGGCACAAGGCTGAATGAATGGGGCACCCAATGAGACTCGAACTCACTCTTGCAGGTTTGCTAGTCAAACTTGCTAACCATTACACTACCCGAGGTGCCCAGTAATTTACAAAGCTCTTTGCTTCGATGTGGCACAAGGCCAAATGGAAAAGGTGCCCAATGAGACTCAAACTCACTTGTGTAGGTTTGCTAGTCTAACTTGCTAACCGTTACACCACCAGAGGTGCCCACATTAATTTGTTTACAGACAGTTGAATGATCAAACCATTCTATTTCAAACAATTCAATTTAGCTTAAGTCAATTTTTTTGCACTCAGTTTAAATGTCCAACAATTCTATTGGACCCTGTCAGATGCTACCACTCCAAGCCAGTGGACATGGGAGTGATGGCAATGAAAAGGTACTCTGCATTCCCTGAAGCTCCAGCATTACTGGAGCCTCACCATCACATTGTTTAGTGTCATAACCAGAAGACTCGTTATCGGGAGTGGGGGTGTATGAAAAGAAGTGGTCAGGGTATTCTACAATCCCAACCAACAGGGCTCTAACACTAAAATGGTAGCAGCTAAATTTGTTACACTGAAAGGAGATTGTAATTAATTTGGTTTCTTTCATGGTATAATCAACTGTTGCGGGTTATTTAACGTCAAAACCTTATTTAACCCATGCTTGTTATTGGTGGTGGTGGTAAGAATGTTCAAACCTTTCCTATCAGATAGTAGTCCAAAAGGAAATCCAAGTGTGAATGGAGTTCCAACTCACTTTGAAGCTGCAGCTCAGCCGTTATACCACTGGACCCCTCCCCCCCTTTTCTATATCCTCATTAGTAAAAATCCCCCCCCCTCTTGTAGATGTACTTCTCAGACATGTCAGGCAGATTTCAAAATATTGACACAATCATTAGATAAAATATTACATCCGTGTTAATATTGCAATTACTTTTTAACTGCACTGCTCATGGCCTTTCAAACAATCAGATCTTATTGCAAAATTTGAGCAATAGACTTAATGTTTTAACTTACATCAATTTACCATCCAATTTACAAGAAAGTAAACAGTTTTATGTACTAACAATCAACAATTATAGCTCCAAGTCACTTATTAATACTAATAATTTATACACAATTGTATGGTTTCAAATAACTATTTCAATTTAATGAGTATCATGGTTGCAACAATTATATAGGTTCACATTTTTCTGATATAAATATCAACCCATGAACCATTTAAAAAAAAAAAAAAAAAAAAAAAAAAATCACAGTGAGTTCCCAAATTGACCTCAGGGTCATTACCTGTCTATTTAACATTAACAATTTCTGCTTTGGGGACAAGCATTTGAATATCAAAATCATCTACACTGCTTTTCAAGTAGTAAATAGAACTAACAAATTTTCACATTAACAAAATTTGTCAAATATAATAATCCTATTACTTATAAAAATACAAGTCTAAGATTAGAATAATCTCATTCGAAAAGTTATGGCTTTTGTATATCTTTAATATTAAAAACCAAAACATTCAACTAGTTTCTACAGCAATCCCAGCAGGTGCTCCCTTCACTTCAAAAATTTTATGCATGTTCCTAGTTTTCTCATCAAAATATCTGATTCTGCCAACATCTCAATTGCATCCCAAAACTTTTTTTAGATGGAATTTGATCTGAATCAACAGGAAAATGTTACTGGGAGAGGGGGTGGGGTGGGGTGAAATCATGACCATTCACCTAATATTGATTGAAATGGAATAGAGGATTCCTCTACTGAAAAGTGATGAGGGGAAAAAATCTGGTTTCTCCATGCACATGACAATACATTATTTCCACTTGTCATTCAGCACAAATGAACTTAATAGCCATACAAAAATAAAACAAAAACCCAAACTGAAAAAACAAGTTTAACTTTGCTTCCAAAACTATCAATCTATTGGCTGGCTATGCTTTTATTTTTAATTCAATAAAAAAAAGTCACCATAGCAGCCTTGAGCCCCACCACTAGACAACTATGATAGTCATCTTAGTGGAGTTATGTGGACTTATATTCTTTAGTTGTGAAACAGTCTTACCACTTTCACAGTCAAAGCAAAGTTCACACTAAACAACAAAGTTAAAAAAAAAAAAAAAAAAAAAAAAAAGTCATCCAACAGTTGCAAACCTTTTTATTCAACCTTATTTAGGCATAGGGAAAGAAAGTCGTTATGAAACAACTTTTGAGGGGGTTTCAAGATGAATTAACATCCCATGTCCATGACTTACCATCAGTCACACTGAAAGCACCAGTTCCTGCTTCATCATCCAAGTTAAGCAACTATCAATCTGTTCAATACTTAGATGGGTGACCACTTAAAACAACAGCAGGTACAGTTATCAACCAGTAGGACATAAAAGCCCCCCCCAAAAAAAACAAACAACTTACTAAATATCTCATCTCCATTCCCACGGAAATCATTTTCCTAACTCATTTGCCATTGGAAGCGCACACATACATATCTATACTATATTTGATAAAGAAATGTTAATTTGCAGTGTGGGCAGAGTATGTAGTCACCAAGATGAAAGGAATCATGAAACATTTGCTAATTTCAGTTTCTCAATACTCTGGTTGCTAGATTTTATAGCATATCAACCCTTATAGGTTATTTAAAGCCAAATAATGTGTATATATATATATATATATATATATATATATATATATATATATATATAATTTGTCAATGCATATTTTGTAGATAACATTTTAAAATGAGCCAGAGTTCATTTGTTTGTAGACAGTTAAATAGTTCCAACTATTTCTAACAAATAATTTCCCTAATATTAATCATTTGCTTGGAAACAGTTGAGTGGTTTCAAGTCTTCCTCATACCAAGTTTTAACTGTACACACTTAATGGTTTTTAAGTATTGCTTTTTAACACTAATAATTCTATTCAACATTATTAATTCATATTTAACACAGTTAAATTGTTCCAAATAAATATTGTCCATTTTTGAAACTAGTTACCATTATCAATCATCTATATTTACCATTATCTATACATGCCTGTGGATGCTAGACTGCCTCCTTCAGAAACCCAAAATAACCCACAGGGCTGGTCAGTTGTGTTGAGTGTTAAGATCGACTGCATTTTCAACCCTTTGATGGGAGGAGGAGGGCTGCTGCTGCTTCATCCTAATTTTTTTATTTTATAATTCATGCAACACACACACTTCAAACCAGTGTCAACAAATCAACCTACATTTTTTTGCAAAGAAAAAGCTATCTGCACTGTGACAAGACAACAACACACAGGAAAGTGTAGATTTGAAATTTTGTTTTCCTCAGCTGACAAATTCATTACATTTATCAAATGAAGCAAACAAACATTGAATATTTCACATTATTTTATTTTGTATATAAAGCTTTCACAATGGAGTACAAATATACTGAAGTCTTAGAATATCTAGGAATGACAGATCCAGCCTTAATCAATGGCACAACCATTTATTGGTTTGCTGAGTTAAGAATAAAATCATTCAAGATCTCTTAAGTCATAGTGTTTGGGTTTCCTGAAATCTTTCTGAATGATGTTGCAAACAGAATTCATCATTTTCTTCGAAATATTCCATTGGGACAAAAGTACTTTCTCTTCATTTTAGAAATACAAAAATATCCTACAAATGAATGAAACAAAAGATCTTTTTCCAAAAATCAAGAAAAATAAAAGTGGGAAGGTCAAAAAACTTTCAAGAAAGCTTGTCCCCTTCATCCTTCTTATTTACAGAAAGAATAATTGAGGTGGAAACTAAAGAAAAAAATCTATAATATTGATAAAGGTGGTTGGAACAAAAATTAAATTGGATATTATTAGCCAAATAAATGAAGATTAGTCAATTATTACCAAAATAGGAAGAGAATCGGATGCAGATTTGAGAAAGCTTTTAGTCAACTACAAATTTAAGAGATTTTATAAAATAGGAAAAATAGGAAGTTATAGTCATTAACCAAAACTGGAGAATAAGGTACTATGCAAATTGTTATGGTTGTCGTAACAAGAAATCAAGAGATTTCGTTGGTTGTACCGATTGAACGATGGTGTCATCCTGAAATAAAATCAGGAAAAAAGATAGAGAGAGAGCCATGAATGTCAGTAAGAGCCGAATGTCATATCCAACCGTTTTTGGTTAAACCAACCAACATTTGTGTTTTTGTTGTTTTATTTTTTTGGTTTTTATATTCTTTTATTTTTCAGCTGCTGGCTCGATCTCCTCATCAGATTCTTCTTTCTCTACACCTGCATCACTTGTTCTCACAGTAGAGATGATCGTCCTTGGAGTTCGTGCTTGAGCCCTGCAATAATAAAACATTTCAATTTTATCAGCAAAAATTCACAGAACGTGGAACATGAAAAGAAAATATCTGTATTTTTTAAATTCTAGAATGTCAATTTAAATTTATAAGTGGCATATCAACCCTTGTGGGTTATTTAATGCCACACACAAATAGTTTGCAGGAAAACGTTTTTAAATGAATTTTGCTTTGTCTATAGGTTAGGGAAATGCATTCATATTTACATCTGTAATTGTTTAAGTTTTTTTTTGCACATTTTATTAAATGCACTTCTGAATTTCAGCTAAACCATTAGATGCAATGTAGCATCATACACAGGACACGCCCACTTTTGTGGGTGGGTGAGCCTCAACCTTCTGCAAGGGACATAGTCAGCATATTCTAAGCCCTGCTGACAGGAATTTAGGGTTGACAGATTGTCATTTTGTGCTTTCAATTCGTTTTTTTTTTCTAGAAAGAAGCAATACTCGAGTCTGTTAAATATGGTTTTGTTCTTATGACATGTCAGCCTTTGTTAAGTTATTTTGTGCCAGTTGTTTTTTTTTTAAGCAAATATATGGTTTCACTTAACTAATAAGCCTCTGTATAATAAAAAAATGATATGGAATCAAGTAACTATTTTTAATACCAATAATTTTCAACTATATAGTGTCAACTATTCCTATCTAATATCAATAATTTTCAAACAGATCTATTTGACACATAGATGGAATCTTAACAGGTACTATCACTGTAGGTCACAGTGGACCTGGCAGTAATGGCAATGAAGTAGTACTCCACATTCCCTACAGCTCAAGAACTGGAGCCTCGCCACCAAATGCAGTTTTATGATACAATAATTTGAGGGTTGTTACCCATATTGCTTAAGAAATAAAAAGAAATTGTATTATTAATAATGATGCTTATTTGTAAAAGAAATCTAATCAGGATTTGTCTAATTGACAATTTCTCTATTTTTATTCCATAGGAGAAAATTTCATATACAGCATAACATCACAGGTTTTATTGAATATGTTGAAGAGGTTCTCACTATCAGCATTTCAACTTACCTAATTTTACATTGACAACTACTGAAGCTTATACTGGGCCTTTCTACAATTCCTGGGACAATTTTAGTTTTGACCCCAATAATCTAGAAATTCTGGAATCGATACTAAAATAGGCCAACTACTTTAATCAATAAAATGCAAGCCAATTTCAAACAATTTCTTACCTAAACGGCCTTCTATTGGTCATCTCACGCGAAACAATCTGATTCTGTTCCATTTGTTCATCTAAGTCTCGTTGAAGTTTACGCCTTTGAGTGTTTAGTCTGGTTACCTCCTCTTCAGCTTCATCGAGCTGTCGTTTCAAAGCTTTTACCCTGGCACTTGACTTATCCATCTGTAAAGAGAGTAAAGACGACAGCAATTAAAAATAATTGGTATAAAATTGAGGAAGTTAATGTGAAGCAAAAATAAAACCCTCAAGATTGATTGCAGGTTCAATTTCAGCTAAAGTCCCAAGTTTGACTATTATAAGATTCTTACAAGATTAACAGGAAAATTTAAAAAATAATTGGGGCGGGGGAGGGTGACCCCAAAAAACCTTACTCTTACAAAATATATATATGCACTTGTATCCAGTTAAGTCACTTAACCTATTTTTAAATTGTTAGTCAATTTCGTTGGATTTAAAAAGGTTCCGATTTCATTCACCACTTAAGGGAAGTCCTCTAAGATTTTTTTCTTATTTTTAAATTTATTTATACACAAATTCATTTTAAATATTTGAATGGTTAAATCTGATAAGCTGTTGAATTAAGATTGTTTAATTACAGAGAAAACAACAACGAAGCAGTTAGCTCCACCCTACAAACAGTGGAGAACTAGTCAGGGTGCACGCATACACACACACACACAAAAAAAAAAAAAAAAAAAAAAAAAAAAAAAAAAGTTACAGGGGTATAAGAAATCAGTTTATATTTTTAAAGTCAAACATTTTCTCAGCAGTTTCATCAGTTGAAAGAATATAATATTAGGAGATCTATAAGGAACGTATTCATTGCTTTCTACAAATTATAACCCTTAAAAACACTGAGTATTTTATTTGTCTTCGTAACTGAAAATATAAAACTGTTATAAAGGGTATCACATTTTATAGGCAATAACAAAACCAAAATAGAGATTCCCAAGAGAATTCAGATCAACCAGATAGCAGCATAAATATTCAATAATAAGAATTAAAAGACTTAGGTTTATTTGTTCCAGGGCAGAATCTTATGGGTTATTTTAATGTTGAAATTCACTTCATTTGTAAATCTCAACTAATTTCAGCACTCCATCGTAATCATTAAAAAATTTTTTTTGAATTTCACCACAATAATGTCTTCAGTTATCTAGTATCAATTATTCCAATTCAATACCAATAATTCATACACAATTCTAGGCTTGAAACTAACTATTTCATACACAATTCTAGGCTTGAAACTAACTATTTCTAGATAATACCTTAAGCCATATAATACCAATAATTTGCCAGCAATTATATTGTTTCAAGTTACTAATAACCATAATAATCCTAAGTAAGTAATTGTAGCTTTAAGTAACTCTTAATACAAATAATTTTCTCCCAGTTAAATGTATCAAGTATTCTTGTCTTATTCCTTCTTCAGAGGATACAATTAACATTTTAAGTCCCAACAACAGGGAGACTGATAATTTATACAATTATATTATTTCAAGTAATTAATAATCATTTGTAAACAATTATGGTTTTAAATAACTTTGATACAAATAATTCACATACAGTTAAATGGTTTCAGGTATTCCTCTCTAACATAAATAATTCTATCAAACATTTGTTAGCACACCATTATGGTATTAAGTATTCCTATCCAATATTAAAAATTTTCAAACAGATCCAATTTGACCCATGAGGTGAGACTGGGGCAGAGTTGACTCGAGATAATTGCCAATGAAGAGGGTACTCAGCACTCTACAAATGATTCAGTCAGCATATTCTAAGTGAGGTATTGGCAACGTCTCCCCCCCCCCAAGATGTGGGCCACGCATTTAAGCATCTGTCTTAGAAACAGGCAAAGTTAATGGGTTTCTCTCTTCACTAAAAGCACTATATTGTTTTTTGTTTGAAAAACAAAAGAAATTTAGAAATTGTATTCCATAATAAATTTATTTTGCCCATCAGATGGATTTCAAATAGACTTTCTTTGACTCCATTTGAAACCCATCTGATGAGCTTTAATAAGTCAAATAAATTGAATACGATTTCTAAATAAATAAAGAAAAAAAAGAAAAAAAAAAAAAAAAAAAAAAAAAAAAAAGTATTTTGCTCTGCAAGTATACTTTCTATTAATAGCTGTGCCTTGAGCACTCATTCATTGGATATTCACAATCCTCATTTACTCGATGTGTGTGTGTGTGTGTGTGTATATGTAAATGTCTTGGGCAGGTATTCAGAAAGCACTGTGAACCACAATTTGATCATGACTGTTCTGTCTTGTCAGGATTTAGGGATGTGAAAATATGGGCATTTTATTCTATTTTCCTTAAAAAGATAGTCAAGACTATTTTAAAGGTTTATCTGATAAACGAACATTTAATAAAATTTTAATTGATGGTACATTCTTTAGATTTCTATCAACTCAACCACTGAAAAGTTTCTTATACAATTCCTTAAATACAGTTTTACATTCGGCCCTGCTTTTTTTGAGCAACATTCTGCAAGAGAAAATCATCAACCCAAAGTCTAGTTCTCAAAAAACTTACTTGTTCTTTATATTGATCTGCATGTCTTCGTTCTTCCTCCACTTGTAACATCAATTCTTTAATTTTCTTGTCAAGTTTTCTATTGACACGCATAGTAGCATTCTTTTCCCTAATAAAAATAATCAAAATTCGGTAAAACCATCAGAAAACATCTTCAAAAATATAAAAGATGTTTTAATTATAAAAACTTAAAAGCGCTTTTAGAAAAATTAAGTTATGCTTTTAAATAATTCAAATATTTTGATATAATTTTTAATTGAACAATTTTTAAAGACTTTCTTTTCAATATTTATTTTTCTCTTTAAAAAAAAAAAAGATATAAATGTAACGGCTCCATTAAAAAAAAAATTCACCGGGGGGGGGGGGAGAAAAAAAGAAAAAGAAAAAAGACATTTAAGTCCTGGAAAATTACAGAATACTTTCTTTAAAAAATAAAATTAATAAATAAAAAATAAAATGAAATAAAAATAAATATACTGACTTGTTGTCTTGGTCAAGTTGGTCCTCCAAATTAGCAATTTTCCCTTCCAAAGCCGCAATCATTGACTTTTGTTTAATCTTGGCCTGGTTCTCCAGTTCTTGTACCTTGGCTTTCAGGTCTTTGTTCTGGCGCTCCAAAGAAAGTCGTTGATTTTCAAGTTGCTGAGATGTTGACTTTTCTGCATTCAATTCACTCAGCAACTGTTCATACTATAAACAAACAAACAAACAAAAAAAAAAAAAAAAAAAAAAAAAAAAAAAAAAATCATTAATTTAGCTAAAATTTTGATCAAAATGTGTCAATCTAAAAAATAAAATTTCTTCCATATTATAATCTAAATATTCACAAGTATTAACCAAAAGATTCAAAAAGCAAATTTACCTGAGCATTAACTTTCTTATTTTTGTCTATCAGAATTTCACTGTTGTTTTGTTCCTCATCCAACAAGTCTTCTAATTCAGATACCCTTAATTCGAGACGTCTCTTCTCTTCATTTAATGTTGACCTAAACAGAAAATATGTAAATATTCACAAAGTGCGAAAAACCTGGAAGAGATTACCACTTCACTACACTCCATAACGGTACACATGCAGAGTATCACAGCACACAGAAATATCACACTAGAGCACCAATCAAAAGAACACAATAATAAAAATGATTTCACAACAAATACAAAAAGAAACTACAATTCAAATTCTTACCTCTTCTCAGACCTTTAACAAAAGAAAAAGAATTTTAATTCTTTTTAATCTAATAATTTCTTTTTTCCCCAAAATGTCAAATCAAGTTCCTAACAGACATCAGGGAAACTTACATACAAAAGACTTATTTTGATTAATGGGAAAAGAAATCTTTACAGATTAAAATGATTGAGGAGGAAAAAATTATCCAAATATTGATGTTACCAAAATTAGAAGACATTTTAAGAGATTTCAGTTTTTAAAAAACTCAAAATGTACATAATTCTTTTCCGCCAAGATACAATGTAACAAGTTCCAGTAATTCACAAAGGAAATCAATTATCAAAACTAAAAAGGAAAAATTGCAATTCGCTCAGACCAACAAAATTAACCCAATTACAGATCTTAAGACAATATTCAAATAAGAATTGTGATTTGAACAAAAACTGGATTTTCTTTTAAATTTGGAGGAAAAGTTATTTCCAAAAACTTAAAACCTTTATCTTTAATTCATTTTGTAAGAAATGAGATGGAATTCATCAGAATCAATTTTACATTTTCATACATTCCTTTAAAAACAATTTCTAACAGCAATAAAAATAAACTGACAGCAGAGAAGGAGTGGGGAAGAGGAAAGAAGGAAAAGAAAGCCTTGAAGGAAAGAAATAGATAAAGAAAAAAATCAACAAAAAAACAAACCCTCTACCAAAATTGATTTTAGGATTGAAAAATAGCCAATTGTCAAGAAAGTAAAATTGGAAATTTCCATAATTCAGCATTTTTGCTAAAGTCAATTACTTTCCATAAGAAATAGCACAAATATATTTTTCCATAAGTAAAACAAAGAAAACTATATAAATTTTTAACGATGATTAATCCACTTTGGTCGAATATATGTAAATTAAAACCAATACAATTTTGTCAAAACATTTTGCTTTGATGTGTCACACTCAAATGTAAGTGAATTAAAATTTTCCATAAATGACTGAAGATAAAAATAGATTGAAAAAAAAAAAAAGAAAAGAAAAAATCAGAAAACTTCCCAATTAATTTGAAAATTTCTTGCCTGTAAAAATTATCTGATATCTTCCCAACTTCAACAAGATTTGTTTAGATACTTACTTGCTAACAGTGCCACTTGCAATCTCTTCTTGCAATTCATCTCTCTCGGTTTCTGCATTTTTCCTAGCTCTCTCTGCTGTAGCAAGGTCTTCTTGTAGTACCACTAATTCATCTTCTAATGATTTCACTTTCTTCTTCATATCCTTAAAAGCAGTGTTTGCATCATGCTGAGCAGCACGGGCCTCCTCTGTCTCACGTTGGTATTCTTTCATCTGTGAATTGGCTTTGCGAGCTTGTTTGACAGCATCTTCTTTCTGCTTGGTGACAGCCATCAGTTGTTCGGACAGCTGGTTCAAGTCATGCTCCAGTTTCTTTTTACTGTGAACGGCAGCCGCTTTCTGAGTTCTTGCATCTTCAACTTCAGCTTCCAGTTCTTTCAACTTCAAAGTCAAACAAACAATATCTTATTTCCACGTTCCATTAGATTTATTTCTCATCAAAAACTCATTTGCATAAAACATTAAATTTGAAAATAATATTAACAGTAAAGTCTAAAGGGTCTAACAATTTGGTTTACCCTAGCATAGCATCTCTACTAACCAAGAAATAGAGCTTTAATAGAGCTCTAAAGTAGAACTCACTCCCAATAAGCAGGGGGGTGCCAAAGTATCTTAAAGATAATTGGTCATTACGTACAGGTGGTATGTTACATGGTATGCAAATCTAATAATAATTAAAATAAAGTTTCAAAATAGATGTCATTAATTAATTTGACAACTTCCATAGATTTTCTGTTGCTATTAGCAACTGGCTATACTAGAATTGATTATTTTGAAAAAAAATATTCTTATAGTATATCTTGACTCAACAGTTAAGATTACTTATTCGCCTCAAGGAAAATTCAAGTATAAAATTCCTCTCAAAATTTTCAATTACATTTTTTAGTCTATAGGCAACCCCCCCCAAAAAAACAACAACAAACGAAAAAGCACTAAAACTATGTGCCTATGTTACATGTATTATATAATTCACTTGTAATGAAGAACCTTGGATGAGGCACTGGACTGGTAGGCTAACTTTGAATAAAAGTGAAGTAAGCTCACTAGTATGTTGATTCCAAACATGTAGACAAAAGCATCAGTGGCATAAAACTAAGCACACAGTGACAAGTATATATGAGGCACTAAGTGACATTGAGGTGATGTATACAGGCAAATGAAAAAGATGCTCTCTCTCTCTGGTGGAGACTTGATTTCCTTCACTCTTTCGGTTTTCGTAGAAAGCTCCACATACCAAGATAATCTACATAAAGCAGAAATGATTATTTTCCTAATACAAACATTGTTAGATCCTTTAACCAAGCTAAGATGAATAGTCAACCAATGAGTACCATACCTATATCATTATCACCCATTTGTCATTGAGTGTTTTGATATTTTCAAAGGACAATGGAGATTGCAAGGAATTGTAGGCATTTATACAAATGCTGGGGGTTTTTAGAATCAAAAAAATACTTTCCCAAAAGTAGATTTATTTAACTAATAAGACATTATTATGCATTATCAAATCCTTTTACTTACCTGCCTCTGGAGTCCCCTCTTAATTTCATCAGCATTCTCATCGCGTCCAGACAATTCTTTCTGCAGCTTAGAGATCTCAGCTTGCATAGTCACTTCCATCCTTAATTTGCTGTCTTCCATTGTCTGAAGTTCATCTTCTAATTCTTCAATTTGGCTTAACTGTTCTTGGACTTGACTTTCCAGTTGTTTCTTTTGCCGTTCCAAATCAAGCACCTGTGACAAAGAAATGTCAGGTTTTTAGAATCAAAGTTTACCAAACAAAATGCATCATTTATTACAAAAAATCAGAAATCCCCAATCATTAAAAGAATTTTAATACTAGAATCCCTTTTAAGTACAAAATTTTAAAACTTGGCAACAAATACTGAAGAGAAGTTACCTTTTTTGTATACGAAATTATATTCGTTCCTATTTTCTTTAAATCGGATCTTTTGCACCAACACCCCAATTCTAATTAGAAGTGGAGAAACGTACCAATTCCAACAAAATTAACTTAGTTTTAATTTTATAATTGTTTTAGATATTTGCCCGAAGTAATAGCAAATCAAGGAAAAAAAAAACTAACGCTTCGTTTGTCAGTATCCACGGATGATACAAGGCTTTCCAATTCATTGTGAGCTTTTTTCCATTTTTTCTCCATCTCCTCTAACTTTTCACGTTCTTCTTCAAGTTCTTTCATGATATTCATGATTTTTGTAGATTTTTCATTAATTTCACGTTGGGATTTCTCATTCTCAGCACTTAATCTAGAAAAGCAAATTTAGAAAAAGAAAAATAACATTTAAAAAATAATGTGATCCAGTAAAACTGTACCAATCATTTCCATCCAGTAAGATCAACCACCACCAGCACACACACAAATCTTTTTGATAAAACTAAAATCAAAAACTACTTCATGAATAATAAGAATAATCGGAAGACATTAAGAATTTAAAATATACCAAATTTAATTATTTTTTTGAATATTTATAAAGAAAGTAGAATCAAAATTGTAATCATGAATTTTTATAAATAAGCTAAATTATTTTCATAGTAAAATTCTCTTTAACTTAGTCATTAAAAATGGTTGAAAGTGAATTTATAGCAGTTTGCAAACTGTACCTCCAAAATTCTTTCTAGGATTACTACTACTATTAGTAAGCTTATTTCACAAAGGTTAGCTTTGTGTGAAGGATTTAGCTTTATAATGATACGAGTCAGATTCAATTGCAAAAAGTCTATACTTACAATTTCCCCATTCAACAATGCGGCATGGGGAAGAGAGAGAGAGAGAGAGACTTACCGTTCTGATATGGCTTTTTCTTCAGCAAGTTTTAGATCAAATTTCGCTTGTTTTCTAGTTAACTCATTGACTTGTGCAATTTGTTGGTCAAGTTCTACACGGAAATCCTCATTCTGAAAAACATTTTAATTTAGTATTTTCAAGATTGTATCAAAGTAATAGAAATAAATCCAACAGTAGAAAGAAAATATGAAATAAAGTAATCCAAAAGTGATGAATTATTATGGAAAGTCAATATTAAACGTTTTGGTTTTAATAAACCTTCATCGGAACTTTAAGATGGTAAAAATTATGAACAATGACGAATGTTATTATTGACTTTCCATCATAAATTCATTACATTTGGATTAATTTATAAATTTTTAAGTGCAAATATTTATTGATAAAACAAATAAATGGCACTTGTATATCTCAGATACGTTCCCCCGGCTTTTCTTTTAAAGTCAATCATATTTCTTGAACTTTGAAAGTATTTCAAAATGTAAAAATGTTATAACTGATTTGTATTTTTTCTGCTAATCTTCAAGATTTTTTTTCTTTCATTCTTGACATCACTCATTTTGATGAAAACCAAAACACTCACCAGGGTTTTAGCATTGTAAATGAGTTTCTCTTCAATGTACTATACCAAGTCAAAAAAAATAAATAAATAAATAAAAAAAAATATAAACAAACTGACTCCTCAGGCAAAACCTTAAACTGCGACAGGCTAATCTGAAACGTAATACTCTGAGAAAGTTACTATCACAAATTATACAGAAAATGAAAATCACCTCTTCTGAAAGTTTCTTTTTCGCTTTCTCCAAACGAGCTATTTGTTCTTGCAAATCTGCATTCTGTTGTCGCAACTGTTCAATCAATCTCAAAGCTTTTTTCAGTTCTTCCTCAGCATTATCTCGACTGCTTTCAGCAGTTTCTGCTTTTTTCTTCAGTTCCACCATCTTAGAAAAGAAAAAAGAAAAAGTCAGATGAGAGAGAGAGAGAGAGGAGGGAATCTAGTGATTTAAAAACATACAAAATTTAAGCCATCTTACCAGAGTTTGATTTTTTTCAAGCTGTTTCTGCAGAAGTTTTTTGTTTTCTTCCTCCTCTTCCAATTTGTCATGTAGAGATTCTCTCTCTTCAGTTGCATTTCGCAAATCTGACAATGCTTGCATTTTGAGGCGGTTTTCTTCTTCTAGTCCTTCCTTAAAAAAAAAAAAAATAAATAAAATTTAGGTATGGAATAAGACCGAAAAAAAAAAAAAAAAAAAAAAAAATTTCAAAATCCAAAAGAAAAAATAAAGATTAAAAAATCTCAAAACAAAAATGTACATACTTTGGCAGTGGCAAGATCTGTCTGCAAGTTGCTAACTTTACGATTAAGTTCCAAGACAGAAGCATCAGAATCTTCAAGAGATGCAACCGCCTGCTCATATTCTGTCTGTAAAACAATAACAGCAATCGGTTAAGTTATATATTCTTTTATATATATTAAAAAAAAAAAAAAAAAAAAAAAAAAAAAAAAAAGAAAAGTCAGGTCTTCTAACAAGAATATTCCATAATTTAACTGGGCAATGAGAAGTTTCATTTAAAGCTTTAAATGATTGAGATGTTGAGAAAGTAACTTTGAACAAAGTCAACTATCAACCATTTCAACAAAATAATCAAATAAAACATTTTATCAGTATAAATTAAAAATGGAAATCAAATACTAATGAAGGAAATGGCATTTCCTATCTAGAAAAATTTTAAAGTTTTCTTTTCTTTACAGTGATAGGAAGACAGTAAATAGATTTATCAAAGTAGTACATTATCTGACAATATACAAAATAAGGTTCCTAAGCTGCCCCCCGCCCGGAAAATTTCTAAATGAGGTACGTTGATTAGATTTTTTATGTGATATAGTTAGAGGATGAAACTATTAAATATATGTACAATATCCTCACCTAATGTGTTATGTGTTGGATTTCAGAGAAATATAAAGTGAGGATTAAACTGGTCAGACAAGCATTTTGTGTAAATCTTGACCCAAGCGACAAACCACTAATCGTGTTATCCGTGCCTAAACAATGAATTTCATTTCGAAGGGTTCCTAAAAGAAATCTTGTAAACACCTAAAGCAATTTTTTTTTTCTAAGTTGTCTCCCCTCGAGATTTAAGGAAGTAAAGTAGAAGAAAAAGAACCAAAGCATAGAAATGGTTTTGTTTTTCTTGTGGCAACAGCTGCTAAAAATTTTTCATGGTTAATAAAATAAACCAGTAAAACAGAACAAAATGACATCTTTTGTGCCGGTCAACTGGAGATTACGAATCCTACATTTCACAACTGTTCACATTAAAAAGTTGCATCACTGCTTTTCAAGCACACTAGTTCAATCTGAATATTCAGAAAATTTTAATGGATATGTAAATTTCATTGGCTAAAATTCAAAGAATTGGCTATACATTTCAACAGGTTCTGGAAAACTCAAAGAGACAAGTGAGAAGACAAAAGGCTGAAATCACAAAACCAATGTAAAAATACTGCTAAAATTAGTACAAATTTAAACATTTTTTCAAATCTTTGTTCCCATCTAATGATGTTCAAACTATTACAGACCGACTCAAATTTTTGTCTTTTTATAGACACCATAATACTTTAATACACTCAAACCATTGAGTAACAAATTCTGTCTACTACAGCTTCAAAATGTAGTTTCTATAAGCTGGACAAAACCTTTAACACAGGTTTGTCTCAACCCTACAATAAAGTATGGATTAGGCTTGAACTAATATAGTTATAAACATTTCACACCAATAATCTGGTACAACACAAAAAGCAAAGTCGTACAAAACTACATTACAGGGAGAGGCTGCTCCCCAGCCCCAACTAAACATGGGAAGAGAGAAAGAGAAAAAAAAGCCATTTTCACTAACAAGATAATGCAGCAGAGCAAAAAATTTGTTTTGGCCACTCAAGTGATCTTAAACACCACAGAAAATATATATTGGGTTCAAATTGGTTGGTATAAAATTTGATCAAACTGATCAGTTATGGAAAGCAGTCAGAATTGAACAGAATAACATGCTGTTCACTAAAACCACTATCACAGTTTTCATAAATAGCTGAATTTTCAATCCCATAGGACACCACATCAAAAGATCCGCAGAGGACTGTTGTGGAACATTAGCAGATATTTTAACCTTATTTAAAAGAATCAGAGTAATTTTAAAATTCACAAAGCCTTTTTAAAACCCTGGAGAAGTATTAAGAGGATTGCAACTTTATGACAAGTGCAGATCCTTACATCTCAGCATCTAAGGAGAAACTTCAAGATAGCAAAGTTATTTCTTGTTTTTGAGAGCAAAACCACAAGAGGATCAAAGGAATTAGAGGCAGATCATTATCTGTATTACTGGCATTTCAACCAACTGAGCTTAGAGACTAAACAGACAAAATTATAATAGCAGTAGAAAATTAGTTTGACAAATTTATGTTGGTTTTATAACTAGGTCAGATTGATTTAAATAGATTGGAAAAAAATTTGAATTTTGATAGATTTCTAGGGTACTATAGAGGGGATATGTCTTTTGTTTTTTGTTTTTTTGGAGGGGGTGTTAATTTAGAAGCTCTTAAGGGCCTTGATGTTTCCTTTAGAATATGCAGATTTCCTCCCACTCCTTATGCAAAACAGGATACTCAAAGATTGCTAATCTAAATCATTAAATTAATAAACATGGGAGTCAAACTTCCGATTGTTTTGTCACCAAGCTCAAAGTGACTTCTTTATCTCCTTAACCTTTGGATGGGACCGACTCAGTCAAGTCTAACCACATTACACCAGGCATCTATTCTTATTTGCAAACATTTAGATTTGACAATGTTGTATCAAGATCATTACAAACAAGTCTCACACTCAATTTTTACATAAATGAGAAATCACTATGTGATGGGATTAAAAAAAAGTTTTAAATACCAGAAATCTAACAGCTTAAGAACTTTGCATAGGGATTTTTTCATTATTAAAAAAATAAATAAAAAATCTAAGCTTGCATTTTTTTTTTTAAACTAAACAAGATCAAAATAAAATGTGGTCTTCAAGTACTTTTCAGAAGAGTTTAAAAAGATTTCAAAAAATAAAATAAATTAAAAAAAAAAAAAATTACCTGCATTTTTGTCAATTTTTCTCCTAGTTCATTTTTTGTTCTCTCTACATCAACCAATTTCATACTTTGTTCCTGAAGGTGAGATTCAAGCTGCTTACGTTTGCGTTCAGATTCTTGTTTTGCCTGTTGCATTTGTTTCAGGTCATTTGCCAAATCTGCATTTTCCGCTTGTAAAGACTCCTTCACTTTCTCTAAACTAGCTTTGGTCTGAAAAATCAAAACAATTATACAAGTGATACAAGTAATTAAAGTAACATTTCAAAAAAATACTTGAGGATATTAACCCTTTTTAGGCAGTGACATTTTCCTATTGGCTGCTCATAGACCAATTCAATGTTGAATAGAAACATTACTAGGAAGCCCCACTGCCATGTAGGATTGTGTAAAGATTGTTTTGAAAAATATTCTAATTCAAAACAAGTACATTCTTTTCCATTTTACAGCATCATGACACAATTGCTAATTGTTTTGTTTGTTCCTCTATATATGGTTAACTTGTTTGAATGTATCCTCTACTATGGAAATTCTCTGAAAAATAATTCATCCACTCTACAAAGATTTAAAAAAAAAATTATCTGCCAGCGAAAGGGTTAAATATTTTCACTATTTTATGAATTAAACTCCTTTCTGTATTACAAATACCAAAAAATTAAATTTTTCCTGTAACAAAACAATGACAGGAAAAGTGCAACAGAAACGAAAGGAGTTTTTATCTTACATTTGAAGACAGAAGAAATTACAGTACTTTATAGATGGATAGTTAGGTTTAATGGCATATCAACCCTTATTAGGTAATTTAGAGCTAAAAATTAGTTTCATTTTAAATTAAGGTATATGCAAGACTGGGTTGGTGTATTTAATGGCATATTAATGTTAATTTGGTGATTTAAGGATTTGGTTTCCTTATTAAGTTGTCACCTGCAGGTTATCTAAATGCAGAATACATTATTTAGCATACACACGCGCGCGCTTAGTTAAGATCGTTGCAAATAAGATTTTGGTTAAACTGGTAAGAAAATTTTGAATTATGAGGGATTGCATTTGACATTACAGAAGGGAATAAGACAATCTATAAATTTCAACAAGTTATTAAATGTTTAGTGTTTCCTTTACCTTTTTAATCACGTCAAGATCTTCATTGACAGCTTCAAGTTGTTTGGTGTATTTCTGGCGAAGTTCAAGAGCTTGTTGCTCAGCCTGCTTTTGGTTTTCTTCAATTGCTTTTTTCAGATTGTCCACTTCAAGCTCTCGTTTATTTCTTAATTCTTGGACAGCAGCAGTTGTATCTAAAGAATCTTCCAGTTCAGATTTTAAAGCTTCTAATTCCTGTAGGAAATAATTAAAAGGCATATTTATTAAAAAAAAAAAAGCAAAAAATTTAAGAATATCAAAGTTGTTTTGATATTTGGGGTGCAGTCAAAATTAAATGGTTAGAAAAACTTTAATGACTAAAGAGAGAAAAAAAAAAATTAGAATTTTAGGTTCCTTGAAAAACCACAAAAGTTTTCTATTTCATAAATACTTAATATCTTAGTCCAGCTATTTTTTGTTTGAGATTAAAAGCAATGCCTAACTATTTTAGATTAAATTTATTAGTAAGAATGAAAAATCAATACAATTTTTATGTAATGTGATACAATGATCTAAAAAAAAAAAAAAAAAAAAAAAAAAAAAAAACACTAAAATTTCTCCAGGAGTTTTGTAGTTTAAATCTACAATTGAAATAACATAGGTAGTCTTCATTTGGCAACTATGAAACATTTGTACAAATTAACAATTCTATTGGATTAACTTTGTTTTAATAGACAACTTCCCGTCTAGTGTGCGTATATATATATATATATATATATATATATATATATACACACATTTGATGTATTCTAAGAAAAATCTTCCAATAAGTATAAAATTAAAAATGAGTGGCAGCCATTTAAGTTTTGCCTGTCTGAATGCTTAACACTAGATAACAACTTGAGACATTGATGAACCACTAGTAATTTTACAAAGTTTATTCTCTGCATTGTTATTAAATATATAAAACTTAAGCAAATCATAAACAGACATACTGAAAAACATTTGAAAAATTTGTGCTTACATTTTTTTTTTTTTTTAGTCTAAATTATACTTTCCTTTATCAGTATAAATTTGTGTAATGCTTATTAAATTCAGAATTTATATATAGTGTACCATTTTATAACAGCAATTATTTGTAAAGCTACAGTATTTCACTCAAAAATATTCAAAATTTCTAAGGAACTGCTACATTTTCTTTGATAGACATCTATCCATATATTTACAACATGTCTATACAATTTTTCTAGTTTCTGTATTATTTTCACAAGCCATTATCTTTTAAGAATTAAAAAAAAACCCACTTCATTTAGATCCCTCTTCTGTTTCTCTGCTTTTTCTCTTGACTGTTTTTCAGCATCTAGATCTTCACCCAGCTCTTGTATTTGACTCTGGAGTTCTCTTAATTGTTTAAGAGTTGTTCCCTTTGCAACACTTTCATCTTCAGATCTGTAAAGAAATGATTATCACATATCAAGAACAATCACAGACAATTTTCACTTAATAGTTGTTGGATTGTTATCTTGGTATCAGCCATAAACAACTTCCAATCTGAAATAAATAATAACTTGATATTGCATTCAGGAGAGAGAGAGAGAAAAAAAAACTCATGCAAGTCATTTAATGGAAAAGCTTCTGCAGAGTAAAGAACATCTTTTTCAGTGTTGGATTTACTTACTTGGAACTTAATCCTGGATTATATCTTTAAATCTGGCCTTGATACAAATTATTTCCAAGCAAATTGGAACCAAATCCTTTTCACTAGTTTACTTTCTGTATTTTGCATTACCATTTAATATGCCAAACCTTCCAACAATAATTAACTTTTTCTAGTTCATGTTACATAGTCAACTTATCTTTAGAAAATGATGACATCTTTTTTAAAAATAAAGTAGACAAGGTCAAGTTCCTCACTTTTGTAATGCTGCTTGTAATTCTTCTTCTCTACGTGCTAACTGGGATTGAACTTCTTCAACTTGGGCTCGTTTTTCATTCAGCTGGTCACGATGATCAGCCAAATCAGCTTCTAACTTTCTTTTTACTTTTTCAAGTTCTTGTCGATTCTTTGAATAAAAAGAAAAACAAAAATATTGCAAGTAGAAATAAATGTCAATTGAGAAATCCACTAATTTCATAAAAAGTCAACTTTAAAACAGATGGTAATTATGATTTGAATATAAATTATCTCAATCAAATGGAAAAAAGTAGAAAGCATAATTTTTTTGTATAGTTAAACAATATACTTATGTAATTATAACAGACAAAGATTTTTTTTGGAAAAGAAAATTAACAAACCTGAGTTTCTCGTTGGACCTGAGTTTCTAAGTCTGCTAAAGTCGATTCTGCCCGCAATTTCTGTTTACCAAGTTGTTTGTATTTGTCTTCTTCACCAACTAATTTTGATGTTAATTCATGCATTCTTTCTTCTAGGTATTTTTTTTCTTTGCCGAGCTATAAAAAAAAAAAAAAATTTAAATTACAAAATATAAAGGAAAAAAGGATTCAAATATTAAATTCAACAATCATTAACACACACAGATCACTATCTACAGTCTATACTTTTTTTTAAAAATACTTAATTTTGAGCAGAAATTTTCCCAAAAATGTTCATTTCCTGGGCTTAATAGCTAACACTACTTCAAAGTGCATTATCATAAAAGGAGGTATGTGAAGAAATTTGTGTACAATAAATCATTATACTGACTTATTAATGTACTTAGATAAACATTTTATCATTTCTAAGATTTTATCAGCTCTTAAATTACTACTAAGATATATATATATATATATATTTTAAATGGCATATCAACTCCGGTGAGTCATCTAATGCCAGAAGGGTTAGATTTATTGTCTTTTGTGCATGTTTTAGGATTTAGGGTATGGATTTTTATTGTCTAATTATTTTGGTTAGATTTTGATGAAGAGGTTGGTTTCTTTTAGAAAGCTTAAGATTTCCTCAAGTTAGGTGTTTTTAAGTTGTTTGTCAGGTAATGTTTTAGGTAAATTTGTCTAAACCTGTAACAGTTTATGAGAATGTGTTGGACTGTGAGAGGTACTTTGCATATTGAACATATTGAGGTGGGGGGTCCTCCCTTTTTAGGTGCAAGTGGGTAATGTGGGTATGGCCAATATGAAGTCTGGAGAGTATCACTTCTTCCTTTCTGTTTATTTTGGAGTGTTTTTCCTATTTTTGTAGAGTTTGCATTATTTTACCACCAGGATATCTTAACTGATTAGTTTTATTAGCAAGATGAAATATTTCTATTTCGATAGGTTTTGTGGCAACAAGAAAAATTATCAAATTAACGAAACCAACTCATTGTTAGGAAGAGTTTCAAATGAGCGAGAGTGAATGACATTACCTTATTTCCTGATTCTGTATTTATAGCAAGTTCATCTTCTAGTTTTTTAACTCTCTGATCAACAGACAATTTTTCCATTTGTAATTTTTGTCTCGCTTGCTCCTCCTCTTCAAGTCTGTAAAGAAAAAAAATTAAACTCAAATTTCATTCATTACAGATAGCAACATTTTGGAACAAAATATTTGCCCATTTATAAGAGTGTTTTCTGTCATATCCAAACTTTTACAAGAAAGGGAAGGTGAAAAATGAAAGGAACATTTAGTATTCATGAAGGAATGTTTATTGCATGTTGATACAAGCCATCTAAAAATAAGTCAATTGTAAGGAAGAAAGTGCTGAAGAAACATTGATATTGGATATAAAGATCAACTTTGGCTGAGTTACTTAAGTGAGTATCATGCCCCCCCCCATTTGAAACCCAAATGAACTATAGAGATTACCGATGATGTATTCCATCAGATCAAGATATTTTGGGAGAAAAAAAAAAAAAAAAGGATAAGTTTGAATTGTAGCAATACATTTTCAGTTAATACTTTAATTTTAGCTCCTTTTTTTTGACTTCTTTCAAAAAAGTTGCATCTGTGCAGCCAAAGCTTCACTTCTCATTAGTTTACTAAACTACTATAGTAGGTTTTTATGTAAAAAGCTTACATAAAACTCATTTCCTTCATAAAAATGTTGAGTATTTAATAAAATTCAAGAAAATGCACATTTTCTGGGTAGAAGTAAACTAAAATGCCATTATTTTAAATTAGTCACAAAAAAGTAACTGTATACCACCTGTAAAGATTTTACAAGATCATAAATGTACATTTCAAACTTGACAAAGAGTATATACCAGAATTTGAAATAATCATGTCCTGTTGTCCCAGGAACTCTAGAATATTTATGAAGAGACATACAATGAAACAATCAATAGACCAAAATAAATCTAATCAACATTTAGAGGATTAAGTTTTTTCTGAATTTGTACATCATTTTAGAGTAAGAATGTTTTAATTCATCAAAATTCATGAAAGTTCAAAGCACACAATTTCAAGACTAAATACACCTAAATAAATATTTTTTCATTATGCTACTAACAGCTAGAGATGGTGGGGGAAAAAAAAAAAAAAAAATTAAAAAAAAAATAAAAATTTCCAGACAGGTGAATAAGTGTCTGGAACCCTGGTATACATGTGCACCCATACACAAACTAGAGCATTTTGAAAAATCAGGTATTTTGCCAAAGTAGAAAAATTTTAAACTGACAGGTACGGATATAATTACTTTGACATTTACTGCATTTGATGGCATACAAGATTTATTTTAACAGAATATTCAATTGTTTTTAATCTTAAAAATTTGAAAATAAGATAAAAATAATCCATCTTATATGAAATCTAATATTGGTAGTTCTCTCTTCAAGTCATCTCCCAACCAGATAAGTTATGTCAAGATCAAATACTCAAATGTGTCAAGATTTGGTCATATGAATCTACCAGACCACTTCTATTACCATTGATTCTTTTTCAAAATAGAATGCACTTTACTAACAAAGCCATGGCTAATTACCAAATGTTATGATTAACAATGTCAAAAAATTAGTAGCATCAAATTATCACAATAGACAGAATTTGACTTTTACTGATGCAGAGAAGCGAGTTACAAATGAAGAGGTAAAAAATTAAAAAACAACTTACTGTTCTTCTAGATCTTCTATTGTGAGCCGTAATTTGTTTTTTTCATCATGCAAAAATTCAGAATTTCTCATTTCTTCTTCTAAACGAGCTTCTGTTTCATTCAAGACTTCTTCCAATTCAATTTTTCGATTGTTCAGTAGAATGCGTGTCTAAGAATAAAAAAAATTGTTTAATACATTATTGATGAGAACAATTTTTATGATAATACAGAAGATTTGTATCAAAAGTCAAGGCCCTGTGAAAAGGGAAATAGCAACTTGGCCAACTCAACAATTCTCTACAATTCCATCTTATGACTAAATAACCTCAACCCTTTAAGATTTTCAGTAAAATTTTGAAACAAATCAATTAAATGCAATGTTTAAAATAAAAAAAAATTTTTAAATTTTAAAATCTAACTATTGAAAATTAACTTTATTCAGAATTCATTCTATAATCATTCAAGTTAAACCAAATAAACAGTTACAATGAGGCTATTTTTTGTTTTTACTTTATGAATAACAAGTTAAAAAAAAATTAATATTCATAATTAATGTAGCAGAAAGAACAAATTTAATAATTGTGCAGTCTTAATTTTTTGTTTATGGCAAAGTATTTTCAAATTATAAGTAATACACTTGCAAATGTATATTATATATATATATATATATATTTATATTTTTGATCAAATTATTTTGAATGAATACAAAGTTACCAATCATAACTTAGAAAGCATTCCACCTCAAGTCAGTATTTTTCAAATATAAGCAGAATTAAATGGCCAAAACAATATTAACCCTTTCACTCCACTGGGATACTGATGTTCCACTTAAAAATGAAATTTAAGTCTCAAAATATCATACACAAAGCATGGTTTTTTACATATAAAAAATCCAAACTCTTCTATTAAAAGACCAAAGAACCGATCTATCAAAATGGATAGGATCGTAAAAATAAAAAAATCTTCAGTAGAGATTTTAACCTCAGGAGTTAATTTTATTTTAACATAATGTAAAGGATTATGAGAAGAACTAATCCCTTTTAAGCCTATATTACACCAACAGCACTTTTACCACCCCAATCCACTAAGTTTATCTCTTAAACAGCAGAGTAAATTTAAGTTCAGGAGCTCAGAGTTCAAAGGTTAAAAATAGATGGGAAAGAAGTGGTTTCTCTGCTAAACAACTGGTATACATACCTCCTCGGCTTCCGTACAGAGTTCCGTTTCAGCTTGTAACTGTTCTGCAAGAAGACTTTTCTCATCAACAAGGTTAGCAAATTTGCGTTCCAAGTCTTCATATTCAAACTTGGTTTTCTCATAATGTTCCTTGATTTTCTTAAGTTCTTCCTCTTTGGCATTCAACTTTTCTTCTTGGTTTGTTACTGATAAGAGAGGTTTCACCTGCAAAACAAGGTTACACATCATTTACTTCAATATTACCTAACAGCCACAAATAATTAATAGCACATGCTAAAAATAGTCCATGCTTTACCTTTGTGAAGAGACGCCACCATTGCCAATTCCGAAGTTTCAGGTAAGCAGAGCAGTTTCTTTGGATCACACGGATAGCACTCAATTGTTGAAGACGTTTTTGATAGTTCCTATTTAAAAAAACATTTTATTGAATTATACTTTAGAAATTAATCATACAAAAGTTTTAAAAACTTGATTAAGACAGAACTTAAAACTAGAGGAATTTTTAACTGAATATACACGACTATTGAAATAAAATCTTCAAAAACCTTTCAAAATTAGTAATCAAATTTTATGACTACACTTATTTCATTTGATAACGCTTAAAAAGGCTAAAAAACTTAATGATCATATTCAATTACAATATTTTAAGGCTATATAATTTTTTTTTTTAAATATACAGGTTTTACACATAAGTTTATATTAGCAATATTAGATGCATACTAGCTAAAATGTTTTTGTTTAAAAAAACATACAGAGTTCAGTCAAAATTAAATTTTATCTTGATAATTTTGTTTAGATATATTAATTATTTAGGAGTTAACAAGGTATATAGAAAAATTTAAAAAAAAGTATTTTGCAAGTTCCTTTAAAGACCTATATAGCTCAATCAGAAGCTAATTTACACATGATAAGGGTGTTAATATATGATTTTATATATTTTATTAAAGGATTGAATTTGAAAGAAAATAGGGCTTTTCTTGGTCAAAAACTCCACAATAAAATTCAACAGTGAGGTTTATTCATTTTAACACATTGAGTAAAATGAAAAAATGTACAAAAATCTGTTGACAGAAATAGGATCTAGAAAAGAGCAAAAAAAAAAATTCATTTTTCTTCTTCAATTGATACAAGTTAAATATTACCTTCTGGCTAACATGCCTCTCACATAAGCCTGGAACTGAATGATGATGTCAGTAAGTTTGAGGTCTCGTTCCTCCTCTAGATGGGCCAGTACACCAGCTCGGAAAAAGATCTTGCTTTGACCAATTCGGTAAAGATTAGGATCAAGCTCTAAAGATTCAATCTAATAATAAAGAGGGAAAGAAAAAAAAGAAAAAAGGAATCACTTGACAAAGTTTTAATCTGATTAAATTTTACATCCTAAATATATTAAAATTATTCAATCAGCAATGCAGTTCCCAATTAATTCATCTATTGAATTAAGATACAAAACTAATTAGATGAAATTAGTAGCTACTTCAAAAATAAGTAAAATTTGTCATCAATTCACACACAAAAATTAATACAATTTTCTAAGCAGAGCAAGCCAGGTTTTTATTAACCCCACTGCCTCCAGATCTAAATGTTTTACTATTTAAGGAAATATTAATAACTTATTTTTCTTTAATATCCTCCTAAAATTTTAGAAGACTATTATATTTTCCCTGCAGGAGCCATGTTCTAAATTAGAAGCCAAATAAATTAAACAGGAAATTAGACAGGTTTTATGATGAAGATACTTTTGACATTATGCAATATTTTATCATATGTCCTGATAAACAAAAACTACAACCAATTTAAAGAAATTTCACTTATGACTAACAAAGCATATATTTATTTACCAAACAAACCCCTTTGCTACAAGTAGAATGCAATACAAGGTCAATTTTTTTTAAAGTCAAGTTTAACAGGTTTGAATTTTAAGTTTTTCTTCCAGACCAGTCACCACACTAAGGTTAAAGAACCCAGTCTGTGCTATTTACTCAGAGGAGAATAGATTCATACCTTTTCCAAAAGTATTAGCACTGTGAAATGCAAACAGCCTCATCCAGGATTTGAACCTTTTGCAGAGTTGATTTTTAACAGTAATTACTGTAATACCACAAATGCTTCCTTAAAAAAAAAAAAAAAAAAAAAAAAAAAAAAAAAAAAAAAAAAAAAACATTCGGTACTTACCATTTTGCCAACTGCTTTTTTGCCATCCATGAAACCTTTGGGAATGGCACAGGGAGTCAGAATCTCATATCTTTGTCGGAATTCTTGGAACAAGATCCTGTTAGGGAAACCTTGTCTACAGATACGGATACCTTCCAACACACCATTGCAGCGCAATTGATCAAGGACCAAAGGAGCATCAATTTTACCAGGCTAAAGAAAAGAAAAAGTACTTTCTCATTTAGTCAAGAAATTAATTTTAACTAGTGTTACAACGGTAAATTTAATGAAAAACAAACTTCTCATTAGATGAAATTGTGCTTCATTTACCAGTTCTAATCAAGCAATTTTTTTGGTTTACACAAGTTTCTATCTAAAAATATTCAGAAAAATAGAGCTTCATTTTATCAAACAAATTTTATTTCCTTTGGGGGATAATTTTAAAAAATAATGCAAATTCTATATTTTTAAAAAGTTATTTACCCGTTTGTCATGGTTGGGAATGATACATCGAACAAAGTTGGGATTTGTATTTCTGAGGGTTGCCATCAGCTTAGCTAATTGTTCCTTGTAAAGTTGGCTTACTGTACGGAACATTCCTTTTCTGGTACGAGAACCAAAAGCTGTCTCGGCAGCAGCAGCTGCTCCAAGACCAACAATTTCAGCTGTTAAAAAGAAAAAGAAGTCATGAATTCTAACATTAGAACTACATTTAAAAAGCACAAAATCATGTCCTTCATTTATAATCAATAATTTTTTTCTTTAAGCATTTACTTCTCAGGATTGAAAGGATTTAAAGATTTTTGAATTCCAAATACATTCAAAAATTTTCTAATTTCTGACCACCTTATTTTCCTTCATAAACAGAAGAAAGAAACCTAAAACTTAACATTTATAAATGTAGACTTTATAAATGAAGTCACATACACTTTCAAACGTGACATTTGCACAATTATCAATTTTTTTTTTATAAAGCTTGCCATTTAATGTCAAACTTCTCAGTAAAGACTTGTCAATATTTACAGTTTGAAATTAAAAAAAAAAAAAAAAAAAAAAAAAAAAAAAAAAAAAAAAAAAAAAAAAAAAAAAAAAAACAATGAAAAATCCAAGTCAATTTAATTTTCATTAGATGTAAAAAGTGAAAGTCAAAATTGTGTGGATCAATTTCCAGAATTTTTTTTTTAAATGTTACAAATTGATTTTAATAGAGACACTAACATCTAACCAAGCCATTTGCCCTTTTAACACATTTCACTCATTTATTGGAAAATAAAGAGGGAGGAGAGCAAAATTTACATAAGATTTCTGTAAATATTGCTTGAAAGATCGTTCTGATATATTGAGCTTTTATACTGATATTATGAAAATTCAGGTTAATCTATTATTGCAGAAGAATAAAAAGTAGAATATATAGACATATTACAAATGGAAGAGGGTTTTTTGGGTTTTTTTAAATGGAGTTTAACTTCAGTATGGCAGCTGGTCTTGGAAAAGGAAAATTCCAACCTGTTAAAGAGTTCAGTCTGCTTTTTTATCTACCCATAGCTGAAGAGCAAATAATTTGCTGGGTCCATTTCCTAGAATGGCAACCCTTACATTATGAGCCCCTCCAGTTATACTCATGTCTATATTTGTTAAACATTGGCCAAATCTTTTATATAGCAAGTAATAGAGATTATTTAAAGAGAACTAAACCTGTGCCCAGAGTGAGATGGTTATGTCTAGCTGAAGTCAACTTAGTTTGATTGACATGTAACCACCATTAGGGCCAATTGAGGAATTTTTAAGTCATGTGATGAAATTGGAATTAGATTTTAACTTTCTGGCCAGTTAGACCAGGTGAGCAAAGATACAAATGAGAAAAGTTTGTGAGCTTGTTATTTTCAGAGTTCTAATGGTTGACTCAGTTTATAAAGCTGGTAATGTAAGAGACATCCCAAATTAAAAGAAGAAATGTGTATACACAAGAGGTCTGTGTTTATTCAAATTCACGAGGAAAACAGTCTGAAGAAGTTACAATATCTAAGAGGAGTATCCAACACATTCTGATGAGGAAACAGACTAAATTATTTATGCTGAAGCTTACCATCCTTCCAAATAAGTTGGATGAAAGGGTCAGATGAATTTTGCAGTAAAGCTACAACATTTTCATTTAAGGGATCCATGTTCTTCATCAGCCATGCTTGGGCAGAATAGTCAACCTAAGAAAGAAATTGTTGAATTAGTTTTGACAGCAAGAGAGAAGAAGTGAAAAGAAAGAGAGAGGAGTCAAGATTTGATATTCTAAAAATGTGACATTTTGAAATTAGAACCATGTTAAACTAAAAATAAAACTACAAAAGTTGCAAGTGAATTCATCTAAAATAATTCAATAGTTAAATGCAAAAAGTTCAGTATCTTCATTCATCTCGCAAAGATTGAACATTATTAATTTTCATAACAGCTGATACTAAAATTAGTCCAAAGGCAAAAAGAAAAAAAAACAAAACTTTAAATCCTAAATATAAGTAAAGTTGGCAAACATGGTTGTTGGCGACCTGAATGTTCCCTTTTCAATAGCTACAACAGTACTACAGTGTAGGCGAGGGCACTGCTCCTTTCCTGGATTGCTCCACTTTACCCTTGATCCATACATTATAATGCTAAGTATTAAGCAAGGCAGAATCAAGTACCACATTTTGAGTCTTTGGTAGGACTCGACATGGGATTGAAAGGAAATCTAATTGAAAACATTTTCACAGCCAAATTACCATTTCAAGTTCCATGGTTCATAATTTTCATTACTTGATATACAGAATATTTTATAAAAAAGAAAATATTTTCATTTATATACAATTACTCAAGTTTATAAAAATCTGCTCTGGAAATTGAAGTATAGGAAGTATATAAATGGCCCAACCCCAGTCATGTGCACAGACAAAAGAAAAGTCACAAAAGGGTTTTTTTTTTAAACTGGCAGTAGTTGATCAATTAATAAAAAGTATTCAGAAACCATTACTGATAAAGTGGCAAAATATAATAAAAAAAATTAGAGAAGGACAAACTGATTACCAAGAAAGATCTTTCTAATGCTATAAACTTCATAAATTAATTCATACAATGTGAATCTGGTTTTATTTAAACTAATATCTTTTAGGTTTTCAACTTCGTCTATTTCAATGGTAAATTAAAGAGATTAAATTTTTTATTAATGAACATTGACAAGAACTTGAGAATCCATTCTATTCAAGTGTACTCACTTTGCCAGCATAATGAATAAGGCTGAAGTCAGCATCAGCACGGAAATCAGGTTTTTCAAATTTGGGGTGGTTGACATGGTGTCCCAGCAGTTTATCCACATAAGTTTTGTCAGTGGCTTTGGGAAACCAACACTCCTCATCAAGTAGTGCCAAGATACCCATAGGCTGAAAAGAAATAAAGTCCAAGTATTAATAAAAGGGAAAATTAATGAGACATTACTTTCAAAATATCTTCACTTTAATGGGGGGAAAAAAATAAAATAAAAACACTAATTCTTATTTACCAGCTGTAATATATGAAATTCATCTATTTACATTCATATTTGTTAGGATGTAAGTTATATTAAAAAAAAAAAAAAAAAAGTCTTGTCAGCACAGTTTTTTTTTTTATAGGCATATGTATATAAGTCTTTACTTTTAAAATAAAATTCAATTAATGCACATTGGAACAATTCTATCAAACCAATTCAATATAAGGAACTTTTTTGAATTACAACAATTAAGGGGAAAGGGGGGTAAACAAATTAAAAAAAACAAAACATTTAAAACATTTTCACATTTAATAAGTGATAGTTTGATAAGCATTAATGTGTTGGTCATCATTATAGTCATATTTTTGCTGCCATACTCAGTAGCCTTCTTCAGCGGCCTGTTATGGTTGATAACATGGGAATTTCAAAAATCAAACCTTTTAATTAATCCAAGCACAGGCAACTTTTTTTTTTTGAGAAGCAAGCCACATGAGACATGGCTCATCAGGCAAGCCATACAACTAAAAAGAATTTAAAGCAATTTTACATTAAAGGCATCTCAACCATTTTCTCTACACTAGACCATACACAAACATCTGCTTTAGAAAAAGCAGAATTTTTTTTTTTTCTCATCCTATAAACAAGAAATCGAAGTCTTAAGTGAGCAAATTTGAAAGCCCCACAGACCACAGTTTGATCATGACTAATTCAATTCATAAAGGTTCAAATATTTAAAAAATATTTTGTGCAAGTTAATTTTTAATAAATTTATCCTTTATATGTTGCTTGTTTCTTCCAAACCAGAACATATTAGGTACGCAACCCAGGGATTGAACATATGACCACCAAGTAAGTAAATATACTTTAACCAACACATATCCACAAGGCCATTCTTCTGTAGTATTTAAGATTCATTTTCCTCAAGAATGATTTTTAAAGAAAAAAAAATGTTTACCTTTTCAATGAGGTCAATAGTTGGTTGCAAATCGAGTCCGAAGTCGATGAACTTCCACTCTATGCCCTCCCTCTGATACTCCTCTTGCTCAAGGATGAACATGGTGTGGTTGAACAGTTGTTGCAGCTTTTCATTGGTATAGTTAATACACAACTGCTCAAAGGAATTCATCTACAAGGAATAAACAATTAAATCATTTAGCAGATTTAAGAGTTGAATTTCATATAACCAACAAACCATTAGGCAAATCTCAGAAATAAGAAAATCTACAAGAGTATTCAGTATAAATTCAGAAGAGATTTTCTCAAATTTCTGACCAAATGCAGCCAAAAGATTTATATATGGATGGTTCAAAGACACATCTAAATTTTTTTTTTTTTAGGGCATCTCAGGAAAAATATATTTTAAATATCCCATTTGTGATAAGTGCGAGAAGAAGTCTTAATTTTGTGTGAGAGTATATATATATATTCCTAACTTAATAGAAAATTTAATAAAGTTTTGTTATAACTTGTAAGTTATATTTTCAAATGATCCAATGTTGTGATGACCATCACTGAGATGATCTAAAGAAAAATATTAAAATTAAATTTTAGTCTTATTTCAAGATTTCAAAGAGATTGTATTGCTTTTCAGCTATGAAAACCCATTTCAAATGTAGTCAATTACAAATTAAAGAAATGATTTATAAAAAAAAAAAAAAAAAAAAAAAAAAAAAAAAAAGAAAAAAGTGGACAAGATGCAACTTGGGACACACTAAATTATTTAAATGGCAAACAAAATCTGAAGTTCGTTAAACAACACAGCAATTCTTCAAGTTGTAAGAAAAGAAACACACTCCCCCCCCCATAAGAAGTGTCATATGAAATTATCTTAAAAATGCATATTGATTAGGTGAATTTCTATCCATTATTGTATGCTAAAGCTTGAATTATATACTGTATAAATGTAAGATGTATTGTAAATGAAAGTCAAATATTCAAAATTCCTATCTAAAATCATAAGCTTGTAAATCTTTTCTCTATGATATAATTAAATTGAATAGTTATAATTTTAAATTTAGACTAAATGTATGATATATGTGCAATATAAAACTTCTTGATAAAGATCATATATAATACTGATCAGTTTTTTTTAAATTCGCTTTCAGTTTTCATTTAAAGTTTAACAAAATTCTTTAACTTGACGATCTATCATTTAATGACCAAATTGAGACCAGTGTGAAAAAGTTGCATGAAATTTTGTTCCAATTTTACATTGTAAACCATTATTGAATATACACAACTTAAAAACTAGAGCTCAATTCCTCAGAACTTTTAATTATATCCTCATGTGTCATATCTTATTCAATAACCACAAATGTATTTTTTTTTAATGAAAATACTTTATTCAATTCTGAACCTTAAAATATCCTTACTAATTTAGTATATAGTCCTTGTCACTTTTTGCACCCTTTCACCTCCCCCCATCACCAGAAAGAAAGAAAATAATCAAATGTATAGAAATTTGTTTATTTGCTATTCTTGATCAATTACAAATTGTTAGTAGACCAAAGATGTTTTACAAGATCCCCCCCCCATGATATTCTACACCAACTAAAATTTCATTGGTGCCAATAATTGTGATGAAGACTGTATGGTAATTCAAAACTGTTTCGGACAAGAAATTTAACAATAAAACTAAGCTTAATGATCTAACAATAAAAAATATCATAATTGAGACCCCCCCTTTAAACCCCAAGTTTTCTCAAAAGAACTTATAACATTGAAAATATTTTTAAATATCTGCTTAACAGGTATCATTTTTTTTTTATGCCTCTGCAATCCTATAGGTACGTTTCCATAAACATCCTCTCCTGAAAAATAAATTATGCTTTAAAAGAAAAGAAAAAAAAAAAAAAAAAAAAAAAAAAAAAAAAAAAAAAATCAGGATTACTGTAATTTGTTGAAGCAAATTTCAGGCAAGCTTTTATGCAACTCTTACTGAGAGAATATATATATATATATATATATATATATATATATATATATATAAGGTTACCAAAGGCAGCTAAGATGAAAGAGCAAATTGTTTTTTTTATGAGAAACAACATTGTACCATTGGAAGGAAAAAAAAAAGGCTGCTATGCCTAGTCTCAAATCTTTGTATTTGGGGGGGGGGGTCAGAATTTAGATTATGAAACCAATTGTAAGGATTTATGAATTCACACCAATAAGTCCATGGTAGAAAGATTTATATCAAAATTTTTTATGGATGATTTTCATTGTAAATCCACCAATAATTGTTTATGATTGATTGTCCAACTCCATAGACAAATATTTCCCAGTTGTGTGGTAGATAAAAGCATCATCAGATGATTTTTCTGCATTTCCCCACATCCAGATTCACCTGGTTCTTCACTGATAATTAAAACATTAATTTACAAGTTTCACAGCAATGTTAGGAATTAAAATAGTCATCTGTAAAATAGATTTAACGTAAATTCATTTTTATGAAATTAAACCCAGAAAGTCAGCTTAGTGCTCTGACAAAACAAAAGGATTAGTAATCATTTGAAAAGTTAAATTTTGTTTTGTTAGTCTACAAACTTCAATCAACTTTCACATATGTACAAGCCAAGAAATGGTTACCCAAGTGTTATATACACACATGGAGTAGACTTTGGTAAAAAAATGGAATATATATTAAAAATAAACCCAGACTCAACACACACACACACACACACACACAGAGGGAAAACAAGACAATTAAAACAAAAAATTGATAGTTAAAACTGTAACTAATATAACAAACTTGGTTGGTTTCTTTGTTTAATAGTATATCAACTTTTGTAGGTTTATTCAATGTCAAAGACATCCTTGTAGAATAAGAATAGCGATACTATTTAACCTCTAGCTGGGAAAATGAGTTTATACCTTTCCCAAGGGTATTAATCTTAAAGTGAATGTAATAGTATGACAAGTTTGAACACTTATTACAGTTTCACAAGTCTAGCACATCATTACCTCACACGGACTCCCTACATATTCTGTTTAGGAATATCAAAATATTCAGAATTTAAACATCTTTTTAAATACTTCATTTCTAAAAATCAATACAGCAACAAAATCTGAATAAATGACCAGTACTAAAAGTAAAGATGACTAAAAGGGATTGCATGTTGTAATGTCAATGCACATATTCACAAACTATTTCAAAGAATCCAGTTTCAAGAACCATTTTTTTTTTTTTCTAATTTTAGAAATTTTTTTTTTAAACAAATTATTTATGCAAGATATTTTCATCAAGTTTCAAACATTAAATCCTTAAATATTAAGAACACTTTACAAAACTTTCTTGAAATTGCTACTAAGCGTTTCTAAGGAATCTGATCAAATTGAATTTTTATCTAACATTCTAATAGTATAAGTTTAGCATTATCTGTGATTAGAGCCAATCCAGACTAAATTTTTAAATAACCTGATGAATTGGCTGTAACAATAGTCAAATTTAACTTGTCAACATCAGTTTATTTTGTATATGAAAAAGTTTGTATTTTAAACTTATTTTTCAACAGTATTTCGTCTATTTAAAAGAAATAAAATAAAAATTTGATGAAAAGATTAAAACTTTTAGATACCAAGACTTAAATGATATAAAAATCAGAAACAAAGTTTATGCAAAAGATCTTTTGTATATTTACTTAATGAGTATAAACTATTTTCTGATAGAGTTTATATCTTTTCCCACCAATTCATTTGTAAAATCTTTAAAACCAGCAATAAAACAAGATACCCTGAAATTATAGGGAACTAGTTGTCCAATGGAAATTTCTTACAGATAAATTAGACAAAAAAAAAAAAAAAAACAAAAAAAAAAAAAAAAAAAACACAAACAAAGTTCATAAATATAAAAATTCCTGTGTTAAAACCATTGTCAACACAAATATTACTCATTTTGAAATCTTTATTTCTATATAAAACTCATAGTAAAAAGTCAAGCCAAACATTTTTATTCTTAAGAAAATTTTTTTCAAATATTAAGATATTTTAAAATGACTATTTCAGTTAACTAAATTGAATTAATTAATCTTGATAAAACTTTAAGAGTTCCTAAAATTCATTAGCTAATAAGGATGTTAGTAAGACACACACTAGAGAGGGCGGAAGATGGCAGTCATAAGTTAGTCAATTATTAGTCACCCAATTTTTGGTCATACTTTTGTTAAGTAAATGTTCATAAAATTTCAGATTTAGGGCTACAATGAAAAATAAAAACTGAATAAAAAGGGAGATAAGCCAAATATTCAACAATTGAAATGATGGATGATCACTTGTTAAACAATTTTTTAAAATAGTATGGGTAGGAGCAGACAAATAGGTTGCAAGAAAAGACACTGATGACTGATGCGCCTGTTTATTAGCAACCAATTAGTTTAGATTTGGGGGAATCCAGTTAATCCATACAGGTTCAGACATCAAACAACTACGTGAATCTAACTTACCTTAATATCCTGAAGGAGATCATAGCCAACATTAGAAAAACAAATCATCAATTTCATACAAATTGAAATACTAAATTTCAAGATGAACATGGAACAAACAGTAGAATAAAGATACACGCACGCACACACAATATTAGAAAAGTATGGGCCTTTTTCTTTTTCAATAGTGTTAAATTACCATTATTTTATTGCAAACCCTAACAAGATAAATTATTTCATAAGAATTAACTACATTGTTTCACAGTACAATTACAGAATCATTTTTAGTTTGACATTTTTCAAGATTTGCCCTGAATATCTTTAACAGTTAAACAATTATTTAACTAAGAAATCAATTATTCATCAGATAAGAAATAAAATAGATTTACTTGTATTAAGCTGAATGATTTAATCAAACATGATTAAGCTAAAAATGTGATTTCATGTTTTAACGGGGGGGGGGGGGGGAGAAATTAAAAAAATGAAAGTTTCATAATGCAAGCAAAATTAAGCCTTTTCATCTTAAAAAAAAAAAAACACTGGCCGATCATCTTTATATTAAAGATGAAACAAATGTCACTTTTAAATCCAAGTACAATTAAAAGTACATTTTTGCGTTCCTTATGAATAACATTAGTTTGCAATACACTCAACATATGCCACTGAGGATCCAATTTTAAATTTTTAACTTACTACCCTAATATTCAGTCCTAACATTTTCTCAAAAAGGAAAAAAAAAATATGTGAAAGCCTACACACTAGCTAATGTTCCAAAATGAGTTTAACTATCAATGAAGAGTCGGCAGCATCTTAATCTTCATATAAATTTAATCTCAAGGCTTTTGAGTGACAAACCCATAAACAAGTCATAACACTTCATTAAACTATCACCTAAGACAATCTTAGTTTTTGAGCATCTACAACACTAACAAAACTCAAGTTTCTTTATTCGTCTTCATTCTTAAACATTAGATTTTCAAGAAAAAGAAAAGAAAATAAGCTTAAACTTTAAAAAAAGCTCAAATATTAGACACTTTTCTTCATTATAATCTATAATTTATTTTTATAGAAGCAGTGATAACTTTTTTTTTTAAAAACCAAGTTCTAAATACTATTTGTTATCAATCGGGATTGTTTTATCAACAGAAGACTTTTCGCTAAAGCAGTTTATATAGAAGAAAGGAAAAAAAAAAAAAAAAAAAAAAAAGAAAGAAAGAAAATGGAGGCCAAGATAAGAAGCTTTAGGCCAGTTTTCAACTGGTCAAAATTTGAAAACTAAAACAAGATGTGCAGAAAGCCTTACCAGTTATAGTGCTCTATTGTCTATGCACATGCAAATACAATGGGAAATTGGATAAGTGTCAACATCTACATTGTGAGAAAGTAGAATGCTGATGATGCTGGTTCACAAGAGGAACAAAAAGTAGAATTAAGTGCTGATAGATGTGGTGGGAAGGGGATCACTACTTAAATAGCTACACAATCAGATTGCTTGATAGTGGAAGTAAAAAATATAGAAATTACAAACTAAAATGAGTGAGTAAAATTCAACATATGGGTGAATACCTAGAATAAAAAAAATAAAAAAAAATAAATAAAAAAAATCACAGAAAATCATTTGGGCATTATTTTATTGTATTTTTCTCTATTAACGATTTTTTTTTTTTTTTTAAAACTAATAATCCTACCTCTATCGATAATCAAAAGAAATTTCTTGATTTGTCAGGAAAATAACCCAACAAGAAAGATCAACATGTATAAAGAAAACCATTATGATTCAAGAGGGTTGGGGATAAGTTAGAAACAGAGAAATAAGTACATCTTAATAAAATCCTTAACTAATATGCAGTGTAGTGGGAATTTTGCCTGCTCTGTGCAGTAGTCAAATTGGCCACCTTCTTAAACATAACACCTTCGATCAATGAAAAACATGAAAGATTTACATTTACAGAGTGATGATCAATTTAATAATCTTTGCTTAATGGCATATCAACCTTTGTGCATTATTTAATACTAAAGCCATCTTTGTAGAAGAAGAGTAGTGGTACTATTTAACCCATGGTTGGGGGATGGGAGATATGGGGGGGTTCATAGCAATGTGATGATGTTAAAAATTAATACCTATAGACAGACAAAAAAAAAAAAAAAAAAAAAAAAATTCAATTTACAACATAGAAAAGAAAGTCTAAAAATGAATGGAAAGTAGAAATAAAAAGATGAAAAACATTGAATGACTTGGATATTTATCCCCCTCCCCCTCCTAAAAAATAGTAAAGAACATTTGGCTCAGGTATTTGTTCTTAATGAAAAACAATGTATATCAAGGTGTTAATCCTTCCAACTTTTCAAATAGCAAATTCCTTTATCTCTCCCAATCAAGTGATTCAGTATATTCTTTCAATAAAAAAAAGAAAGTTAAGTTTATGATTACTTATAGTTGAGCAAAAAAAAAAAAAAAAAAAATAAAGTTATAACATTAGCTGCCTTGTGCAGTCTGTACACTCCATGCCACACCACTGACTAATTTAAATAGGAACTACCAAATTGGAGTAGAAAATAGAAATTATTTTCTAACTTCCATGTGAACAAGCATCACTGCAGACAAATTACAAACTGAAAATAATTCTTGACTCTGAACAGAAAGAAATCTAATTGAATCATTTCCTAAAAAATTTCTTATAAAAATATTTTAAGATTTTAACAATGGCTCAATATTTAAAATGACAATGTTGAAACTAAAAAAGTTTCAAATGCAAAGAGCAAGTGTAGTGTCTATTTCCCTGCATGATAGCTGGGAAAAAGAAGTCCAAGCAGCTAAGTAAGACGACAATGTTGGCTAGCAGAATTGAAACATGCAAATGTAAAGAAAAGCTCTTGTGCATCATCCACTGGTCAACAGTGAAGGAAGGAAAGACAAAAATAAAATAAAATGGGAGATTTGGTTACCTTCCCATCAGAGCTCTGCAGCAAAAGTAAAAAGCATAGGATTGATAGAAAAGAAAAATCAGTGAGAACAATGAAAATATAATTATGTCTCTTTGAAAAAAAGTGGCCAGTAAAGAACTGTATAGATTTTATGAAAAGCAGCTATTATTTTCAAAAGCTGCTACTCATTAAGTTTCTTGATAATACTTAGAGGAAGGGGAAAGATTAAAAGTATATAAATGAATGAATAAAATAAATTAAAAAAATATTTTAAAAAAAGAGAAAAGTATCTTGTTTTTCTATTCCAAACTATATGCTACACAAGACAATGAATAATCCAATAAAGACAGATGAAATCAAGATTATAATTCTTCAATTTATATTTCGCTTTTTTTAATTAAATTTTTATCTAGAGAAAAAATACACTAAGTGTAATGCATTTCATTTTGAAAAATGGGATGACCCAATATCTATGTAGCATATAGCCCTAGAATTTAATCCCAATTTCATAATTATTTTCTGATCTTTTAAAAATTAACAGCCTTATATTCAATTATTAACAGATCAGTAAAAAATTTATATAGTTTAAAAAATATTTAAAGTTATTTTAAAGAGAGAGAGAGAGAGAAGGGAGAGAGAAAGAGAAAAAAAAACAAAAAAAACAAAACACTAATCAGATGCACTGAAAGGTAACCAAAATGCTCCAGAAGAGCCAAAGTTGCAGGTAATTATACAGTTTTGAGTCCATTCAAAAGTTTCCTCCTGTTCAGTAGAGAGAAAAAAAAAAAAAAAAAAAAATTTTAATCCACATCTAAGCAACATGCTGTTCACAATTGATATTTAACCATTTCAAACTGCTTTGATAGGTTGAGTAAATTTATTAAAAAAAAAAAAAAAAAAAAAAAAAAAAAAGTCCGTATTATTCAGTTTTGTTAAGGCACATAGGAATAGAATTGTTTTTAAAATGGGAAAGAAAAAAAACAAAAAAAAAAAAACCAACAACAAAAAAAAAACTCACAGCTGAAGTGACAAAATTCAATTTAATCCTATTAAATATTGACTATCAATAAATAAGCTGCTACTCCTAAATCTACAACCACAGAGTAAGCTATTCTTACTGCCTATTGCTAACAAGTTTGACACTTACAGGGTAATCCCTCTCTTAATTCACAAACTTTTCTTGTGGGGGATGAGGGAAAGAGATTTACCCCGTTCCAAGAAAAATCTTTAAAATATTTTCATCCTCACATATTTTAACTTGATCCAGAAGTGACAAAAAAAAAAAAAAAAAAAAAAAAAAAGATTAGCAACTACCAAACTAGTTAAAGCAAGGTTATGGCTTTATAGTTGGATTGAAAATTCATTTTTAATCAACATTATTAAAGAAGGATTAAGACAAAGTCACGTATGTGGTTTTTTTTTGTTTTTTTGTTTTTTTTAAAAATAGCCTTACCTTTCAAGGTTAAATAGAACACAATTTACAACCATTTTAAAAATTAATTCTTTTCAATATAATCAACTAGAAATTTTGTGGTTTGGCAAACTACTTGGAGAAAGGTCAAAACTAAATGTCAATGCAAATTTAAAGCATCTGTCAATTTCAGTAATTCACTTAAAGCAGAACAATTATCCTCAATAAGCACTAAACTATTAAAATAGTTCTTAGGCATTCCCAACATACCTTATTTCAAACTTTAAATATTGTTTTGCATATCCGCAAACTTTGTATGATAGGGAAATTGAATAAGTCATCTTTACGGCTGTAAATAATTTTACACACGAAAAAAGAAAAATCTAAGTGTATTAATTACATTTAAAAAAGTAAAAATTTTACTCAGAGGAAATATAGACAAATTGGGATCTTACTGTTGTACAGCAAACTCAGTAAATTTTTTTAGACCCCCCCCCCAACCGTTGAATTTACCAGTTTTAATAAGTCAGAAATTTACAGTGCTGAGACTTTGATAAGTACCAAATTCTTACTGACTACCTTTTACTGGAAGTAGTTAAATATTAAATGTTTAACTGAACATATTAAATCTGGAAAAAAAAAAAAGGGAAAAAAATTAAAATTAATATAGGATTCAACAAATTAAGCCAAACATAGCTGTATACAAGGGACTTTAGACATCAGATTTTTGTAAACATTACAAAATTTAAATATCTTTTCTCTTAGGAAGTTTCATTTCTTTGAGAAAATAAATTTGCAAACCTGTTTTAGATTGATTGTAAATACTGTTTACAGTCTTGTCAACAAATACTTTGATTATGCAATAGTGGAGACTTAAAAAAAATCTGGTTTTTAAAATTCTTTCAAAAATCAACTATGAAGATGTAAAATTTGATTAAAAAAAATAAACAAAAAAAACCCACCAATGTTTAATGAACTGGATTTTGAAAAAGAATTAAAGGGGTTCATTTTTCTGCCAATGAATTAAAAGTCATATTTTCTTGAATGACAAAGTATAGAAGAACAAAAATGATTATTTTAGAAACTAGTTTCACTTGCATGTTAACTCAAAATAGAAACAGTTACTTAAAAATAAAAAAGCCTTTTCCAATATAAAAATTTTTTTTATAAGTTTACTTAAAATTCTTTATTTTCAAGGAATATTATAAAAATCTTGATAATGTCACTGACAAAAAAATTTTTTTTCCTTTAACATGAAATTACTTTTTAAAAACATACTAATTTCAAACTATTGTAAAGATTGGTTGAAAGAATTGTGTGCATGTCATAATTAAAGAGCAAAATTTAAATACAAACTAAAAGGCCATACTTTAGCTTTACATCTAAAATAAAAAGACAGTTCACTGAAGAAGAAAAAAAAAAAAAAAAAAAAAAAGTAAATTAAATTAAAAATTAGATTAGTAGAAACTATTATCAATGACGCTAAATGATCATTCCATTCCAAATAAGTCAACTTTGTTTAAATTGGTGAAGGTGAGGTAACTAAAAAAAAATTAAAGCAGAAGAAAAAAAAATCACGAAACAAATTCTGACAAAACAACGAACACTAACTACAGAGAACAAATGCATAGTTAGTATTATTACATTATGTAATTACTAAAGATATAATTATGTATGACATGACAATAAAATCAGTTTCCTAAATAAAGAATAGATGTAGAATTTTCATCAGTTCTCTGCTGAACCTGTCATTAAAACTAATCAATTACCTAAAAAAACAAAAATTAGAAATCAACACATGTATGTTCTTTTAACACCAACATCGATAATTAGAAAATAAAAGTAAATAAATAAAATAAGTAAAATAAAATTTCAAGTTCATTTAACTTAGGTGTATAGTAATAATCACAATTGGTAAGTAAAAATTCTCATTTCAAATTATTGAAAATATTAATGTCACCTTAGGAGAGAAAAAAAATCCTACCTTGAAAATTTCAAAGCCAGCAATATCCAGTATTCCAATAAAAGATGCTCCTTGACGTTTGGTTCTGTCTAAGGATTTATTGATTCGGATCACAAGCCATTTGAACATACGTTCATAACAGGCTTTGGAGATGGCTTCAACAGAATACTCTGCCTAAAATAGAATATTTTCATATCATTTAAGCAACAGAAAAAAAAATTTCAAGAGATTATTTTCTTCAATGGAGCATTTCAAAAAAGGATTTAACAAAAATATAGCCTCATAACCATTTTAGTATTTAAAAAAAATAAAATAAAAAATTTTAGTGATAGATAAAAATATTCCTTAATACAAAGTGTGTAAAATAAATATCAAAAAGATCATTTTAAATTAGGTTTCTATTTTTTAAAGACGGCATTTCAATAACTAGAACTTACTAATATAACATGGGTTTTAAGATGGTCATTATTAAAATAAATAAAGGACAGTTACTTTTATAATACAATAAAATGTCCTGGAGAATGACACAAACTATGGGATTTTGATATACAAACAGATCATATGAGAGAGAGAGAGAGACAGACAGAGAGAGAGAGAGATTGTGGACTTTGCAATCATGGCCAACTATAGAGTAAAATTGAAAGAAAATGAAAAGGATAAATACCTTGACCTTGCTAAAGAATAATAATAATAAAAAAAAAGGAACAGGAAAGTGACGTTTATATCAATTGTAATTGGTGCTTTTGACAGTCACCAAAGGATTATTAAAGGGATTGGAGGAGTTGGAAATAAGAGGACAAGCGGAGACCATCCAAACTACGTTATTGAGATCGGCCAGAATACCGAGAAGAGTTCCAGAGACTTGCTGTCACTCAAATTTCAGTGAAAGACCATCACGGCTAACACTGATGTGAAAAACTCCCAAGGAGTAAATAAAATAATTTTTCTTGTTCATTCACTACAGGTTTATTGCCTTGTTTTCACTGAGCATTCAGAATCTCAGATTTCAATAAATATTTATTGTTATTAATTTTTCAAACTTGGAACGGTAATATTTACCCACAGACGTCTAAAGATTCTTTTGTCTAGATTAAGTATAGATTAATCTCATCAATTTGTGTTGAAATAAGTCAATTATTAAAAAATATTTCAGACCAAACATTAACACAAGAGTTCAGAATTAAAAATGAATCTTAGAACAAATTAAAATCTACCATTTCTCCCAGACCTACAGAATCAGTATAAGCAAAAGTTCAATTTTACCATCTTCAGATGAAAGGATACTTTTAAGTAATACAGAAATTAAAATATAGGGAGAAGTCGTTCATCATGTTGTGCTGCTAGCACAGATATCCCTGACCTTCTCTCGCCACTTCTCCCTATCGTTCATCGCCTCTGGCAGGTCTTCAGGGCTACATCCCGTATCCTCACATAGCTGCTGTATGTATGTTCGAGCAGATCATCCTGCTTTTGCCGGGCCATATGCGGGGGTCCATAGGAGTAAATCACTTATGAGCTCGTCCCTGCTTCTCCAGCAGTGTCCTGCAAGTCTGGTTCGTCTAACTTAGATAGTTTTCATGATGGGAGGCAGGTGGCCGTATAGTTGGTGCCTTGTGGGGTGTTGCTGCCAGGACTTGTTCAATATTGCTCGCAACATTCTTGTATAATTGCCATCTAGTTTCTTCTCCAGCCGTTTAGTTAGCATCCAAGTGGTGCAACTATATAGCAGTATCGATACGATCGCTGCCTGGAAGAAACTGCATTTCATTTTATTGGTCAGGTCTGATTTCCATATGATCGAAAGCCTATCGATAGCTATCCACGCCTTCGTTAGCCGTGTGTCGATGTCTTTTTCGGTTGATGTGACGCTTTCACATGAAATCCAATCCTGTACTATTTGCTCTTTAACCAACTTAGAAATGCCTCTATATTGATATTGCATTTAAATAAGATTAACCTTATATGAAAAAGCAGACAAAATATACACTGTATTATAGTTGCTTCATTAATCAGAGATATCAGTATTTTTAAAAAGATACTTTAAATCTTAATCCACCTTTTACTTTCCTATCTGCTACAACTTGGGGAAAAAAAATAAAATAAAATGAAATAAATAATTATTAAGCTTTAGATGATAGCCAATCCCAAAACTTTATATTCTTCTCTATGTCGAATAATTGTAAATTCAAGATGTAAAATTCCTTGTTTTCATGAAATTAAAAAACTTTCTAGCAGAATAATCTTTACACAGGAAAAAGATCCTTTCAGGCTTTTAATGAACGGTTTGGTTTTTATGGCAGCATATTAACCATTATTGGTTATTTAATGCCAAAACCCGATTTTTACATATATATTAAATAAGATTTGTAAAGTAATACAGAATGTCGATACACACAGTTAAATGATCTAACAGTTCTATTTCTAACAATTCGATTGAGCACAGGCCATTTGTTTGGACAGTTTTAATGTCAAACACTTCTATTTGACCCATTGTTAAGACCGTATCAGGTGCTACCACTACAGACCTAAGTGGACCTGGGAGCAATGACAATGAAGGGGGTACTCCACATTCCCCAAAACTCAACATTAAATGGAGCCCCATCATCAGATTGTTTAGTATCATACCAAGGACACTCATTGGGGGAGGGGGTGTCTTATCCCTCTGCAGAGATGCAGCAGTGTATTCTATAGCCCTAACTGACTTGGCTAATGAACTAGGCATCAAAGATTTTTTTTAAATTATTAAATCATTTTTTTTTTAAATCTTAAAACTCAGCAATTTGTTTCCTAGAGTTGAAGGCTTGGGGAAGAAAAAAAAAAATTAAAACTCCTGATATCTTAACTTTATGTTACTCCTTTCAAAAGCCAATTGTTTTCACAATTATAAACAAACTGATTAAAATTAGGAAAATCTGTAAACTAAAACTCAGTTTTTGAGAATATTTTTCTTTAGAATTAAATATAAATTTTCTAACACTGACAAAGATTTACTAAAATACTCTAGCAAGTCATTTTTTTAAAAAAAATCCCTAAAACTTTGAAATGAGACCTAGATATTCTAGAATATAAACAGTAGGAAACAAGTTTTGAGCCAAATTTGCAATCAAATATTGAAAATTAAGGAAAATGTACTCACTTGTTCTTTTGTTTGAGCCTTTGTTACATGATCTCTGCCGACTTTGATTTTGGGTCTGAGAAAGGCTTGAGTCAGGGCAGTGACATTCAAACCTAATAAGTGGCAGACCTTCTGGGCAACTAAAATACAAGAAAAATACTGAAGATGAAAATGCAAATCTAATTTACCCAAATTCTATTAAAGCTCAAAAATCATTCAGTTCCATTGAAAACTCAATATTATACAATTTGTCTATAGTGAAAAATTTTATACTACACATTTCAATTGGCAGAAACTGACGTATCCTATTGTTATTGAGCACCAATATTCCAAATAAATCCTACCTGAACATTCTTGTAACACAAAAGAAACTCAATTTACAAATGCTCAAATTAAGCTATCAGCTAAAAAATCTTGAAATCATGATTTTAAATTATGAAAATAAAATTAAGTAATTTGAAATATTTCTTCAAAACTCATTTTCAAACTAACCCTTATTGTTGCTGATATTACAGCTGCACTCTTGAGTAATATCAAAATTGACCACTAAATATGCAAGAAAGAAAGCATAATAGTATGTTATTTCTCAGTGAAAACACTACATATAGTTTTAATCATTCTGATTGCAAAATAGACACCAAATGTTTACTTTCAATTCATAGATCAAACTGTAAAGAAAATTATTTTCTCACACACAAAATCAATTCAAAGCTTTCCCACTATTTTCAATGAATATAGCAATACATTAGCCTGTTTATCATTAAAAATTGCCAAAGATTTTACGAATCAAATATTGGGATACATGTAGGCATAATCTCAGTTGTAAAAACTGACCTGTATTGTCAGGTAATGTTGCCTGGTCTGAATTCCTTTCTTGTCTAAACACCATATTTCCAAAAAGGAGAACTGCTGAAACAACTCTGAAGATTCCTGCAATGAAAAGCAATTCCATAATGTTAATATTAAATGTTTTATCACATTTTAAGGTAAGATAATCTACGTATATATTATTTTTTTTCCTTAAAATATTACATGAAATCGTGATTAAACAGCTAGAAATTAGATTTTTTACTTCATCCCTAAAAATCTATGTAAGCCCATAATATATCCATTTTAAAAAAATTTTTTTAAATAAATAACTTATTCAAGGTCATATTGCAGAAGTTTTAGTTAAGCCAGGTTAGACATCTCCAGGATAGGTAATCATTGCCTGCCCAGGCTTGTACAGTGCAGCAAACTCTCCACTGGCCATCATGACATAGGAATAACCAAAAGAAGCAATTCCAGTAGGAGGGAGGGAGAAAAGAAACCCTTTAGTGCATGTCACATCAATCATCATTCTCCTAAGATGAGAACTACAACGCCTGGTGTCTCAGCACCAACCATGTCTTCTCTTTGAAGACACCCATAGGGCTATTCTCAAGGTCAAAAAGGTATAGGGGCAGAACTGCAACACCAGATCATCAAGCTCTGACAAGACCATCAGCTGCTGCAGATGTGCCTGCTTGTCCTGCATCAGTCTTAGTCACAAATGTGCCAGCAATTGGCGTAGACTAGCTCCTTCTTGATCTTCATTTCATGACGCTACATTGAATAAAATCAAGATGAGAAAAATCTGTATAAAGTGTCAAATGTACCATAGATAAATGTTGGTGTGAAAAATTATTTTCTTTTTTTTTTAAATAAAGAAAAATAATGGGTAAACACACTGAGGAATTCTACAAAGAAAAATTCATAAAAAGTTCAGATTTTCTATTCTTGTAAGAACTGTAAAATAAAAAAGTCAGTTGAATATTCTAAAATTTGCAAGTCAGAAAATGTTTCCTGTTCAACATACCATTCACATCATCTTGTGAAAGTCCCATGACAAGCATAGCTTCATGTGTTTGTTTGAATTCTGCGACATCATCAACTCCATTAACAGGCATAGGACCACTAGACATATAATGGTAAGATTTGGCATCTTCTAATAAAAAGTCATCTGCAGAAAGACAAGTTTTGAAAATTAATCAAAGAAAATTTATAAAAAAAAAAAAAAAAAAAAAAAAAAGCAATTAAAGTTTTATTTGCAGTTATCTTGAATGTCAATTATGAAATCAAGTAAATATCTAAATTTCTTAAACATTTTTCAGAAATTAAAAATATGAAATAGAAAACTTTTGCTATGTTCATAAAAAAAAAAAAAAAAAAAAAAAAAAAGTTGTTTTTTTTTAAATTATAACGTATTTGAATTACTAGCATTAAAATCTTAAAGAATTTTAATATTTATTTAACCCCTTTTGCTCTTTTCAATATACAATGTTTTGTTTTTAATCTAGTAAGCTATTCAAAGTGCTACCAAATAGGAAAATGGATAAAAATAATTACTGTCAGGCAGAAAATCAAATAACCAATGTTTGAAAATTCTTCAAAACAAAAATGAAAGATACAAATCTTAAGAATTTATATCTTCTGTATATTTTTACTATTAAGTTATGATCATCAATGCATTTTATATTGATATTAATATTTCATTGATTTATCCTTCCTTTCAAGGACAAGAAAAGTATACTTAGTTTTAACCAATAAAGTATGACATGCATATTCACTCATTACACACTTTCAACTATTATCCAGAAATTAGTAATTAGTTAAAAAAAACACACACACAAAAATAGAAAAATAAATCTGCAGAAGTTTTCACTCACTTTTCTGTGCAGCTGAAGCACCAGTCAAGAACTGATAAAAGATGTGGAAACTTCGTTCTCCTTCTGCTTGTCTTACAGAACGAGATTTCTCCAGGAGATCTTTTATAAGTTAAGGTTTTAAATAATAAAGTTTCATTGAAAATTATTTTCTCTATAAACAATTCTATTGATGTAACAGTATTTATCATACGATGTACTGTCCATAAAAATTTTGAAAGATTTCTCCAATACATTTTTTACTAGTGATACTTAGAGGTTTATGTGATGCAATGGTTATCATAGGAACTAGAACCAGCAAACAGTTCAACTCCTGAAATAGGCTGTTTGCATAGCACTAATACTCCTGGTAAAGGTATGAATACAACTGTTCAGCTATGGGTAATTAGTAGGGCAGATTGGGCTCTTTAACCTTGGTATGGCAACCAATCTAAAAGGAAAACTGAATTCAAACCCGACCTGGAAAGGGAGGAACTCCACTAGGCTATACCCGCCCAAGACATACACGAGTAGCAACTTTATGACCAAACCAGGTTATAGGATAAGTTTTAAGTCTGAGTATCCAATATTTTAAGAATTTTCCAAATCAATTTTATCTGGTCCATGAAAAAAAAAAAAAAAAAAAAAAAAAGCAGTTGTTAAAAATAATTTGGTTTACCATAACATCAATAAACCATTAGACCCACTAGTTTGAATTATAATCACCAATTTCAGGACTGAAAATTCCTGACAATTAATATTCAGCAGTTTTATAGCTAATCAGAGTTTTCCTAATGAGATAAAGGACTTGTGTATTTAACTGAATAAAATCTAGTCAAACTATTTCACAATTTGAATCTTGCCTATAACTCATTTGTTAATTGAAAGATTTTAAAAGACTCCACTGATGTCATTTATCAAACTCAATGCTACTACAAGAGTAATAAGAAATTACTTTCTATTCAAAGTTTTTTATTTTTTAGTAACATTGACAACTTTCATAAATGTTCTTAAAAAGGATACAAGTTTCTATGTTGGCTCCACAGATATATCCAGACATATCGAAATTGATTCTGATAAATTTGCCCTAGAATAAAAATGTTAAAAGCTATCAGTAAAACAATGTTCAAAACTAAATGAAAACATGATTTAAAAATTAGAATATTCTTCAAGTAAACTCAATTTATTATTTATAGAGTACTTACAAAACGAGAAGAGTTGTCATTTTTGATGGTTTTGGCATTTCCAAAAGCTTCCAGAATCGGATTGGCTTGTAGAAGTTGATTTTCAAGTTCACCCTAAAGTTAAAACAAACTCGTAAATTTCAAAAATCTAAATTAGTCAAGAACAGTTGAGAAAAGAACAACACCTAAACAAGACATTACAACGTATACTATTTAAATTTATATAACTATATACTCAGTTATGTTTAAAATAAAAAAAAAATAAATAAATATGGCTATATAATTAAGAGAATTGTAAGTTAAATGACATGCACTAATTTGTTATATTAAGTTAAGGAAAGAAAAGCAATTTACTGATTTTACATGTACTAAGAAATTAAAAAAAAATTTTTTTTTTTTTAAATCAAAAGGGATTGCTTTTAAATTTTATTCACCAATAACTTGGTTGTATCTTATTTGCTGTGGGTTATGAAAAGCAAATAACCCTCTATAACAATGGTTACAAATTTTTTGAATAAAAATTGAATATTTCAGATTTTTCTCTATAGTAGCATTTCCTGTGAAAATTATACACCAAATGGACAAGATGGTAACTATGATAAGACGAAAAAAAAGAAAAAAAAAAAAAAGAAAAGGCATTTCATTAATCAGGAAAAACAAAAAGTTAATTGATACTGCAGGAACAATTTCTTTGAAGAGGGGGGAAAAAAAAAAAAAAAAAAAAAAAAATGAATACAAGGAAAATCACATGGAGTTAAATGAATTTCGAGTTTAGACTTCATCTAATTTTGAAGGCTGTCAAATAAGTAGCCATTTTTGTTCCTACATTGGATTTCAATAATTGTTTAGATATTAAGTTTTGTTTGATGTTTATAATCACAGAAAATTTATGTACTGAAAGATAAAATAAAAAGGTCACATTTACATCATTCTCAATAATCAGAAAGTGAGAGAGAGAGAGAGAGAGAGAGAATTTTTTAACTGAGCTGATTTGCTTGATTCAAATGACTAACTGTTAAGACAACACATGTCCACTGAGAGAGACTATGTTTACTTACCACCATGTGACCATTCAACATTCCCTGCTGGAGTTGGCATGCATTGAAAGGAGATAAGGTTTCTAAATTAAAACTAATCAACAACCTTCTTTCAGCAAATTAGCCAAGAGAAGTTGAAAACAAGTTCTGCAAAATCAGATGGCCAAATGAACCATTGCATTCCACCATTTTCTTTAATAGTAACAAAATGTAAATAATACTCAAGGAAAAATATTTTAGTGAAAGGTTATGAATACCTAAAAAACTTAAAATGGTTATAAATAGCTTCAACATTGATCCAATAAAAAAAAAAATTAAAAAAAAAAAAAAGGATGGGGGGGGGTAGGGATAAGTCCAAAATAAAATTTATTAAAATGAATGTCTTAACATGCGAATTTCAGTTAAAGAGTTTTATCAAAATAATGATTGATGTTTAAGTTGATAAGGTTAGAGTTGTCATCATCATCAGCAGCACAAGTGACCCATAATTGATTTAAGAAGAGATCAGGGCAAAGAAAAGTTGGATGTCCACCAACTACAATACAAGTTGTTGCATGGTTGGCAAGCAAATGTTGCAACTGCATGCAGAAATATCAAATGCAATTATAGAGAGTGGAATTTGGTTTTCCAATTCAAGAAGCAGATATATTGAAAGAGGGAAAAAAATGCAAGAAATGGTGGGGCAGGGGATCCTCCTTTTTTTCTTTTTTTTAAAAATAGGAATAAATTAACTGAATTGGAACTTTAAACTAAAAATTGGAAGGAGGAAGAAGAAAAAAGGGTAGGGGGTAAGTTTTCTATATTCAAAGAATTTTTAAAATTTTAGCATTGAATTTAATCTTTGCAAATAAAAGACTTAAAAAATAACATTTTGAATGAATTTTAAATCAAATATATAACGTTTACTCAGCTATTATATACATTAATTGGCAGGGGAGACAGTAGGCTCTAAGTGAATGAGAGAGATCATTGAATGCAATAGTATAAAAGCTTTGACGACACTAGGTTAAAAAAAAAAAAAAAAAAAAAAAAAAAAAAAAAAGCATAGATGGCATAAAGCAAAAGGATGTTATTAGAAGTGATCCCAACAAGTGCACAGGGCTTTCATCACTTCCATTCTTCAATCACAAGATGCTTTTTTTTTTGGTTGGGGAGGGGGTCCACATGAAGCAATGTTTGTTTATAAGCAATATAAAGCTATTTAAATTGTATACTCTTAATCCAGTTGACCCATGGGACAGGAAAGGGGAGTGGTTAATGTTGATAAGGCAATCTAAAAATATACTTTCCAATTTACATCTGGTTCTCCAAAGACAACTGAAGCGAGCCTCCTGATTGCAATGCAATCCATATATGTATATGTATATAAAACAATATATGCAGTGCTTATAAATGAGTGCAAAAAGGTCACAAGGTGGCACTGTACTTAGTGAAATTTTGGTGTTATAATAAACAAAGAATACTATAAAAATGGATTTCAGCTGGTCTGAACTAAAGTTAATCCCAGGAAAATACCTGTTAAAAAAATAATTCCAAATAATCTCAGTGATTTCTAGAAATTAGTCAAAAATATTTCTGAAACATTTTGTATTCATCTTTAAGCTATTGTTACTGGATAAATAATTTCTAAATATTTTTCAATGTAAAATGTGTAAAGAAAGAAAAGAAAAAGAAAAAAATGAAAATGCTACAAGTAATATTTAACCCTTTCACTGCCAATTTTTTTTTAAAGTTTAAGGTTCAAAATTATGCTTCAAGTACGACACCAGTGTCCCGGTGGAAGTGAAAGGGCTAAATGCAATATAAGCAAGATTTTATCAAGGACACATTTGATTTATGATAAAATGCAAACCCTATTGCGTAAGAGTGGAAGTTATTACTGAAGCCACAATGACTGCTCAATTACCAAATAATTAGATGGATAAAAGTGTCAACAAAAAATAAAAATAGAAAAATAAAATAAAAGTAAAATTTAAAAAAAATTTTTTTTAAATTAAAAAATAAATACAAAGCTTCTTTAGTCTATCTTCCCTTTTGAGCAAATTTACCAAGTCCCCAAAATGAGTTAAGCCGATTTAAAAGCAAAATGTGGAAAAATCTAAACTGCAAGCAAAAAAGCTACTTTGTCATATGCACTTACTCAACAAGTATTCACATTTAACAGCAACTAATTTTTTTTTTTTTTTTTTTTTAAAAAATCAATGTATAACAATTTAGACAGTGTTATTACAATAAACAAAAGAAATGCGCCAACCTTTTTTAAGAAGAGTGCCACGTTCGATAACTCCTCCTTGGCCACAGCCTAAGTTAATAAATAGATGACATGCGAAATGTTAGAAATAAGCATGCTGCAATACAAGCTATTGCCTTCGATACAGTGCCACCAAGTGTGTATAAATGAATACTTATAATAATAATAATAATTATGATGATAATGATAATAAATTATATGATAGCAAGTGTGAGAGCTACAAAAATGTTGGGCATACTTACAAGATTTAGCTCCTTGGTCTAAAAGTGGATAATGGAAAGAAATAAATTAAACATGCAACATTCATGCACACATTTTGGTGTAAGTGTGGCTAATAGACGGGAGGCAAACAACAGCCAGGAGCAGACAATGAGACAATAACTAAGATGACAGTTTAGTGCATCTAGAAAAATTAATGTGTGTAGAGGAACAAACTGGGAGTAGGAGGAAGAGGAACAGTGTTAAAAAAAACATGGTTAGGAGGAAGAGGAGGAAAACACATTAAGAAATAAAAGTTCCTAACAAGAGTGGTGGTGGGAAAGCAGGAAATAGAAGTTCTGTTCACAGCATATGGGAAATTTATAACACAGCAATAAAAGAAAAAAGTAAAGTCGATTTCAAAACAACCAATTGCTCAAAATTTACCTATTTCTTTTGAGCAATCAACTATTTGGGGGGGGAAAAAAAAAAAAAAAAAAAAAAAAAAAAAAAAAAAAAAAAACACACGCTAATTTTGGAAATAACTTAAACGTTAAATATTTTAAAGTGATATTAGTAGAAAATACTGTGCATAAATTTCGGGATTATAAGGCAGAAATAAAAAGTATTTTTGACAAAAACTGATCTGAGTAAAAGCAAAATGAGGGGTGGGGGTAGAAAAAAACCTTTGAGAGCAAGTGCCATATTAGAGGTCCAAAAAAAGAAAAATAGTTGGAAAACAATTCACATTTTTAGTTTACAAACTAGTTTATAATAATAATCACCATTTTAGCATGCACTAAAGAAAAAAAGGGGGGGTATGGATAGTTAAAAGTAGATACAAATTAAGTAAAAATTCAGAAGTGGGCTGGATCCTGAAAAAAAATTTATCCCATACTAAAATTTTCAGAAGACCTTCAGGATATTCCAAATATACTTGACCAGGCCAAATAAATATAAAATATTTTACAGCATAAATGAAAGCAATAAAGATTTAGTCTTGATATTTATGAAGCTTCTAGATGGAGATCTTGACAGCTTAGAGAAAAGTTTCTATTCAAGTTTGTATAGTAAACAATAATATAAATACCGAACTTCAGCAACAAACCAGCTTGTATTTCCTTGCTGATAGAAATTTCTCTTCACATTTTAAATCTCCATGGCTTTTTTATTTTCTTATTATGTAATTGCAAGATGCCTTCTAGGGTGATATTCCCGATTTCATCAGGAGTTTTGGGTCTTAATATAAAACCCCTTCTTGCATTCAAGGTTGATAATTCCCCAGTTTGCATTCAACAGCAATAATCCAGTTTCCCCACTTAATCCAAAGCTATCTTGTGCATTTTTTTCCCTGTAAAGACTGATGCTTTTTATGCACCCCCTCTTCGCCAGTGCTCTGTAAACCCCCACCACCACCACCAGTTAATTATGTGTCTCAGGGTAAATGGGAATCTGGTTTGTTTGGTTGTGTTTTATGCCATATCAACCCTTGTTTAATGCCAATACGAGTGATTTGTAATTAAAAAGTTTGTAGGGAATATTTTTAAACAAACCAGAGCTCATTTGTTGGCACACAAATGGTTTCAAATATATCAAATGATCAAGTTTTATTTGACCCATAGATGGGACCTTAACAGGAACTACTACTCTGGATCAGAGTGGACCTGGGAGTAATAAATGGGGATCTACACCATTTTGTACATCTAAATGATCAGGTTTTAATATGTATGTTACTATAAGGAAATAGCACAAATTTTTGTTAGCACAATACTGTTAAAATGTTTTAAGAGAATAAAGCAGCTTTCTGTCCAATTTACAACTTAATACTGATAATTTCAAAAATATAAGATTCACCCAGATCATTTTAATTTCTCATGGGAGAAAATTTAAAAGCTTGTTATAGAGTATTTGCTCTTATTCATAATAAATTGTTATATAAATTCTATCGATGGCATGTGACTTGACATCAAGTTTAACAGCCTAAAGCAACCTTCAAACAAATACAACAAAAAGAAAACATTCTGCTTATTGAATTTTTGAAGGAATTTATATTTTAAAAAGATCATTTCTCTTGAAATTTTGATGCACAAAATCTCGCAATCAAATCTTTAACTTATTTGACAAACTGAGTTTATTGAACAGGATCCAACCTTTAAACTTTATTTTCTAATTCCAGTTTTAAATAGCTTTGTATAGAATTTATCCAAATCCTTTCAAACCTAAAGTATATTATTTTCTAATTTTTTAAATTCCAATTTACTTGCATTTTATTATTATAAAAAGCTAGATTATTTAAAGCCACTTGTTTGATAAAAATATTGTTTTAAACTAAGTTGAAAAATATTATCCTTATCAAATATTCAATACTTGGTCTAATAAATATCAATAAAATATAATAATTTATATCAATAAAATTTAAAAGTTAACTAAAATCTATTGACTTAAATAAGGCCTTATTGGAAGCTAGTGTTATTAAAACACACACTCACACAGGAAAAGTGAAAAAAAATTTTTTTAAGTTGATTTTAATATTTAAAATATATTTTAAAGTAAAATAAACAGCAATAAATGAAACATTTTTCATTTAAATTTTTAGAATTACTCTTCCATGCAAAAATTTTAATCAAGTATTTTTTTTATTATTCTAAATGAATTGTGATCACCCAACAGCCAGAAAATATGAAGCCAAAAAAAAAAAAAAAAAAAAAAAAAAAAAAAAAAAAAAGAATTTTGTTTTTTTGCAAAACATTTTCAAAACAAGGTGGTTATTGAGGCATTAGGGTGAGAAGAAGCACACAGTGAAATTATTTATGATTATAAAAATAATTAGGTTTTGAATTTCATCCAAAGTTAAATAAAAAAAATAAAAAAATCTAGATTATATTTTAAGATTAAAATGTTTAAGAATCAATGAATGACAAATTAAAATTTTTGTGGCACTGAACAATGTTTACAACAAAATTAATCACATTATTTTAACATTTTAGGCAATAGAGTTAACATGAAACATTAACATTTGATCATCATTAATGAGATTATTAGGTTATTTCGCTCTTGCTCTCTTTTTTTTATCATCATACACCATCTTAAGATGTGATTAAAAAAGAAAAAAAGACAAACAAATTCATTAAGAATCTTCTTAGGAATTTCTAGTTTTAAAACCTAAAAAGATTATTCCAACAAACCCTGTTTAGATTTCAGAAATGCTTTTAATATAAAAGCTCAAGTACTTATCACCAAGTCATTTAAATTTTTCTACATTCTAAATTAAAAGCATATTAAGAAATGTGCCTCCCACCCATAGTAAAGATAAAATTATAAACAAAATAAATACAAAAAACTACATAGTACACAATGAAATTTTAAAATATGTAAGACTCAAATATTTACAGATGTCTCCATCTCTGCATTCCCACAACACTACATGATAGGAATAGGACTCATTTTCTCAGTGCTGTCAAAAGCCATGTTTACAACAGTGATACAAATTGCACAATGTATATCAAATATACTACATTTATATACTAGACAACACAAAAATTATCATTTCTTAATACATAATAGAATTCTATTTTGGAAATTTGAGATATTTTAATGCAATAAAAAATTTACAGAGCAAAGAATTTGAGTACACCAATCAAGTCAGAATTGAGAGCAAACCAAGTGATAAGAAAACATTCGCAAGCTACTTTGATGATAATTATTATTAATAAATAAATAAAAAAAAAATCAAAATTAATAGTCCTTTTCAAATTTTCTTTTTAGGCATTTCAATTAAAAGTCAAAACAATATTCTTTGAAGAAATAAATTGAAGACATGAATTGAATTCAGTTACTATAAAGATTGAGATTTCAAAGTATTTGTAATATGAAGAAAATTTAAATTATGGAGAATATTTTTTCAAACATGTATACAAGTTAATTTAATCTCTTTCATATTTGAATATCAGCAAAGATTATTATAATGGTAAACCAATCCTAATTTACTCGAAAGAAGTATGGAGATTAAAAAATCTCTTTAACATTAGTAATTGTTAATGAATCTACGTTGGTTTATATTTTGGATTGGATCAAGGATTTTTGTAATATAAAAAAAAAAAAAAAAAAAAAAAAATTTTTTTTAATAGTTCATGTACAAGCAAATGGGTTGCTATACTAAAACACAAATACAGGTTGACTACTGAAAATGACTACAGCATCCAACAAATGACCACATACCGAACCATGAAAACTTGCAACTGATGACCGGTTGTTAGCTGCTCGAGAAGATGCTGCCACATATGCCAAGTATTGGATGACTTTCTTTGTATTCTCTGTTTTTCCTGCCCCAGACTCGCCTCTATTAAAAAAAAAAAAAAAAAAAAAAAAAAATCCACATTATGAATTTAGTTTCCAATAATAAATCTATATACATATATTGATTTTGTAAGAAATTATCCATCTTTGTTGTCTTGGAGGTTGGAGAGAGATAAAACTAGAGTAAGGAGACCACAGTTTTACAAACAATAAAATTTATTTTTATCTACACTCTTATCAATTACTCCATATTTGTCGTTAATAAATTAAAACATTAAACCTTGTAAAGGCCTTCTAAAAATAAAGTAGCCACTAGAAGATAATTTAATCAACTTTTGCCATTTTAACTGGCAAAAAAAAAGTTCTTTAACAGAAACTGAAATTTATTTTGCATAAGACAGCTGATAATAGTATGTTAGGACTTCAAAATTACCATAATGGACAAAGTTTACTTTAACCCATTATAACCCAATGCCCTTGTTTGAGAACAGGTAAAATAAATATGAAAATCTTATTGAATACATAAATATTGATAGATTTAAATGTATACTTTGTATTATTAAAATTTATATTTACAGCAAGAAAAAAGGTTAAATGGATGTTTCAGCATGTTTATAATTTCATAAATCAGATAATGAAAAATTTGGGTTATAATAGATTAAGAACAACTTAAATGTCAACTTGTTAGTTGCTTATTGAACAGTTGTGGTGGGGGGAGTACAATTTTTTTTTTTTTTTTTTTAAATTAAAAAAAAAAAAAAATAAAAAAAAAAAGAAAGAGAGAGAGAGACTTATGGAATTCGGAACTCTTTCACATACAATAAAAATTCTTGAAAATTAAATTTGAATATATGAGCAAATTCTTTTTTAATTCAACACTTTTGAAGTAAACATCCTTTAAGACAAAATAAAAAGGTTTTGAAATGTTTCTTTTAAAACCCATAATAAAATACAATTTAGTAATTGAAATATCAAATTTTAACTTCATTCAATATTAATATCTTTATTTCAGCAGACTTCAGAATCCTATCTAAGACATCTCAACTATTTGTCTAGTTAGATGTCACACAAAAATCATCTTTTTTAATAATTATTATTGAAATGTCTTTCAAATAAAGATAATTCCATAAAATTTGAGATTTGCATCAAACAAAAAAGATAATGAAATAAGAAACTTATAACACCAGTTATAAGTAAGTTGGCTGAAAGTAGTCGAAGGTGACCTGAAGACTCCCTTTTCAATAGCTACTATACCAAGGAGTAGGAAAGAGGACTACTCCTTTCCCTGGATTGTTCCACCTCCCTTAATCTGTTCCATATAATGCCAAGTGTTAAGCAAAGAGTCATTGACTCGAGCCGAGATTGAACCCCAGTCTCCAGAATCATTGGCAAACTTTTTTTAGTTTGTTTTTAATGGCAAGAAACTTATGATAATCAAGTTTACTTTAATAGGAAGAGGTTTTTTTTGTTTTTCTCTTTCTGCAATAGTCATCATATCAGACCATATTTTCATTACACATAGCTCATCTTTTAATCTAAAACAAAAATCAATATTTAATTCAATTAAAATCTTGCAATCATTTATGCCAACCTTTTTCAGGCCTCAAGTTTTGCCAAGTTGTTGATCAATAAGCCATTCTTAACCCATTCACTTTATCTATGTTCAGAACTCTAGAATATACAAGTACTTTTTAAATTAACAGAAAGTCTTGTATAATTTGTAATGAAATTTAATCTGATATCAATTCATTTCAGATTTAAGGATACAGCACAAGTACATATTAAATCATAGATATTGAGTCTGTAAAAAGGACAATTGTCAATATAGAATATTTAGAAAAGAATGATGAAGGAAAAAAAAAAAATTGTAATTTACTTAGATGATAATTCCCAACTGTCATTATCTACTTTCATTTAATAAAAATCTACAAATCAAAAAGCAATATTTACATGTTGGACCATTGAGAATTATAAAAATTTCTAGTATGTCTACCAAAAAATTTTCTCTGCAATCATTAAATGTAATATAAAACCCAATTATAAATTAAAATAAAAGCATAAAAATTTTAAGTAAAACAGTTCTTAAAATATTTCAAAAATTAATACTGGTTTTAAATTGATATTTTCTTTTTTATTACAATCATAGTTGAGATCAATTTTATTAGATTATGATTCATCTAAAATATTTCCATTAGTAAACCAATCAAACTTACATTTTTTTTTTTTTAATCAGGTAGTTTTGGTACATTTCAAGATTTTGAATAGTCAACTTACAACATACAGGTAATGATCTCACAGATCCTTACTAAAATGAATAAAGAGTTTCATTCTCATTCAGTGTCCCATATTTAGAACTCTGTACCAAAATTAAGCTTTGTCCAATTTGAACCTTGATAGAGAAACTACTGACTACATTTCTTCTAATCAGAAGAAATTACATCATTCATAAAAAGGAGAAAAAAAAAAGCTGCTTTTAAACTATATGTAAATAATAGTTTCAGTCAACATAAAATTCAACCAAACTAAAACAATTCCACGTAAAAATGTTAGATTTTTGTATCCATTTCATTGAAGATATCAGATTTTTAATTTATTTGAATCTTGTTTTACCATTCACAGAATTCTTCATATTATTAATTTCTTCATTATTCAAGAATTTAGATGAATATCCATAATTTGCTCACCAATAATTCAAGTTTTGTAAATTATGAAAGCTTCAAGTAGACATTTCCCAGTTAAAAAATTCATATCCTGTAAATTATTTTCCAAAATGTTTTGGCTTTACATTTTAGCAAATTTGTTAATTTTAAGTCATTTGATAATTTCAACACTGATTACAATATATGACTGATAATTAAGTAGTTAACATAAAAATAAATAAATAAAATAAAAAAAAAATAAAAAAAAGGGAAGAGGCTTCAGATGTATTAAACATCCTTGAAGTTACGAGAACAGGCACACATTCAAGAGCATAGTTCTGACACCCCCACAGCAAAAAAAAAAAAAATCAACTGATACTTTTTGCTTTTAACTCTCTCCAATCCAGATTTTGGATTGAAACCCTGAATATTGAAACATTCATTTTACATATTTAACAAGCCTTGTATTAAAAATAAGGGCTTTTTAAAAGTGTGTATGGGTGCAAACAAACTTTGTGAAACCCCATACAAATACTCTTTCATAGAAAATAAAAAAAATAAAAAAATTTGGACAATGTAGATTTGAAAATTGCTTTGAAATCTAAACAAGCTAGAATGGTCAAATTAAAAATTGTATTCAAATGAACTGATATTTTTATCATTTCCTTTAGAAAGAAAATCAAGATAATCACAAGTTAAAAGGAACAGGAGTGTGTGTGTGTGTGGGGGGGTGCAGTTCTAACTTGATCAATCTCCCACCATCTCTCAAGTTATGGTAGTTTTAGTTTGTGTTAGTGATGAGGTTGTTTGAGGGAGAGTTTTTAACTACCATATCAGCCAAGAGGGGGGGGAAAAAAAAAAAAAAAGAAAGAAAGAAAGAAAGAAAATCCCAAGTAGCAGCAACTATCTGACCTTGAAAACATTTTCATCCTTTTAGTTAACCTGTATCACACTATGAGTAGGCTTTAAAAAAGTTCAGAATGTTTTAAACAGATTACACACGGAGAGCAAGTAACAAAATTCACGAGAATTAGTTTAAATGAGTGCACAGAGTTGCATTAGAAAACAATTTCAAAGAGGAAATTAATAGATATAAAATTTTGAAATGATCCTACAATGGCATTATTAAATTTTTGAAAAATCATTTCCACAGCTAATATACTTGATTAGTTCTTACATTTAAATATTAAATTTGCAATGAACATTAAAACTTTAATTGCATTTAGAAATGACTCACCAAGATTAAAAATACAAATTAACTAAAAAAAAAAAAAAAAAAGAAGAAAAAAAAAATACTTAAAGATTATTGAAATCAAATATTTTAATAAAATAAGAGTGTCAGGAACCCCCCACCAAAGCAACGCACACCATACAGATTTCAATACAGAAATTTCCCAAATATTCCGTTTTAACATTTTCAATACAACACCTAACATGAAAATAACACAAACAATACTCACGTGCACAGAATGGACTGATCTTCTCTATCTGAAAAAGTTAAAACAAATCTTAAAACAAGTTATATTACATATGGGGAGGAAGGGTATAAGGGGTCATCACAAAAGAAATCCAGCATTTTTCAAGCATCTAATTCCTTTAAAATTTCCTTCATTTTTGGAAAATTATAATTGGTTTGGTTTTACAGCTTATCAACCATTGTAGATTATTTAATGCCATATCCATTTTTATACATATAAACAATTCTATTTTCAAACAATTCAGTTTAGTATAAGTACACAGTTTAGCTCTATTTGACCCATAGATAGAACCCAATCAGGTGCTACTATTCTGGGCCAGAGTAAACCAGGGAGTGATGACAAAGGGGTACTCTGCATTCCCAAAAGCTTCAGCATTACTAGAGCCTTACCATCAGATTGTTTAATGTTATATCCAGGACACTTGTGAGGGAGGGGAGTCTTACCCCCTTTGAAGAGATGCAATCTGTGTATTCTGCAGCCCCAGCTGACTGGGCTAGGAAGATAAGATTTTGTTTGACAAGGAATAACTTAGAATTGAATTTTGAGATTCAAAATAGTAAATATAAATAGGGAATGAGAGAAAGGAAAGAAAAAAAAAAAAAAAAATCACTAATTTGCCAAGAAACTGAAATTGGCTTAATTTCAAGACCTGGATGAGGTGGAGGGTCGTCTTCTCACACAACAGAATAACTGCAGGGTCATACACAGCAATAGCAAACAGCTGCACACAATCAAAGCATAATTACCAAGTTTAAAGATTTTTGTAAGCCTTATTGGTCCTCTAAGAAAACTCACACAACAGAAATGCAAGACAGTAAAGAATTACCACCTCTCTCCAACTGTTTTTCAAACTGGAACAATTGAAAAGTAAACATTTACAAACAGAGAGAGCCCAATTGATTTGGGTATAAAAAAATCCCAATTATTCAACAAGGCATGGGCTATGTTCTTTTGAGAAGCGGGTCATATGATTGACAGCTAATAAGACAGGCTACACTACATAAAAACCTCCAGGTAATCTCATGTTGAAGGTACCTCAATTCTTTTCATTATAGAAGACCATACATGTAAGCATCTGCTTTAAAAATGCTTTTCAGCAGGCTATTCAGAAACCACTTTGAGCCAGTTTGCTAGAAGTCAGCCACTGATAAAATTGACCACATTATTAAACCTTAAACCCAAAATATTAAAAGAAAAATATAAAAATAAAGGATACATTATCCTTTCCATTTTTCTCCATTTGATTTCCTAAGAATAATGTCCAGAATAAAGTTTAAAAGGTTATAACCACTCCAAAACTATTTCAAGTCATTTAAAATGAATTATGATGTAAAAATTCATCTAATTCCCAAAACCAAAAATCATAGATGTTCTATAATCACTTTCTACTGAGAAAAGGGAGAGTAAATAGATTAAAAAAAAAAAAAAAAAAAAAAAAAAAAAAAAAAGAAAGTCATATCAACTCTTCAAACTGATATTTCCTACAGTAATTATTAATTCAAATGTCATCGTACAAATTGATATAAAGTACTTTTTTTAAAATGTTAATATTATCACCCTTTAATCTCACGAAATATTGGCCAAATAAAAAAATTTAACTTATCAAGGTCTCAATAAAAATTACTGCTTCTACTTTATTAAAAGTTGTCCCTGCATTAAGAAAATTTTGCTATGAATATTTACTGGGGGGGGGGATTAAGGAATCTGATTAGAAGTTTTAGTTTAATCAGAATCAGTCTAGTTCTTTAAGCTTAAAAAAAAAACATTTGCTTACCTTGCAGCATACTTCGATATGCTGTGTCTGTGATTGCGAATACATGAGGTGGTACTTCATGACGTTTCTTTCCTCTGTACAGTTCTATTACCTTATCTTGGTATATAGGTAATTTCTTGTAGGGATTCACAACAACACAGAAGAGTCCAGAATAAGTCTGCAACAACAAATATTCAACATATAAAAACAATCAACTTTTATATACAAATGTTTCAGTAACATAACCTGCTGCTAAGAAATACTTTTTAAACAGATGCTTTCACACTAACAAAAATTCATAGTCACCAATAATTTGATAGCTTTTTAAGTTTGTCTTTTTGAATTTATTATGGCAAATATTCCTCAAAGTTGTAAACACTATGAAAACTGCATCAATATGTTTAAGACCAAAGCATTTAAGATCATGCTAAAACTTAAAGTTCAATGTAAAAAAAAAATAAAAATAAAAAATAAAATAAATATATGAGAGTTGATAAGGAATGCTTAAAACTGAAAATTTTAATTACTAACTACCACATAAAATAAGAGAACCATTCTCTAAACTTATCTAAGCCATCAAGTAGAAAGTTCATTAAAACAGTTTAGAATGTGATATATTCATGTTTGTTTTGATTTCTATCTTTGTGTGCCATGGTCATATTTCACTGATATGATCTTTAGAATTCTTGAGTATCCCTTTCCTCATATGCTGGGAAAAGCTTTTCACGAAAGTGAAAGCTAACTAACAGAAACTTCTACCACAAACATTAGTCTCGTGTCCATTACATATAAAACAGGAAAAGATACATGAAGCATTATCTTTTTAAAATCATGGACATAGAAATTTATTTTAAAGTACTCAAATATCAATGAAGAAATCTTCAAATTCACCCCCTAGTATTTTAGTTTTTCATCATCACTTTCCTTTTAACTGATATATTAGTAAATTCTTGTACCTATTTTTAATTATATCACAAAAATCATTAAAATAATATACTGTATCAATAAATTTGTTTTTATTTATGTAGATTGTAATTTAAAATTAAGCAATACCATTCAAATCATTACTGATATATCAAATTGAAAAGCATCAAACACTAATTGAAATACTGGGTTAAGTGTGGTTTATATACAAAGAGAATTACCAAAGCGATATTCTTGTCTGACAAGCAGTTGGCTTTGCAGCAATGTTTTGTCAGTTGTCAAGACACCCATGACTTGTTCAGTTTGTAACATTAACTGATTACAAAATCTTAAATACATTGTGAATCAACATAACTTTCTTTGCTGTTAATTGTAGTGCTTGTTAAGCACTTAATGTTTAACAAGTTCCATAATGGCTCCCTCAATCAGTCCCCCTACCTCTTCTATTCATTAGTAGGTACTTGAAGCAGTTGGCAATAACCTTTTTTTGTATACACACACAAGTCATTTTGATTTTTGTTGCTTCATCTCCTATTTCAGCTTTGCCATGCTTTGCAAAGACAACATTAAGTGTCAGGTTTCATCCTTGAAGGTTGAAAGAATTTTTTTTTTTTTTTACCTGCTACTTAGTGTCTATTTTCAATGAAAAAGTTTTTTTTTTTTCTTTCTAATGCAAGTGACAAGTAAACATTGACAATAAGATAACAATTAAACATTGACAGAATGACAAACATCAAGATGTGAACAAGTACTAAAGACAAAGAAATAATAATCTCTTAATAATAACTCTAGCATTAGAAATTTCTGAATGAAAATTCTTAAAATAATACAATTGAACTTTGTCAAAGATTATTAACAACTTAAGACGATTTACTGAAAAAACCAACTTCTCAGAAATATTTTTTATAAAAATGGCTCAAAATCTGATTTTAATGATTTGAAGTATGAATGTTCTTAATTGCTCCTCATAAGATCCAAATCATTTTTGAGTAATGTTGCATACTAGTTGGTGATTTGCCTTGGTTTGGTTAAAGAAAACTCAATGTTTGTATTAGAATACTAACATGGATTCTCTTTGAATGAAGAGCTTTGTATGAAAACCAGGAGAGTGAAGGGATACATCCATTCTGTAGTAGCACCATATATTGCCTGTATGTCATCAAGGTTACCCTAACAAGCTACATATACCTGTCACCACACTGGATCATTGTTGACCACATGCGTCAAGTTTTTATAGGTTTTTGTCTATTCATTTCAAACTTTCATGCTAGTGACCTCAAGGTTGGCCCTTCAATCCAGTGTCGCAACCATCATCTATGCTTAGTACAAAGCTCTCTTTTAGCACACCTGTTATATAACAGTGGATTGCAGGTGGTTCAAATAAAATCCTCAACTAAATCTTTAGGTCTAGACACATTCAATGAGGATTCAGAAGAGAAGATATGACAAAACTGACAATCTACACTGATTTAAGAGGTCAATGGTTACCCGTCCAACCCAATTGTATTAAATAGCTCACAACTGAAAGTGAATTTTCAACTTCACTCATTTTTAGGGTTTGCACTTAATTTTTTGCTAATGCCCTTGGAAAAGGCATAAATCTACTCGTTTTCTCTCAGGGATGGGAAAATAATAGAGTAGGCCAAGTTCTTTAGCCTTCATAAGGCAGTCAAGAAGGAAAACTGAATTCAAACCAGATAATTTTGTCACATCCTGCTCATAGAATAAAGGTTCGGTACATACATCACTTTTTGGTTAACCCACAATGCACCCTCTCTTGATAATTCAATATACCTCTTGGAATAAGCAGCACTGTGTAAAGAGATTCTATAATTTCTTTATATCTTATAGTATTAGGGTGATGCAAAAGATTTAACTTTAACAAAAAGATTTTATTCGTAGCATCATAATCCAATTATAAAAGTATTTTCCTTGGCTTTTTATAACTTTGCATTACCTTTCAAGTAACCACGCTTCACCCCGAGAATCATCTTTTGAAGACAGTTCGTTGGCTACGTAAGTAGTCAAGTTCTTTAATAGCAGCATGTGTATCAATAAATATTATGTATCCCATCAAAGAATTATATCAGGTTTGATTCAATGAATTCTTCAAATAATTTTTCAATACCTTTAACTTGTTGAAATAACTGACCAGACAAAAAACTTCATGACATTTTGTCTTTGTAAATGTGACATGGCAAACATTATCCAGCAGCAAAAATAAGTAAAAAGGGAAAAAGTGGGGGGGGGGGAAGAAAAAAAAGATTGTTTCGATTACATCATTTAAACAAGTCAATAGCTCACTGTTGCATTTTATACTAAGTTTTACAAGGTTCTGACAAGTGTTAAAGAATTCATTTTGAATATTAAAGAACTCATTCAACCAAGTAGAAACTTTTGAAAATTGTCCGGCATCTTGCCAGGATTGGCTTCCTTTTTAATTCTTACAATTTTTTTTTCTTCCATTACTACTTGTCCCAAATGACAGAATAAAACAGGAGATTATTCTAAATGCTAATCAATGTTCCATTCAATAAATTCATGTAAAAACAATTTACTTCCGATTTATTTCTAATGTTTATCAAAAAACAATGTACTTCAACTGACCGATTTCACAGGTGAATTTGAAACATTTCCTTTAACCTAATAAATTTCTTGACTGTTAGTCTTTAATAAATGTCAAATAAGGAGTTCTATTAAATTTTGTTTTATATACTGTCAGGTATAAAAATTAAAAGCCAAAATTTGAATCATTTGTCAAAATAGAAACCATAAGACTACTTACACAAGTCTGTGTCAGGATAATGTTACTGTAATTTACTAAGCTTTTTGCATAGATGAATAGCACAAGGCTGCATGAATGGAGCACCCAATGAAACTTACTCATATAGGTTTACTAGTCTAGTTTGCTAACCATCATAGCATCCAAGGTGACCCTGTATCAAAGTAATAAAGTTACAGATGGAAACTAGAATATATAAATCATTTGGAATGACTTTCATATATAGCTGTTAATTCTTTTTTTAATTTTATTTTCTTTGTATTTTGATGAGTAAATTAGTTCAAGTAAACAGGCAAGGATTTAAAATTCAAAACTAAATCAAGTAAAATTTCATTAAATTTTTTATTGGGCGTCCAAAGTTAGACTCGTCAACTTTCATATTTGTTAAAAAAATACAAATAACAAAAACCCATTAAAAACAAAACAATTTGCAGCCATTGGCACAAATTTTAGCAGGTAAAATTTGTTTACAACTATATCATTTCTTGAAATGGGCATGAAAATGCAGAAATCTTGCTTCCCATTATACTAGCCATGGCAAGAGTACCTACCCCCACATGACCTGTATATTTTTTGTTGGGGGGGGGAAGAGATAAAAATCTATCTTACGGCCAAATATCCTATTACTGACATGTCCTAAGTAAATTAGTCTCACCTCTTGCATATCTCAATATACAACCTATATTTTACATTTACAGTGTATATTATTTACTTCAATGGGAATTTTCCTTCAGCAGGCTGTCAATTGTACTTAAATATACAAGTCAAAATATGTGCCCTTCAAACAAATATTCAAGTTTTTGGTAAAACATTAGAAAAACTAACAAAACTAAATTAGAACAAAGACTTTTTTCTATATAGAATTAAATTTTACCATGTAAATATCGATATTGGGCTAAGCAAAATGAAATGGCATTTGATGTGATTTAAGATTGAATTATTGCACTAAACTTATAGGAAACAGAGGGGGTATAATAAAAGAATAGCTTTTCCCATCACTCCTGGTTTTCACTACATGACAGTAAAGAAAAAAGTTATTTCGTTTTGTTAATTGATTTCTTTTAAGATCTACAGACAGGATTTTTGCTTACGTTTCTGAAATAAATATCAAGCAAATATTAAAATAAATTTTTTTAGAAGATCAATATGCAAATAAGCCTTCCCATTCACATTGAGAGCCTTTATTTGGTTGTATATAAATACAGTTTGCATGTTATTGGTATGTAGAAAAAGTTAACAGTATTATAAAACTTTTAAATTGGGTTAAAATTTTAAAAAAAATAAAAATAATGTAAAATATGACGTACGTAACTAAGGGAATTATGAGGTCGTTGGTGACGTAGTTTCGGTTACAAACATATTCGATATACATATATATAAACTGTGATATTACGAGTGAGGAGGGTGGGTGCAGTTCCAATCCCAGAAATAACTGGTCGTAAAAGAATTCCAAGTTTATGAGTTTTAGGAAGTCCTTCCCTCTTTTAGGTACGAGTAGAAATTCGCACGTCAAGAACATGGGTGACTTAAGATATATATATATATATATATATATATATATGAAAACAAAATCACACACACGTATGTATGAATATTTTTATTTTATTTCAATTATGCATCATCCAAGGTACATTGTTGGCCCACCAAACTATTTACTACACGTACGTAACCCTAATGATTGAATACATTGATTTTAAGTAAAGAAAAAAAAGGGGGGGGGGCTAAATTTAAAACCCCATAGCTATTTTGACACATACTAAGAAATTTCATGTAAATATGCTTGTATGATAGACAAAAATAAATAAAAAATAACGAGAAAATAAACCAAAGATAAATTAAAAGATGTTACCAAATTTTTTCATAGGTTACAAAAAATAAAAATAAAGTCCATTTAGAAAAAAAATGTTTATATTAAAATCAAACTAAAGCAAATTTAATACATATTTGCAACTAGCACAGTACCTGTCAAAAAAGACGGAATTATGTATGGATCAACACTTGTCTAGAATCAGTACATTGAAGCCGTTATGAATGTTCATCGACCCATTATCCAAAATATGGCAATGTCATTTTTCCGTACCACATTTTTCTTCCGTATCCAAAAAACAAAGAATTTAGAGTTATTCCCCTTGTAATTTGGGAGCGAGAGATACAGTAACTATTATTTAATTATCTTACAGAACATCATTAATTTAATAGAAACAATTGATGAGAGATTCACGAAATATTACATTTAAAATTTCTAAAGTCTTTCTCCTCTATTCCAAGTATATTTTATACAAAAGTCCGATTTCATTCAATGACATCAAATGTTTTTTTAAACTTTGAGACAAAAAGAAATTTTTTTAAAAAGCAGGAAAGCCTTATCTTATCTCTTTAAAAGGTTTTATGGGTTAAAAGTCATATTCAATATATTTTAACATGGTTTTGAACTTATACAAAAACTGATTATGTGAAATGACAGTTTATTCGAATCAACATGAAATTTAAATTAAATGTCATTCTTTGTTTTAAAATGATTTCATCTCCACTAAAAAAAAAAAAAAAAAAAATATTCGAAAGACCAATACACGATTTTAAAAAAAAAAATCAATTTTTCCAGCCAAACATTTAGATTCGAAACAGTTTTCAATCTAAATGAATTTTTTAGGCTGATAAAGTAAATGGTAGAGTAATGAGAACACGGCACTACTATCTATAATTTATAAATTTTATGACAAATTAGACAGTTACTCTTTCACTCACGAAACTAGTTGTAGTAGGGAATGAATACTTCAGCTCATTTTCAATTATTTCATATGACAAGCGTGTCAGCATGGTTTCGAGTTATCTCCCTTTTTATAACTCTCGAAATTTTTCAAAATTTCGGACCATGACTTTAGATAAATTTGTCAAAAATATCAAATGTAGCTAATTAAGTAAGCTTCACCTTAAATGCAATGTATCAAATACTTTACACTAAATTAACATGTTATTGATATTTTAAGTGCACTTCTTAAATTTTAGTCATCACTAACCTTAAGCTGCAGGTAACTGAATTTAAAATAAATAAAAACAAACATGTAATAATTAGGATTCAACAATGAAGTTTTAACTGAAATTGAACGACAGCAAATCGTCCAAAAATAATCCATTTATTTTCGATACAAACCTATACTGAAATCGTTATTTTTTAAAATTTTATTTTCTAAATGAAAAACAATCCTCTCACAACACGGCGAATTTTGATAAAATTCTAGATCAAACATTGTAAATATTTAATTACAATAAACAACCCTAATTCACGTCATCTGTTTAATTGCATTTTTTTTACTTTAAATAATCCCAACGAAATAACAGCTTAAGCTGGGTTTATTAAAAATACAATTTCATAAATCAAGAAGGTTATTTTTACACGTATTGAGCAACTTTATACCATGCGTCTAAGAGGAAAATGATGTAATTCAATAATTAGAATATCCGCATGAATAAACTTAGGGTCTTTTAATGGTTTGTTTGGTTTTTTTTCTCTCGTATTTTAATTTAGACGTCTTTAATAGGAAGATAATTGATAAGCAGTAAGTCAAATACTTTTAAACAAGTAAAAAAAAAAAAAAAAAAAAAAAAATCACTTATTCAACGATGTCAGTAATCATCTGTCGTAGACAAATAAAATGATAAATAAAGGGTGGTTATACCTCATAATGAATAAAAGCAGTCTAAAAATTAATTTAAACTAACTATAATTTATTCATCAAAATACATGACTCAAAAACAGTTAAAATTAAGACAGCTTAAACAAAAAACAATATAAACAGATTTGGTACCGAGATAAGAGAACAGCTGAGAATATTGAATAAATCAGAGAATTTTTATTCAATTTTTAAGAGTTTTGACAAGTAATAAAACAAAAGACAGGAATGTTTGTTGTTGCTTTTTCTTTAAAGAAAATTTCTTTTTTTAATGGCAATGCTGTATTTAGGGAGAATCCATCAAACATCAAGTTTAATAAAAAATTTTATTTAATCATGACAAGATTAAAATTTCATTCTAATCGGAAGATGTAAAATAAGTAACTTTTTATCTTAAAGAAAATGATTTTTCTGCCAAAAAGACAAAGCAACCATTTCCGTGGGTCGCCCCCCCCTCATCATTTGAGATGAGTCATCCGATTATAAAACAGTTCATCGCCATTAAATGATTATTATCAACAATAGAGTTAAAAAGAAAGAATAAACTATTTCAAAAGTGGCCTCCAAAATAGATATAGACAATAATAAAATCTGAAAATGTGTTTTTAATCTACGAAAAGGAGGTGAGAAGAAGAATTTGTCAGCTTTTGGTTGTCGGCAAAAGAGAAAATGAAGAGAGAGAGAGAGAGAGAGAGAGAGAGAAGCACTGAAGTAAAAGAAAAAAAGAAAATGCAGTGAGGGCGGCAGACAAAGCAAATTTTCAGTTGTCGGCAAATAAAAATAAAATAAAGAACCGACAATGACGACAAATATAATAAGACTCGTACGACAATAATGTAACTTATGGACAAGATTAAATTTTGCTTAGAAAAAAATTGATGAATAGATAAATAAAGGTTTTTCGCCAAGATATTTTCTATCTACCGCAGTGCCAATTGCCATAAAAGCAAAGAAAAAAATTGTTTCCAACACAAAAAGAAAAAAAAATTTAATTCATATTTAAAAGTGTAAATTATTTCCAACTTAGTTTAAATGTTATAATTGTCTTATAAAAAAAATTATATGATAATAACTGCAACCAACCCAAGTGAAATTAATTCAAAAATTTAATTAAATTTTAAAAAAGGTAGCAATTTTCTAGTTTCCGTTGAGAACAAAAACGTATTAAAAAAATAAAAAAAAATTTTTAAATAATAATTCAACTGGGGGATACATTTTTTAACTTTAATTTTTTAAAAATTAATCATAAAAATTAATTCTTTTTGATTGACTTGAAATTAAATTTTTGTTGTCATCGTCGGATGGAGGGGGGGAATGTTTAAGTCAAAGAAAAAAAAAGTCAAAATGAAAAATTAATTAATTTAAAAAAAAAAAAAAAAAAAAAAAAAAAAAAAATCAGATGTTTTTTGTTTTTTTGTTTTTTTGGTCCCAAACAATTTTCCGAAATCCTTACAAAATGACAAGTTTTGTTTTGACATTTCGATTAAAACGAAAAAAAAAAATTTAAAAAAGAGCAAACTAACAACAAAAAGAGTCTTTATTGTAGAAAATATTAAATATTTTACTTCTGTCATTTCAGTTAAAGAGAAAAATTCTGACAAGTGAGGAAAGAGATTTGAAAATTCATTCTCTTGGCTTTTGAGGGGTGTGCCAATTGAGGGGGGGGAAAAAAAAACAACACTCAATTAATATAAAACTCTCAAACCAAAAAGAAAAAAAACTAGCAAAAGAAACCAAAATTATAAAGAATCGACATTGTCAAGATAAACATTTTAAGGATTGTTAAGAAGAAATAAACGAGGGATTTTTTTTTTATCGACTGCTTGGAGGTGGGGAGGAAGGAAGAAGCTTGTTGTTAAAAAAAAAAAGTACGAAAACTTGAAATGTCACGAAAAGCAAAAAGTGATTCTTGTACTTACATAAATCAAGCCAGAGTAATAACGATCTTTTAAATTATGAAGTACTGAGGCCTCGTTAAGACAGGTAAGTTCAGCCATATCCTCAACTTTATTAAATTTTGGTGGATTCATCTTCTGTATGTCATCCCTATGAAATGTTGTCCTTTTGCCAGTGTCTTCTACTTCGACCACGACTTCGTCGCCTTTTTCTTCTTTTACGCTGGCCCCGATGAAGCCATGGGTCTCGCTGGGTACCCAGACCATTCGCCTTGCAGCCCATTGCGATTGTGCCGAAGGATCCGTCAGAATATTACGGTCTACAGTAAGATATTTTAATTCTTGGGCACTCATGCCCGCAAATTGATCTTCTGCAGCCGCCATTTTGAACGTCTTTGTAGCAATGCGTGTGTGCCGGGGTGAGTGTGTATGTGTGTGGGTGAAGGTTTCTTCCTTTTGGGGGGGGAGGGCTTCAAGGCTTGGCCCAAGGTTTGGGGTTTGGTTTTTTTTTTTTTGCCTTTTTTTTGTTTTTAGTTTTTCGTTCCTTTTTTTCTGTCTGGAGCAGAGAAAAAAAGTCTCGACGAAATATCAATCGCAGCTAACTACCAAATGGCTGCAGACTTTCTCTACTGCTGCTGATGCCGCCGTTGCTGCTGCTGCTGATTATTCAAGCTTTTTCGACTTCTTTTCTTTTCTTTCTTTCCTTTTTTATTTTAATGTAGTTTATTCATTTTCTTCCTTTTTTTTTTCCTCTTCCTCCAAACGGTGACGGAAAGCACTGAACTTCTCTTGATATGACAGGAATGTTAGCCGGAACTTTATATCGCCTCTTGATTGGCACATCATGTGACCAATCTAGGCCACGCCCCTAATTCACTACCCCGGCCTTTACATATCTCGCAAGCCCCACACTTCTAACAAAACGACCCCTTTTTTATCGTTTGTTTTTCTTTTTAAATCGCTTTTAAATTTACTTTATTCTTCTTTTCGTCGTAAACCATCGCAACAACAATTAATCAGCTACAGATGCACACTGACAAATTTACTGACCGTGAATATTTAATGATTCGCGGTCGATTACAAAAAAAAAAGAAAAGTTTATTTCAAGCTGTTCACGTCCTTTTTTTGTTGTAGGGGGGTTTTAAGTTCTTTGTAGAAGATTTATTTTTGTTTTGATTGTCACTGTGGCATCAATTGAGACATTTAAACACTTGCTTTTTTTTATCAATTAAAAAAACTTTTAAAAACTAAAACTTGTGTAATAGAGCTGTACGATTTATTTGGATTTTCACTGGACATTTTTGATTAATTTGATTGTTTTTTTTTAAAGTGAAATTTTGATTTTCCTCTTTACGAACTGTTATTATTCCACAAGAAAAATAATGGGATACTTTAATCTCTTCAATTTTTCATTAAAACAAATATATTTATTAATTTATTTATAGGTATATTTTAAAAAGAAAGTTAAAATCATTTTTTTACCTTTTCCTTTCTCGTTTTACTAATTGGGTAATTATTTTCTATTTACATAACTTTGATTCTAGTTTTATTCATTTATTTTTAAAGTTAAGCTTCTTTTTCTTCTTCTAAAAACATGTCACTATCGTTCAATCTGGATTGGTGAAAAAAATGAAAATAAATAAAAAATAAAATAAGTAAAATAAAACTCTCAAAAAAGTTTGCGCAACACCCAAGTCTTCAGCCTGTTATTCTACCAAAAAATGAGCTAAACTTCTTGTCAGTTAGCACTCATCACGAAAGAAAGAAAGAAAAAAAACAACATTATCAAGCATCCTTTAATGTGAATAGTATGGCGAAAAAGATAATATTTAATATAAGTTAGTAGATTACGATCACATAAAAAGTACATAGGTAAGGTACATACATTTTACGAAACAAATATGTATAAGACTAACTATAGTCTTAGTAATATATATATATATATATATATATATATATATATATATATATATATATATATATATATATAAGGATGAAATTAAATCGCTACTGTTTTACTTTTGTGAAGATCTTAAAAGAGCCTTGTAGTAGTGAATAGCTGCAAATTATAAAATCTAAAAAGACTTGTTTTTAATATTACTGTTGCTTTTACATCCATTCGACAAGACAATTGGGCATCTCACGTGTAGTTGATACTTGGAACATAATATATGTTCCGAGTATCAAATGATAGATCGACAACTATTTTTAAGATCCCTTGGAGCTAGTTTTTTTGTTGTTTTTTTTGTTTTGTTTTGTTTTGTTTTTTGCTTGTTTTTTTGTTTTGTTTTTAGGTGGGGGGAACAAGAGAACATACAATTAGTGATGCGATTTTTTTTAACAGCTGAGAGCCCGTTTTTTTGTTGTTTTTTAAGTTTAGTTTTATATTGTTGTTATCGATACGAACGAAGTAACGTCATAGGGTTAATGTCCATTCTTCGTAATGTTTTAATCCACCTCTATCTGTACTTAGTTAGGAAAACTAGTCAATATTTTTTTTGAAGTTGACAATAGATAAAAAAAAAAATGTTTATTTATTGTTGGGTAATTAGTTGGCTCAAGCAGTAGTAACAAAAGCGCACCTGTCATAAAGATTAAAGTGCTTTAACTTTCGAATAAAAAACAATTTATACTTTGTGTCACGATTTGTAACTGAAATTAAAATTATTTAATCTCCAAAAGATACACTTTTATAATTTTTTTGACAACTACATTATAAGGTTTACAGTTTAAGTTATCTAATCAACAAGTGTTTAAATATCATTAGCTCACACGATAGTTGCCAAGCCGAACAAACGATAAGCTGAGATTATTCCTTATTTTGATCACGCAGGGGAAAAAAATCAAGTAATGTTGACTTTTCCAAACTCTAGGAGGAAGTTTTAAACCCCCGTAATGCTGTCCTCACATTTGAAAAAAAAAGAAAGTTTACTCGAACTTACGACGACACACACACACACACACACACACACACAAGCCGGAAAAAATATTTTTATGGTACTTACTATATGAAAAATTAAAATATACATATTTACTCTTTTTTTATTTTATAAAAGTCAACTTTACATATAATTTTTTATATCGTTTTTGATTGCACAGAAATAAATATCCCTGTTGACACTTAACAAATTCTTCCGACTCACCCTAAAATTTATTATTAATGCTAACTTGGTGTGTTTACAAACTTTGTTAAATTCAACTCAGTTAAATAAGTAAGAAGTGAAAAATAACGTTTTTAAAAATAACTAACAACTTTTTAAAGATTATGAAATACAAAACGTTTTTAAAACTTCAAATTATGAAATATGGGCGATATATATTGAAATTTAATTTGAGGAATTTAATAATATAAGTTAAATTAATGACTAATTGCACAGTATCAGTAAAAGAAAAAAATTGACTGGATTATGTACATAATCGACACTTTTATCAAAGATTAAAGTGTAACATGTATGTATCTGTCTCGGATCAAAGTATAGTATCTGCGTGATCTGTCATTGTGAAAATCCATAGTTATTTTAAAGATTAAGATAAAATACGCAGACGAAAATAATTCTTTCAAGAGTAAAATTAAATGCTTTCTCAAAATAAATGGTAATTACAAAAGATGACCCTTTATTTTTTTTGTACAATATCATAACAATACATAATTCTTTAAAAAATGCTATCTCAAAATCATACACCATATTCAAACTAACGTTTGTTTTTGTTTTTTTTGTTTTTTTTTACTTCTTTTGGTCATAAGGTGACTTAATAATAACTGACCGAACATTTCACCGCTGTTATTATCTAATATTTTATTATAACTTTATCATAAAAACTTTTTTTTTTGTTTGTTTTTTTTTTTTTGTTATTCGTATCTGACTGTTAGTGATGATGCTATTATTAATTATCCCTTAGGTTCAGTTGAAACGATTTTTTTTTTCATTTTACCGACTCCTAGATACAAGAATCTTGTTGTACTTTTTTTCGTTCGTCACTCTTTGTCAACTAAAACTTTTAGTTTACTGAACAAATTAAATTGACAAGGAGATAAATAAATAAAAACACACTTCCTTGTAGCACAAAGTTTTCATTCTCCCGTGTGGTTGCAAACTAAATTCTCACCTATAAAACCAAATCCATAGTAAACAAATAATCATTGCTAAAAATTGTTAAGTGTTTCTGTTTTAATTAATACAAACATGATTATCTCGAAACTTTCTCTCACCCGAAAATGCGACAAATTTACGGTCAAAATCTACTAAAGTGTAAATCTGTGGCCCCAATTTTCTTATGTGAAAGAAAGCATTTTTTTTCTTATCTTTTTACTTTGTTTTTTTTTTTTTTTTGGTAACTTTCTGAAAAGCTAAGGGGAAGAAAAAAAGAAGAATAGTGTTGCTACTGGTTGAAAATATTATGTATCTCTAACACAAACGTAAATGATTACATTAAACTAATTTGTTAGATTTGTCACACACATGAAAAATGTAAATTAATCTAAAAACTAAAAAACACGTTCGTATTATCGGCAGCATCGATAGAAGAAAACAGGAAGTCAAGTGAATATTTGGTCTCTCCGCAGATTTTAGAAAAGAAAACAACTTTTGAACAATATCGAAATAAAAATGATTAACCCTAATTTCGATTACATGGCAATAAGTAATAATAAAGCTACTCTCCCGAGTGTGCAGCAGAGCAAATCAACACGTGGTTGTAGTTAGAGAGGTTTGCTTCTGATCAGCTGGACATGGACAATATGTCTATATATGGTAAACTTGACTGCTTCTAACAGTGACTCATTTTAAAGTGGCAGTAGGCGACCCTAACGTGATTATTAACACAGTCGTAGACATTAGAACAATCCTTCAATGGCGTTACTAGTGTTTAAAATAAGCAAACCAATTACGTTCCTAAAATATTAGAAATCTAACATTCATGTCAGTTTCCTCACCCTTCAATATCTATTTCTGTCTTTTTTTTTTCTTTTCTTCCTTTTTTAAAACTACAACACAAGTATGAGACGAACAGGTTTAGTATGAGGAAGGAAATTAGATCAAATGCGAGATTTTTCTTTTTAAAGGAAGAATGTAATGAGTCCCAACATTCAAATCTGATGTTTTTGGATTTTGATATACTGCTTCATTGATTTACCAGCGTGCATATGAGAAAGAGAGAGAGAGAGAGAGAGAGAGAGAGAGAGAGAGAGAGAGAGAGAGATAGATGCCCTTTGAATTTCTCAATTCCTGTTGATCTTGTACTTTTTGTTGTTAATAAAGTGTTTCACAAACCATAACAATGTTTCTCTTTACTTAATTCAAATGAAAACTTGAAATTTTTTGGTATTCTGTTAATTTAAGCCTTAAAGGCAATGATTACTGAAAATTTGAGAATGATTGATGTTGTCAAAGAAAAGGCAAGGCTGAGTCATTAAGGAAATTTGTCTATGCTTAAATAAACCTAATAAAATAAATTTTGATTATCACGATGGCAAATCAAATTTATCTTCCAGAAAGTGTAATTTTTTTCCTCATTTTTGTTACGGAAAAAAAACAAGGATAATCTATGATTAAAAAAAGAAGAAATGATGGAAAAATTCTTTTGGTACCAAAAAGTTGTTTTAAAGAGTTCATTTTCCAAACTAAAACTAATTGTGTTTTTTGATCAGAAGGAAGTTTGAAAAGTTTTATCAAAATCTGTTTGTACATTTGCCTTCATGTTTTACAAGTCCGTATTAGTTGTTCTCTAAAAATATTCCTGATGTATATCTTGAAGCCTTAAATGAGTGTAGGGTAATTGTTACGTATCATAAAGTTCAAATTTAACGATACTTTCCAATTTTCTAAATAATTTCTGAAAATATTGTCGTATGCTGTAATTTACTAAGCATTTTATTTAGATGTGGCACAAGGCCATATGAAAGGGGCACTCAATGCAATATTGTCGTATGCTGACCTGTGACGAAGATCGTCAAGGGCACTTCCTTTTTCTTTTTCTTCTTTTTAATTGGTGCATTTCAGGGAAGTGGAAATGAACGTGGTTTGGAGTTCAAAAGTAAAATTCAAGGAAATAACTAAAAGAAAGGTAACCCGTTTTTTGAGAGAGAAACCTTCCTAAATACATGGTTTGGCGGCATTAGGAACAACGAGAATAAAGAGAGCCTTTTGCAGATATAGGGATTGAATCCGTTTGGGGAAGTAAATGTGGCTAGATAATTTCTTTTATAACCAGCACCTTCAAATCATTTACCCTTGTTAATTTTTTTTCCAGGAATATTTTAATTTCTCGAGAAAATAAATATAATCTGTAAGGAGATTGTCTTTCGATTGTGGCATGGTCACTTTTAGCACTAGTGATGAAGTGTTGACTTGTCAGTCGAAGGGTGGTAAGCAAAATGCAAAAAAAAAAAGAAACAACAACAAAACATTTACGGCTAGTTTGGTTGGATAAGTAAAGTGGATTCTAAACGCTAAAAGTCCAGCTAAATCGATTTCTCTCGGTAAATTACCTTACTTAAAAATGGTAAATTACCTTACTTAAAAAAAATGTTATCCCTCTAATTTGAGCTAAATAATCACATCAATATACTGATATGATATAATTAAATATAAATTCAATAATTCATTATAAAAGAAACCGTTGAATATTCAATGAACATTAAAATGTTAAAACTTGTAATTCTTTTAACTAAACAATTTAAACATTCTGCGAAAGTTGATTTGAATGTTTTTTGTTTGTTTGTTGTTTTTTGTTTTCTTTTTCGTTTTTTTTAATGATTGATTCTTTTTTAAAATTCTAAACTACATATTCGTTGATTTTCGATGTAAATTCAGAGCAACAGATTGATTGCAGATGGATATTGATGAGTGGGATGTTTGTCGTTGTCATTAAAGACTTGAAATCGGCCTGTTGTCACCGCATTTTGAATTTGAAAAGATGTATGACTGACATAACAGGCTTGATATTATCTACAGTCCAAGAGTGGCGATAAATCGGCAGACTACTAGAGCTGAAGAAAAAAAGGGGAAAAAAGAGCGAAAAGAGTGCATATTACAAGCTGTCTGATGTTGGGTGAGGTACACACATTTCTATTAAGCAGTTGTCATAGCTGACTCTCAAATAAATACATGCTGTTAATTCGGAACTATCTCTTGTATTATGGTTTCCGGCGGTTTCTTCATTGAAAAAAGAGAGTTTCCTCCTTCTTAAAATTCCGATGACAGTATGATCGCCACTCAAGCGAAGGCATAGTTTATTCTTTTGGTTTATCAAGACTAAATACAAAATCTTCTCTGACACTACCCAGACCGACTTTAACAACATCGAAGAAAATGCATTTTTCTTCGGTACTTTAGGTACATTGTTTTTAACTTTTTAAAAAAATGGACAAAAAACGTTTAATCAATTCGTGTTTAATAAGTTGTTATTCCGTATCTGTCAGTGAACTAATCTTTACCAATAATTTACGTCTTTTTTTTTCTAATGAAATGAATAAAATCTCAGTTGATATAAAAAGTAAACCCAGAGTTGTTCACAGTTGTTACTGAATAAAAACAAAATCAAATGACAATGTATATTATTCATTTTTTCGACATAAGATATCTCTTTTCATAAAAATCTATGATTTCTTTTCCAAGTCAGACATTTCTAAAAAAAAAAAAAATGTAGGAAGTAGTTCGGATTCTTTGTTTAATAGCATAATAACCATCGGGGGTTATTTTAGTTACGGATACTTTGTTTAATGGCATATCAACCTTCGTGGGTTATTTAATACGGAAGCCATTCTTGTAGGACAGTCGTGATATTATTTAACCCATAGCTGGGCGGGGATAAAGGGGTTCATGCCTTTCCCGAGGCTATTAGTCCGAAAGTGAATGTAATAACGAGACTGAGGTTCGAACTCACTAACTAAAATCTCGTTGTCTAACCTGTTAGTCACTACGTTATAAAAAAAAGTTGGCGACCGTAGTCTAGGGCGATCAGATGGCCCCCTTTTCAATAGCTACTACACCGAGGTCTAGGGGAGCACGCTACTCCTTTGCTCAGGATTGCCTCACTTTACCTTCGATACGTACCTTATATTGCTGAGTGTTAAGCAAGGAGGTATCAAGTACCATCAAGTACCATTTTTAAAGTCTTTGGTATGACGCGACCGGGAATTGAACCCAGGTTTCCCAGTCCATTGGCGAACACTCTATCCACTAGACAGGCAGTGCATAAGTTTTAAATGTGTATTTAAACAATTACAATTCAAAGTTTCTCAGGCCAATATCAGATCTTGATCGGTGTAAAAAGATAATTTAGTTTCTTTGTTTATTGGCATATCAACCTTCGTGGAGTATTTAGTGCCAAAACCATTCTTGTAGAAGAACAGCAGTTATACTATTTAATCCATAGTTGGAGGGATAAGGGAATTCATACCTTTACTAAGGGTGGTAGCCCGAAAGGCAACGTGATAACGCGAACGGAGTTCAAACTCGGTCACTTCGAGGCTGCAATCCAACACTTCAGCCATTACAGAGACTTCTTCAGCAAAAAAAGATGTTGAACCCATTCCTTTTCATCAAGTTCAATGTCATTGAATAAACTTCAAGCTGTTCTCGAATAGAACTCATAATTTCCCTTATCAGACAATATTAAATTTTTTATCGGGTTGACTGAGTTCTTTAGCTTTCGTTAGGGAACCAATCTAGGAGAAGGAAAACTCTGAATTCAAACCAATTTTACTTCGCTTAAAAATTGACATTGTGTCATTTCCTGCCCGTGGCGAAGTGGTAGGTAAATGCATGTATTAGATTTCAATTATTGCAAGGGTTTATGGGTTTGGGAGTGAACCTGTTGCGCATGCGTGTGTACTACGTGTTGGTAAAAATTAAAAACATTCACAAAATAAAGAAGCTAATACACTCTTTTTTTTTTCACGTATCAGTTTTTATTTTACATACATTAGAAGAAATTCCTTTTGGTATTTACAATTTAGTTGTTTTAAGTTAAGGGTGAGAGTAATTTACGTACAAGCACATGGGAAAATCAAGATATCACCAGCCCAGTCGGCTGGGGCTGTAGAATACACTGATTGCATCGCTGCAGAAGAGTAAGGACCCCCTCCCCCCCACTAACGAGTGTCCTGGATATGGCATTAAACAATCTGATAGTGAGGCTCCAGTAATGCTGGAGCTTTGGGGAAAGCGGAGTATCCGTGGAGATTATGAATAAAATAAATAAATACGAAAGTAAAAATTTTCCCAAGAGATCTCTAACAGGAAGCAAAATCGGCACATGTCTAAAAAGAGGGCTTTCTGGCACCAAAGAGAAGTTCTTCCTCAGTAAGCTTTTAACACTTCTACTGGATGGACCTTTTCCTCTTGGCTGCTAGTGAGGAGGACACGTGTTCGCAAAGTTTCGGGGCTTAGCGGCTGTGTCTTCAACTAGTAGCAGCCTCTGCTAAACATACCCAACGAACTCACGATGACCCCTCGAACTTGTAATTACCGAAAATAATTCTATAATATACTTCTATGCTTTGTCTGGGGGGGAAGCGACTATTTGTACTGGTTCAGAAAAATATTCCACACCACACAATAGTCGTAAACCCCAAAATAAAGTTTAAGTATAAAGGTGTCCTTGTATTTTTCCTTCCGTCCTTAATCCTCTTACAGCTTTCACAAGCAAAAAGAAGACGAGTGAATGGGACGAGAAGAAGAAAAGGGGTCAGATACGAACCACAGAATTTCCCAACAAAACCAACAATTAACCACATACCACGATAAACTCTTCTTATACCCTATATACCCTTTCATTGCCATTACTCCTAGGTCCACTCTGGCTCGAAGTGGTAGCACCTGATAGAGTCCTATCTATGGGTCAAATAGAACTGTTTGACATGTAAACTGTGCGCAAACAAAGGACTTATACTAAATTGAATTCTTAGAAATCGAACTGTTTGATCATTTACTTGTGTTTAAACAAATGACTGGTGTTTAATTGAATTGTTTGTGATACATAACAATACTTGGAACCATTTAACGGTGTGCAAACGAATGAGTAATGTTTAATAGAATAATTTGTGAATAATAGCAATACTTGTAATCATATCACTGTGTGCAAACAAATAAATGACTGATCTCTGTAATATATTAACGTGACCTGCGGGTGTGAATACGGCGGATGTTGTTGATTGATTGATAAGACCGGTGTGATCACTGAAATGTCATAATGTCCACAGGTGCTGTGTATCAGAGGATGTTGACAGGATTATATCCGCTCAAGAATAATATCAACAAGATGATTGTCGAAATGTCACCATGCCCACAGTTGTTATGTTGAAAACAGGTGCATCCGGTCGAAGATATCGGAAAATCACCTGAACAGTGGGCGTCGTTGAATTCGGTGATAGTGGCAGATGCGTACGCACACAGAACGGGGCTTGAGCAAGTAGCCAATGGGAAGCAGACAACATAACCAATGAAAAGCAAAGAAGTAAGATGTGGGCATAACCATGGTTAACGAAAAAGAGAGTTGAAACTAGACACCGAACGGAGACGGTCGACTTTCACGAGCTTGCAGATGCGAGGCGAGTTTGCGTCCCATGGGTGCCGCACGAGATAGGGGCCAGATGATAAAGACAGAATAGTAAGACTGTGTCTCTCTCCTTATGTCGAAACCTTTAACTCAAAGTTAATAAAAAGGTTTCGTACCTGAACAAGAAGTCGTTACGTGTTTTCGAATTTCGAGATTCCTATGTTCTATCGTTATGAACATTATATGTCCATTTCGCACATGGCGTTAATTGTGGCTATGGAACAATCTCTATTTGAATTGTTAGTGACACATAGCAATATTGGAATCATTTAACTGTGTGCAAACAAATGAGTAATGCTGAATAGAATAATTAGTGTTAAATAGCAATACTTTCTTGAAACCATTTAAATGTGTGCAAAATATGAGCTCAGGCTCGTTTAAAAATGTTATCAAGAAAATGTGTTTACTAATAAATATTTAATGTATATATGTATAAAACTGGGCCATTGGTCAAATGAGTAAAGTGTTCACCAATAATCCGGGAGACCAGGGTTCAATCCCTGGTCGAGATATACCAAAGACTCAAAAAATGGTACTTGATGCTGCCTTGCTTAACAATCAGTATAATAAGGTGAAGATGAAGGGTAAAGTGGAGCAATCCAGGGAATGGAGTAGCGCCCTGCCCTACACCTCGGTGTAGTAGCTATTGAAAAGGGAGCCTTCGAGTCGCCCTCGACTAAAGGGAGACAACTTTACTTACTTTACTTATATATGTATAAAGGGGATTTGGCATTAAATAACCAACAGTGGTTGATATGACATAAAACCCAACCAAACCAAATCGTATATATTTAATATATACGTGTAAAGAGGATTAGGCATTAATTAACCTACAATGGTTGATATGCTATAAAACCCAACCAAACCAAATCATATACATTTAATATATATGCATAAAGAGGATTTGGCATTAAATAACCTACAATGGTTGATATGCCATAAAACCCAGTCAAACCAAATCATATATATTTAATATATATGTATAAAGAGGATTTGACATTAAATAACCTACAATGGTTGATATGCCATAAAACCCAACCAAACCAAACCAAAATATCAGTGAGTTGTGTTGTTTGTATGCTACTTTGATATCGCCGTGTTCAGCGAGCTGCCGAGAAAACTATCCTTCCTCAAACGAGGCTGACGGTAAAACAGAAAAAAAAAAAACTAAAACAAATCAAAGAAAGAATATAGCCCTTGATCGGTAATTTGGAACCCAGGGGATCAGATGACCAAAATCCCTTGAATGATAGGAATTTAGATTTATATTCTTATCATTTTATTGATCTTTAAAAAATTATTCTATTCTGTAATTGGCCCAGTCGGCTGGGGCTATAGAATACACCGACCTCATCTCTGCAGACTCCCTTACAACGAGTATCCGATATATGACGCTAAACAATCTGATGGTGAGGCTCTAATAATGCTAGAGCTTTGGGGAATGCGGAGTACCCCTTCATTGCCATCGCTCTCAGGTCGACACTGGCCCGGAGTGGTAACACCTGATAGGGTCCTGTCTATGGGTCAAATAGAATTAAACTGTGTACTTATGCTATATTGAATTGCTTGAAATAGTACTGTTTTGACATTTAAACTGTGTGAAGAAATGATTGATGTTTAATTGAATTGTTAGTGATACATAGCAATACTTGGAACCATTTAACTTTGCTGACTAAACTGAATAGCTTGAGATCGAATTGTTTTTGACATTAAAACTGTACTTATGCTAAACTGAATTGTTTGAAATAGAACTTTTTTATATAAATAAAAATAGATTTGTTTTTAGATAACCTACAATTGTTGATATGCCACGAAACGAAACGAAACCAAACCAAAACAAACTATTTTTTTTTATTTTATCTAATTCAATTTATTATTTTTTCGATGACAAAACAGGTTTTTTCTAAGTATAAAAAATGTTCTTTCTTCTTCCTCAAACAATAGTAGGTCCCAAATTCGGTAATGGTGTCTCTATTGCTGTTCCTATAATGACCACCATAATGTTACATTTATAATGATTTCATGTATTTACATCAAAAATGATTTATATGCATCCACTTTCATGCCCTACACCCAGAATAGCTTCAATGTCTACTTCCATAATGATTTCTGTATCGACGTCCACGATACTTACTAAACGTCTACATTCCTGAAGATTTTCTGCTTGTTCAACGATTATATCTATGCCCCTATTTTCATCGTGTTTTCCTTGCCACTACTTCCTCCATTGTTTCTAAACCCCTACACCTACATGACATCTATACCCCTACTTCCAGATTAATTCTAAACCCTACTTCCACAACGGCGTATGTACCTCTAGATCCTGATGAATTCCCTAGTCCCTACATCCGGATGACTTCTAGACTCCTACTTCCAGATCACTTCCCTAATCTCTACTTCCAGATCACTTCTGAATTCCCACCTTCAGAAGACTTCTAAACCCCTTCTTCCAGATGACTTCCCTAAAACCGACTTCCAGATGACTTCTAGACTCTTACTTCCAGATGACTTCCCTAAAACCGACTTCCAGATGACTTCTAGACTCCTACTTCCAGATGACTTCTAAGATTCTACATTCAAATTACTTCTAGACTCCTACTTCCAGATGATTTCCCTAAAACGGACTTCCAGATGACTTCTAAACCCCTTCTTCTAGATGACTTTCCTAAAACCGACTTCCAGATGACTTCTAAGATTCTACATTCAAATTACTTCTAGACTCCTACTTCCAGATGACTTCCCTAAAACCGACTTCCAGATGACTTCTAAACCCCTTCTTCTAGATGACTTCCCTAAAACCGACTTCCAGATGACTTCTAAGACTCTACATTCAAATTACTTCTAAACTCCTACTTCCAGATGACTTCCCTAAAACCAACTTCCAGATGACTTCCCTAATCTTTACTTCCAGAAGACTTCTTAATTCCCACATTCAGAAGACTTCTAAACCCCTACTTCCAGATGACTTCTAAACTTCTACTTCCAGATGACTTCAAAGTCCCTACTTCAACGATTACATATATACCCCGAGGAATAGTTACTTGAAATCACATAACTGTATCTAAATCATTAGTCTGATAAAAAACTTCAAACAATATAACTTGTATAAGACAGAAAAACTTGTTATAAATGTATGTAAACGAGTGGTTATTGACGAATAAAAATCGCAATTAAAAAACGCAATGGGACATTGAAAATATTATTATTACAATCATTTACATTGAACATAAATTTAGGCATTAAATAACCCATAAAGAATCTATATGCTGTTAAACAAATAAGCAAAGATAAACTAATCTTAAGATGTTGACCTCGAAATTTTTGTAAACCTTTCAAGGATCACGATTGATGTGAAATCGTAATCTCTGTTAACAGTCAAAAACTATTCAAATTTTTTTTTTCAACATTAATTAGAGACACACACATATTTACTAAAAATTCTAAATATAGAAATAAACCAATTTTTTCCATCGGGTTGAATTTTGTCTTCTAAAAACTTTTTGTTAAATTGAAAAAAAAAAAAAAAGGAAAAAAGGCCGGATCAGACGAATTAAAATGTGTTTCCTCTGAGCAACAATTTTCGACTCTCGTGTTAATCAAAAATTTAATAATGGTTATTTTTGCTGCCATCTGGAAGATTTTCGAAAAAAAATTCATAAACTTGTTTCTTAAAAAGTTTCCATGCTCCCTAAAATTAACACCTTCGCAGGAAGATAATTTTTCAAATCCTTCTAGAGTGTGTGGATTATTTTCTGCTCATTAACATTGAATTGGTCAACAAGCAGCCAATAGAAAAATGCCTAACATTGAGCTATTGCTAAACAAAAGCGTCACTCTGGTTGCAAAAGGGTTAAAAAATGAACCATATGGAAGTTTTGACGTTTGGGTAAGTTTCATCGTCATTATTTTCCAGACTCTCTTTGGAAAACAGGTTTCATTTTTTCTTTTATTATCTTCAGATTAATTAATGTTGACAGCGTCCGATGTTTTTGATTTTTAATTTTTTTTATTCCAAAGTAACTCATGATTATTATTGGAAAAACACATGAAGTGTTTTTATAAATGTAAGTAAATTTATTGTAAAAACAAGAACATTTTTATGAGAAAAAAACTTTTCAAAAGACTGAAATAATTATGTAAATATTATCTGATTAACAGAACACAATGTCAATGGAAAAATGACACCAGTAAATTTAATCCAAGGACAGCAGAATAATAAAAGGTGAGGCATCGATATTAGATACCTTATTTATAAATGATTGAATCAATAAATATTGATATTAAACTAGATAAAATAAACCATCATTCATCAATACAATGGAATTATTGTTTATATGTAAACATATAGAGATACGTACATGCCTTTGTGGGGGTTGTATGTAATTTGGTTATTTCAGTAGATGTGCGTCCGTAATTTACGGGTATTGCTCTCTAAATTATTTCCACTACAAATACAACACAAAACTTTACAATCGCGTAAAAGAAATGGAATAGAACACAACGAACATTAAACAACAAACAATTTAATATGCATATAACAGAATATGAAAACAAAATACATGATGTGTAAAAGGCCTTTTGGAAAATAAAGTTTGGCAAGAAGAAAATAAATTTGTTTAAAGATGTGTGTATGTTAACGGAGTCCGTAAATAAGTCGTTCTTACTTACATTAAGTTCATAGCGGGTTTTATGATTGTGGCGACAGCGTGTCGCGTTGATGAAAGAAAGTTTGTCGGGTTTTTCTTTTGAATGTGATTCTCGGTCATCTGAGGCTAGGTCATGAACTTTAGTTGATGAAAAAAAGGAATTTGCCGGACACAGTATCGGCTACTGCTTTACTGGCTTAGTGGCTTGTGGTGTTGTCTTAGTCTTCGTGTAAGCTTGTGTGTAAGTCTGGTGAATGGCTCCCTAACTCTGTGTTATTTATATCCTACAGGTGGATCAAAGAATCGTCCTAAAATTTTGGCGCATAGACATTTATTGACCAATCAGATTTGTATTTTACTATTTTATTTTCGAGCCTAAATATTTTCCGTTAGTTCACTTCCGATCCTATTTTTCTAGAATGTTCTATTCTATGTTTTTAGCTGATTGGTTGAAAAATATAAAAATGTAACTTAAATGCTAATGCGGTTTGATCCTAAATTTCTAGAATGTTCTTAAGTATGTTTTTATTGCTTATTTTAAGACTAGAAAAAATGTGTATCCCATACATTCAATTTATTTATAAGAAACGAGTGTGCTCGATAATATTTCATTAAATCATTATACTCGAAACAGTTGATACATGAGATTTTAAAAAATATTAGTAATTTTGTCTTACCTTTTTACTTTGAATATTTTAAGCAAAAACTTATTAGAGAAGAAATGGCAAAGAAATCAACGCATGCGTATAAATATTAATGTTCTGTAAACAGTTACAGATACCAAATGCAACCAAGGTATTTTTATGGCGCCATTGGCTAAGAATAACTGGTATAGCGTATAGCTTGGTATCAACGACTGAAAGTTGTCTTCGTATGTTTGTCATGTTTGAGTACCATAAACCAACGTTAACATTATGTGAATGCGAAGAAAATAAATCGGACATTTGTGTAAGAGGAAATGTCTATTATGGTTTAATATTTCCTCGTGCAAAGCAATGTTGAAACAATTCACGACAAATTAGCAACAACATATTTTATTGTCTGAGCAAACTTAACTGAATACTAGAATGACATGAAGCATTAAAAGAATACATAAAGAGATTATATTAAGAAGTTATCCTAATGTGGTTGGATAAGAATTTAGTGGAAGATGAGAGTCCCTATAATATGCAATGTATATGCACAAGCAAGGTACGGCTCAAGGTCATTCTTTAAGCGATGTTTAACTGTTTTGAATTCAAAGTTTTCCCTTCTCTTAGACTGGTTACCATACCAAGGTTAAAAAGCACAGTCTGTCCTACTGTTTACCCGGAGCTGGATAGAGAATAGTTGGATGTATACCTTTCCCAAGAGTATAAGCGCGATGTGAAATACAAATAGCCTCGTTCCGCATTTGAACTCAGGTCTTCGTGTCCATTTTCTTCGGCAATGACCATTACACTATGAACGCTCCCAGACTTACAAGAAAGGAACAAAATATTGAATGAAGACTTACAAGTATGAGACATGTTATCGTGCGCTATACGACACGAGGTCTTCGGAGCCGCAACACGGAAAACGTTTATTCCAAGACACTGTTGTGGTCAAAAAGGGGCTTGACTTTCTCGAACCTTTCATTCATATGCTACTTTGGACACGACAGTAAGTGGCAATTAGTTGTACTATTTAGCAAACTCGGGAGGTAATGACCTTTTGTGTTCCCAAGTGCCAAACAGCAGAACTCGTGGGCAAGCAAGGGAGGTAATCCCCATACTTGGTTACCCGATCTTTTCTATAGTCATCAGGGCGTACCCATGAGCTTGCCTTCTTAAAGAAATACAGGGTGGAACGATAAAATTGTCACCCTAGATAAGATGACATGATTCCATTTCCGTTTAATGAAAACCGGTTTTCTTTTTCTTTTTTTTTTTTTTTGTTGTTGCAGACCATCTACTAGTTGGCCAGTTGTGTACAAATCCCAAGAGCGATAGGAGCCTTCTATCATGTCTGAAAGTGACACAATGTTCAACGAGCGAAATCGAAGATGCGCCGCTGTACAACTCATGCTCTCTACTAATCCAAGTTATGACAACAGGACTATTGCCAGCACCCTCAAAATGCAAATCTGGATTGCCACGAATATCAGGGACGTGCCCAGGGGGACGAAAACAAAGTTCCTGCTACGGTTATAGTCTTCGGTGTGGTTTCAAGTGAGGGCCACATCATGCCAGCTCACATCTTCGAAGTCGGCTTGAAAGTCAATACCAAAGTGTACCTGGATGTTCTAAAGAGTGTGGTGATCCCCTGGTGCAATCAGGTGGCCGGTGGCAGACCCTGGGTGTGGCAGCAGGACTCAGCACCGACCCATAAGTCCAAAGAGACCCAGTCTTGGCTTCAGAAGGAGTGCTACGACTTTGTACCCATCTCTCACTGACCCCTCCTCCCCCGACCTGAACCCGCTGGACTACTTCGTTTGGTCATACGTCGAGAACATCACCAACATGACCTCCTACAACACCAAAGCCAGCCTGATCGCCGCCATCCGCCGAGTATTCGCCGAGCTCCCGCCGGCGCTTGTGAAAAAGGCATGCTCCCAATTTCGGATCCGTATCGAGGCGGTGATTGAGGCTGAAGGCGGCTACATTGAATAGATATCAGCTCTACTACATAATCAAGTTACCTGAATTGATTTTTTCAATAAAAGTTTTAAGATAAAGTTGTTGTGTTGTTTTCTTTAGGATGACAATTTTATCGTTCCACCCGGTAGAAAGGTGCTGTCTGAATGACGTTGTTTAAACGCTTGTGTACAGTAGGCCCTCCCTCGGTTTCCTGAGGTCCACTTGGTATTCGAGCTGAGTGGGTGTTATTGTGCTAACCGCCTCGTCCCAGGAGACCACCCCCAGGTAATATCTGCTTGGCAGGTTTGAGTTCATCGCTTTGCGCCTGAGGAGCCTCTAAAATGGACAATGCGAACGAGATCAAGCATTTTTTTTAAACGGTCACATATGAATCTTGATTTATGCACCCCCCCACCATGTCACTATAAGATGATATTGGGCCAAATCCGGCCGGGAGGGAGGTTGGATAAATATCAAATGGTAGTGTGTACAATACACTGAGTACAAACGTTAGTGTGCAGTTTTTGAAAACTGAAAATTATTTTGTCGGATAATTTTTTTCTTAATATGGCATTACAATTATAGGCATGTATGGTTTGGTTTGGTTTCTTTGCTTAATGGCATATCAAACTTCATGGGTTATTTAATGCTCAAGCCATCGTTGTAGAAGAACAGTAGTGGTACTATTTAACCCTGTACTGAGGGAATGAATAAGTTCATGCATTTATTAACAGTATTAGTCTGATAGTGAACGTAATAGCTTGACTGGAGTTCGAACTCGGAGGTCTAGCACGTTAACAACCTAGTCATGAAGACTCAGTTAATAATTGTATGCTAAATTTATATGATTTTACGGTAAT